>JACCIC010000034.1:2470000-2895000 GCA_018907035.1 Sycobia sp. Sy_11 | reverse complement strand
ATGTATCTCTTAAAATTAACACGAATCGTTGTCTAAACAATATGTCTGCGTCTATTCCAATTGAAATTTTTCAACAGTTTAGTTTTCTTACAAGTACGTTCAACTTTTCAATTTATTATGCACTATTTTTCATTTCGTTAGCAATTCACATCACGAATAAGTCTGTTTGTTTCTCTAAAAATGAAACTGCTCTAAAGCTCCCAATAATATTTATTTTGAGTCCTGATTTTGTTCACGTTTAATATACAGATATCATTCTACGAAAAAAAATTCCTCAAATTTGTACAAGAACAGGAATTACTATATATATTTATGAGCGTGGATAACGCGCGAGCCTCGCAACCCGCGTGACTTGTCACGTGCAGTGCTGAAAATTAGCTTTTGAATACTTAAAGTATATATTGCCGTGTCCTATTTATAATCTTACGATAGTTCCATTACCGTCTCTTTTACTTTTATTTAAGGGGTTGGAACGACGTAGAGTGAAGTAGATAAATCGCTCGGGCCCGTGGCAAATATGGGAAAAGCAGAAATGCAAACTATAGAGATGGATGCGCGCGGTATCCACGATATGATATATTATTATTACAAACCTCTGCGCGTGATACTGAATTTTCGGCTTTTCTCCTGTTGTCGTTTTTTTTTATTTTTTTGTCTTTGTTTAGCTATCCACAATGGAGAGCTTATACACGTGGTCACGAGCGCGATAAAGGATGGGCAAAGGCCGCAGACAGCGGCGCGTGGTTATACGTGAGAATCGGAGTTTTTTCCCTTTTCCGGAGAATCGCTCCCACCGGCGCCCTCGATCCTCCATCCCCTCCCTTCGTCCTGCGGACCCCCTTGCATCCCCGCTTTACCCTCGCTGCCGATTCTCGTTCCGCGGCTCGTTACAATGTTTGTCCCCTCCTCCCTTATATTCGAAGATTTTTTAAATCCACCCCTTGTATCGCGCCTTACATTTTGCTTTTATGTATTATAGGGATTCGACAGCGAGGAACCAATGACTCGTGTCCGTTAATGTCCGATTTACGGACAGCCGAGGTCGCGGAAATTAAGAGAGAGAAAGAGAGAGAAAAATTCACGGGTCATCGAGTGGCTTGAGTAGGTTTGCACGTGCCGGTGGGCGGGAAAAGGGGGCAGGAATTTTTACACCGGAACGTATAATAATGTATAAAATAGGTTAAGGGCGTGCTTATAAGCACACGCGTCGCATTCGCTCCCGTGTACGCGACGAAAAATTGCGTTCACGTGTAAGCCGCACGAGAGTTATATAATGAACTTTCGGTCTGTATATATATATATATATATATATATATATATATATATATATATGTATATATATATATACACGCATGCTCGTGTGTGTAGAATGAAAGTAAGGAGAATAATAATGGTGTACGATAAGTGCGTGGTCGCATAAAAAAATGTGAAATATAATGGTGAATATTTTTCAAATTTTCTCTCCCCAACCGTGGCCGGCACATTGTTCCCTTGTTATACCAAACTCTCGTTTCGGAGCGTTGAATTTAAAAATGACCAAACGCGATTTACGTAGTTGCCGTATATAAATTACGTAACGGCTGTGTTACTCTATTTTGACCCCATGTGATCTAAACCCTAAATTTTTCATCAATCCACTCCCCCTCTCGATGGAATTCAGATGTAATTTTTTCAATAATTTATTGTACTTTTCTAGTGTGTCCGGACGTTAAAATACGTAATCAGTAATTCTAGAAGAAGAAAACTTTGTCAGTTGAAAATCGGTACAATGAGGATTATTAGTAAAAGATAAAAATTATAATCACTTTTATTGTTTGCAAAATAAATATTCTATAATATATAATAATACATTTTCATAAGTAACTAGGGCTTGAACAGCTTGTAAACCAACCTCTAAGTGCTTTATTCGGATTGAAGAATCCTCAAAAATACAGATACGTCAGCATTCAAAAATAAAATATAAAGATGTTTTAGGTCGTCGGAAATATAAGTTTATGCTAAAACATCTTCAAAATAATGGGTAAAATCACGTGTATAATTAAATCTATTGAAATATTTCTGTTTTTATCGAATTGCCAACGCCTGAATAGAGGTGATTTTGTTTAAATTTTTTGAAAACATAAAAAACAATTCTGATCTCAGGTTTTTGAAAAGAGTTTTTTGGTATCAAAACATATATATATCTTATAATTATTTACTCATATGTATTTACACTGAACTGTATAAATAGTTTTAACCGATTGAGATGAAAGAAGAACAATCCTTAGTATTTCTTGTTGCACATAAAACTTGTCTATATTTTTGAACGGTGCAGGTAGCCACTCAAAAATTATCTACTAAAAGAATAAATTATCTTATACTACGTTATAAAGTGGAAACTCAAACATGTCAGCATACATACCATATCCGCATTCGTCCGTCCTCTAAATCGTCCGCGTAATTAAGCTTCATTGTCAGAAATCTAATTACTTTTTTTCTTGAACGCTTAGAAATGTATCAGAAGCAATTAATAACTGTGCTTCTTGCAGTTCTTCGTTAGTTTTTCTAAATTTAAATTATTATACCTAACGAACGTAGGTGCCACATAGAAGAAGTTTCTATGAACAATACACTATTCGTTCGGCTTTAATCATCGTCTAATTCAGTTGCACGCGAGCGGGCGCTCGAGCGCCTTTCATTGCTCTTCAATTACTCGTCTACATGTATCGATGGAAATTAATTAACTGCCATTCATTATTACATTATATTCATAAATATCGACAGGCATAAAGGCTACATGGCGATAAAGCTAGATGGACTGCCGATATAACTATGCGAGCTCATTGTACATATATTTATCTCCCAGAGCTATATATAATCTACCGTCGGACGGGGCATAATATTCGCATCGATCCGTTAATTCGCCCGACTAACTTTTCCGCCCGCGTGTGCCACAGCCAACGCACATCCATGCTCGTGCATGATAAACGTGCGGATCGGGCGCTGTGCATCTATCTGTGTATACGTGGGTTAACGGTAATTCGCAGGCCAATAGAAGGACGGGAGGTAGGGATCTTGGCCCGTGCGCTACCTTCCTATACAATAATAATACACGTATCTATAACGCATACTCGTGCGAAAACCGTACGTGGTACAAGATGTACGTATATACCGTTCCGAAATGGTATCGAGAGTTCGGGCTGAATAGGCGATTTTGAAGTGGTACGCTTATGCATGTATATATGTGCGCGTGTGTGCGTCGATAGATCATGCGTGCGATATCCCGATATTATAACGAAAGTAACACCAGTCTGGGAATTCGCGTTTTTTTTTTTTTTAATAAAACAAACACACTGGCACACTCGCGGGCTTAAATAATCAGTTTAATGACACCCTCGTACTTTTCGCTTAATTGATTCATAAACCTGCCTCGGATTGGAGAAATTTGACACATCGATATCTATACGTGCGTATTAAATCATTTCGATTTACAGACTCGAAAACACTGTAGCTTATACCATCAGTGTATCGGATCGTATTGTAACTGCGTGCAGTGTAGTACTGTTTACGGAAAATTGCGTAAGGCGGGTACGAACGAGCGAGCGATCGTCCTAATTTTTCACACATAAGAGAATCTACCACCGCGACATTGCAACTGCCGACAGTTCTGAGGCAGGGTTGATTTTATTTGCAAGGCGCGCGATTTCGATATACTTCGCAGAACTCCAACAGAGTTCCGTGCCAATGACCCACACCCGTGTCCACGCAGATGATACTTTACTCTGTCCCATTGCATTATTTATAAATGTCCAATCACTGTTTCTTTCACCAGCTAAATAATCATCCCGTTTTTCTTGATCATGCGAAGTTCTGCAGATATTACCTTGGACGTGTGCCCAATTTTTGCTGCCCTTCTATTGGTAATCGACATGTGGCCCATACAAAATAGTACATTATGTATAGAATTAAGTTTGTAGAATATTTTACTATTTAGATTGTCGGCTCATTTCGTCTGTGTAAGGATTTGAATTTCTGACATTTTTTGAGATTTGGAACTCATTTTGTACTTTGTTTCTATATCTGACTGGAAAAGGAGACGAATAAATGGCTGATCGTATAAAATAACATATAGGCATAGTTTTGATTGAATTTATATCATTAATAAATTTAGAGATATATTTTATACAAAAGTCAACTGGAGAGTTGCTGAAACCGTAGGGGAATGATTTATGTACTGTATATAGCTCATAGATCTTATTTCCCAAGCTTGTATATTGTAATATAGAGACGTTTAATCGTCGGTCTAAAGCGCATGAAAGCAACAGAACCATTAACACTATCGATGAGAAAAGGGGCCTTTATTTCACAAGGGAATATTTCTAGGCCGAGCATAAAATGTGCGTGCATGTGTTTACGAGGCTCTCTTCATCGTATATACCTTTTCCTCTTTTCCTATATATATATATATATATATATATATATATATATATATATAGAGAGAGAGAGAGAGAGAGAGAGAGAGAGAGAGAGAGAGAGAGCCAGAGAGAGAGAGAGAGAGAGATAGAGAGAAAGACAGAGAGACAGAGAGAGAGAGAGAGAGAGACAGCATATATGCATGGCTTGCTTTTGTTGAGAGCGCGCGTGATCGATCAATCAAGGACGAGGATTGAATGTAGAAAGCTCCTGGTGTGAGGCCTTCGCAAGGGCTAAGCGAGCATAATACAGGTAGTCCTAGTTTGTAGAATGATAAAGCGACTGTAATGCTCCGCGCGTTGTCGGTCTTCGTAAGGGCCGACTGCCCTTCTCTTTTTCTCTCTCTCACTCTCTCTCTTTCTAAAATTGCTGCATAAAGATGATACATTAATAAAAACTTCTATCCTACATAAAATCGGTTTCAAAATTAATGCTGCATGTATGTAATAACATTTGTATTATCCAATATAAGCATACGCGTATTTATGTTCATGACGAATGCGTTCGCGTTCCAAATGAATCCCGTAGAGCTTAAATAAGCCGAGATAAGCAAGTATTGAATTGTACCGGATAATATATAAGAAGAAAAATTCTTTGCGCAAATTCTACATAATTTTTGTCTTGCTATGGTTCACGCCTTCGTCAACATTCGCTCACGCTATTCTTCTTCTACGTTCGCGGCTTGTATACGCAATATATATATATATATATATATATATATATATATATATATATATATAGACACATACACACAATATAGTCGTTATACTCCTTCAATTAATCTCTTGACCCTGGCCGAGTCCTTGCTATATGGGCGAGAGTGAGCACGACAATGAAGAGAAATCCCGCAACCGGAAGGGTCGCCGATGGTTACATCGTCCATCGCTCCGTCGACGACGACGACGATGACCGGATGACTACTTAGATGCTCGCGACCTTCCCCCCTCCTGCTCACCCCATTGCTTACCGAGCCCGCGGGCCGTATAATATGCGCACTCTGATTTTCAGTTATTGTCCAATAAATTTTGGAGCCGAGAGCGAGCACCCGCGCGCATTAATCCTTCAGCGGTAATTTATAAGTCGAGCTAGATCGGTAGTAGCGTAAACTATATATTCCTTACCCCCTTCAACCCCCATTTCTCTCGCGCTCCATATCCTTCCGCGAGGGATTTCCGTGCGCTGCGAGAGTTAGGCCGCGCGCGCTCGTTACTGTTCGTCAAAAGCATTTGAAATAAATCTCGCGCCCCGCGAGACTTTATCGCGTTTCATATATGCATATATATGCATACATACATACATACACACACATTACAATTTTCTCCAGCCGCGGGCCGCCATCCCCTTTCTGCATCAACCCGGTTGTTTTCGCATAATTTCGGCTTGACCTATGTGCCTTGCCCGCACCTAAGATTAACGTTCTAATACCGCCCGTTTATATTATATATATATATATGCCGCAAGTGGATAGGGCTGTACACGAGTCGATCTCACGGCATCTTTTTTATCTTTCTGAAACCACTTTGGGCACATGCTTCAAACCTCTTTAAATAAAGATATGGGCCAGTTGAAAGCAATTTCTTCTAATTTATACGATAAATTCAGCTATGTATTTGCTTATAATTAGATTTTGTGACCGTACTCCATAAACTCTGGAAAATTAAGCAAATCGATCGGATAATCCAAGTAGCCGCGACCCTCACTATGAGCTTCGAAAGACAAAAACTGTAAAAGGACGATTTTAAAGCCAAAGGCAAAAAACTGCCTACATCTACAAACACGCATACACACACGCTCGCGCACAAATACGAAGTAGCCTTACGTTGCATACGTCTCGATAAATTTTTATTCCACAATGGCGACATTTTTTCTCCTGGGCGTTTCACAAAACGAAACAATTTATGATCTATTCATCACTCTCATAGTCCGAGAACTCTTTTGTAAAGCGTCCCTGTCTCAATTCCTTGCCCACCCCCCTGACGGACCCTTCCCCCTCCCTCTTTGTCTTTACTTCTAGGTGTTTTCTCGGCTGCGAGAACGCTTGTGCACCCTTGGTGTACGTACAATGGCACTACGGACTCCTCGGCTGCTTTGCGTTACCCGAAAGAGCCATACGCGGGGATCATTCCTCCTCGAATGATATAAATATATATATATATATATATATATATATATATATATATATATATATGTATATATAGAAGATTTTATGTCACGACGGCTTCGAGAAGCGCAGCTTGTCGGATCGTAAACCCACCGAATCAATAATGTCGAGGCTAGTAACGCAGTTCGACTTTGCGCCAAACCCTACTGCCTCTTATACTTATATCGCCTTGCACGTATTTACATATATATATATATATATATATATATATATATATATATATATATATATATATATAACAAGGGAGAAGAGCAAGGGAAGAGCGAATGATAGAATATCATAGGGAACGAACGATGTAGTATACGTCGAGTATGATACTGTAAATTTCTGTAAAGAATATTCTCTAAATTATTTATTTTTCATATGCCCCTCCGTGATCAACTGTTTTCATTTTCGTGTTTTTCGGCGCTTTCCGCGGTTCTCGGAAACTCCCCTTTGCCTTGTAGATATAAATTTTTTCGGCAGAGATTGCTCGAAAAGCCGTAAAGCGCGCGGAAGGCAATCGTAAAATATAGCCTTGAGCTCGTGTATTGGAAATTGTTGGGGAATCAGAAATAAAAATGATTTAAAGAAAATGTTGGCGGACCGCTTTTACTTGTACTGTTACTATATACATTTGAATATTGGTAGCCGTAAAACATTTTCTCATTCGCGAAAGTAAATATATGTGCGTGTAAAGTTAGAAAAAATTACGGGCGCCGAATTTAATACAAAGTCATAAAACGTTTTTATACCTATAGATACTGTACATATACGTAATTTATATATGAAATTTCTTCAATATAAAATAAATCGAGTTTTTCAACGTTTATTAACTTGTTTATCGTAAAAACTTACTTTTAACACAAATTATTAATTTTCACTTTTATTTTTTTCATAATTATAGTCTATGGAATTAAAACCGTAGAAAATAATTTCAATAATAATGATATTATTACTATCAACCAAAAATATCAAAAATATATACTGTAAAGAAGATAGAATGTATTAAACGAATAAATATTTGATTGTGAATTTTACATTTTAAATTTGACATGGGTAATTGTAAATAAGACCAAATTTATTGGTATTATATTAGATTATAAAAAAACTCAAAGACCAATACAATTATAGTTGTTATTAATTTACTTTGTATCAGTCAATGTAAATAGAATTGTTAATATATATATATATATATATATATATATATATATATATAGTTTAATTGTTTAATTCTTTTTTACTAATATAAAAATTTTTTCAGCTAATATCTTTCTTTTCGGATTAGTCCACGGGGATGATTTTACATAAGGACAGTCTGACTGTCATTACAATTTTTCATTTTTATTTTTTATTTTTATTATTTTTTGTATTGATGTATTAATGTTAATGTAGATATGTATTGATATTATTACGTATTATTTTCGATTTATTTAATTGGACTGTAAGACCAATGAAAATATTTATTAATATTAATATATATATATATATATATATATATATATATATATATATATATATATATTCTTTAAAGTTTAATATGATTTAAAACAGTGAAATTTTCACTCTCTGTTTACTCAGTATAATTTACATTTACACTAGCCACACAGTCGAATATTTACTAATTTACCAGTGAACATTTTACCGTTTTAAAACACTGGGAGAATTCCGACTGATTCAACTTTAGAGAGTATATTGGCTTATCATTCTCTAGAAAATCATTGCGCAATTACGTGTCAATACATTCACTGTTATTCATTAGCTTGTAAAAACTAGTGAGAATTTTTACTATTTATTCTTTCGTAATTTTGCAAATGAAATCCAACATTCGACA
The DNA here is from genome assembly GCA_018907035.1 of Sycobia sp. Sy_11. Taxonomy (NCBI): domain Eukaryota; kingdom Metazoa; phylum Arthropoda; class Insecta; order Hymenoptera; family Epichrysomallidae; genus Sycobia; species Sycobia sp. Sy_11. Next base: position 2,886,574 of record JACCIC010000034.1, on the reverse strand, counting down.
AATAATTTCGAAATAACTCAAAATAACTGCTCCATTGACGGAGGCGAATCGTGTCGGGATAAAATAAGGGTAATAAAAAAAATTGAAGTAGTGAATGGATTTTTCAGGTAACTGAAATTGAAGAAAATTATCAAAAGATATTACATTAATTTAACCAGTGCAAAATAATACATTATTTTCCCCTTTTATCATTCAGAAGAATAATAAAATTACATAAATAAAAACCAAACTTGATAATAATATTTATATCATTTTATAAATTATTAAAAGTGTACATTTTGGCGTATTTATAAATAAACATAATATAGCTATGTATTTCCAGTCTTACAGCTTATTATGCATTATTATTACATCTCAATCTAATTAAGAAAATATATTAATAAAGAATTTGTTTATGCATTCTCGATGATGCATACGAAATACGTTTCAACACACCATACACCTAATTTGCGATATTATATTCTGAATATATATATATATATATATATATATATATATATATATATATATATATATAAGCAAATATGTATGCCCCTCATACGCGCTTTTCGCGATTGTGGCCGTAATTCCGACAAGACGTGGGACCATAGGAACCACGACCGCATATGTATACGAGCCTGGCAAATCTGAGTAAAACTATAATGTTGGCGTGTTATATAGCGTTTTAAACGCACGCCCATAATACACGGCCCGCGTAATTGTACGCGCCCTCAATTCTGACAAGTAGTACCATTCCCGCATATTATATCGTGAGCCGATATAAATATATAAGGACGCACTGTAGTTCGGTGGTTGTAGTGCGGTAGTGGCATTAACGTAAAATCATTCGCCGTTTTTCGCGGCTTTTCACGCGTAAGTTCACATACACACACGCGCGCACACGCAACACGCATACACCCTCCACACACATAGATATATATAAATTCAAGTTGCTTACGCGCACACTGCTCACGATTGCGACCCATGTATGAACCTCGGTGTACAAACGCTCCTTTCCGATGCAACACACAAGCGTGTCATTTTTGTAGATGCGAGGAGCGCGCGCGCGTGCGATGTGACCGCGGCGGTGGTGGTAGCTTACCCTTTCTCTCTTCTTCCGTTACGTCCTCTTCTCTCTCCTCTTGATCGTCGGTCGCGCGCGATTTATATAATACACGCGACGCGAGCGAGGCGCGTCGCTTGCTCCTTGCAGTAGTATAGCTTCCGGCCCGCGCGACCACGACGCCAAGATCGCTGCAGATTTCCTCTCGCGCTTTTCCATGTGCCTACATGCGCGTAGAGCGCAGCCCGCGAATCACGCGGACTAAAAGTGCATGCGTGCGCTTCACTATACAGATATACTAACATACATATACGTATTTCTGTGTATATATATATATATATATATATATATATATATATATATACATATATATATATATAAATGTTGGAACGTCGAGGAGATTTCCGGTTAACCGAAGAGAGGCGCGCTGTATCTTCGTATACGATACCAGTACATATAAAACATACCACCCGCGGGAGTAGCGAGCTGTCGAATCGTTTCCTGCAGGCTGCGAGGGCCTTCTGGGACACGATTTATCGCGGCAGCGCGCGAAGGAAGTCCCGTAGATATTCCCCGCTCATTCGCCGCGTACTAGATGTAAGATGCAGGGACTTCAGGAAGCGCCTGGAGAACAGCAACAATGTAGTAAATGCATAAGATGGGGATGCAGCGCATTCATCAAAATACACATTCGAGTAAATTAAGCCAGTCTTATTTTCTTTTCGCATATATATATATATATATATATATATATATATATATATATATATATATATATATAGCCTACTTGGTCAGGTAGGTTTTTAGATTATAATTCACACCACCAATTCGGAAACAAAATTGGAGCATTGAAAGGTGTCATTGACAGAGCAAATAAATTGTCACATAAAGATTTTAGACAAAATAATTTACAGATAGTAAGAGAGACTTTTATTAATAATGGCTATCCAATTCAATTTATTAATAGATTGATTGCTGAGAGATTGTTTGACATTTATAATACCGAAAATAGACATAGTGCAGGAATTGATTTTAACGGAGGCAAAATTATTGTCTTACCATATGTTCGAGGATTATCAGAAAGAATAAAAAGAAATTTTCGGAAATATAACATTCAAATTTTCTTTAAAAATCGCAATAATTTGAGTAGATTGTTTAATAATTGCAAAGATAAGGATGATTTATGCTTAAAGTCAGGAGTTGTTTACAAGATTAATTGCATGGATTGTGATAGATACTATATTGGACAAACGGGTAGATATTTAAAAAAGAGAATTTATGAGCATAAATATAGTTTACGTAGCTCACATATTACTTCTGGTTTAAAAGAGCATTGTTTAAAGTTTTTACATTCTTTTGATTTTGTGAATGTGGATATTTTGGAACATGGTATTAATAATAAGTATAAACGGGAGAGTCTTGAAAGTATTCACATTTCCAAGAATCGAAATAATGTGAATTTAATGTTAGAGTCTGGTAGATTGGACAGTGTTTATCATTCCTTATTAAATTGATTGGTTTTGGACAATTTGTGTAGAGGGGGAATTTATATTTAATTAACTAAATTTGGTGGTGGGGATGGGTATATATAGATTAGAATATAAGGTTTAATTTAGTCCCTGATGAGGAGCCGTAGCGAGCTCGAAACGTTGGACAAGTCTTCAATTAGGTAAGGGTGTTGGGGACAGTCAGACTGCACTTTACTAACAAAGAATTTTTTCAGCTAATATTTTATTTTCAGATTAGTCTACGGGGGTGAATGTAAACAAGGACAGTCTGACTGTCATTATAATTTTAATTTAATTTTTAATTTAATTTTTATTTTTAATTTTTATTTTTTATTTTATTTTCATTATTTTTTATTTTCATTTCTTATTTTTTATTTCTTATTATTATTTTTATTTTATTTTTATTTTTATTTTATTTTATTTTTGGATGGAATTGATTGGACTGTAAGACCAATAAAAAAATATTTATTAATTTGTATATGGGCAGTCAACAGAAGTACAATTCAATTGTTTTATAACAAAAAATATTTATTTCAATCACATCTATACAATATTTTTTAGGAATATTTTATTTAAATTTACCATTTTTTCACATTTTTTGAGATAAACTCGAAAAAACCATCATTTTTATAGATGTCTGCATAAAAATTCAATTTCCGGTAAAATCCATCACGACTTTCATAGAACCTCAAAAAAATATACGCATACAAATATTTAGCAAAATCGAGGATTGGGGATTGGTGTTTTTGAAAAGTCTACCCGTGTCTGGGCCCAATAAAAGCTTCCGTACGCAGTATCTTCAATATATATATATATATATATATATATATATATATGTGTGTATATATATATATATATATATATATATATATATGCGTGTGTGTAAGTACAGCGATCCTATTCATCATTCATGGACCACTATTGTATAAATATGTCGTAGCACATATAATACTGTGTTGACTGATTTTTCTTCTAATATTATATATATATAGTTCGCGCGAGTTTGATTTCACGTATAAATGCACACTATATATAATACACCGCGTGCATAATTACAATCGTTGCGGCTTTAAGAATCGAAACGCGACCCATCAGTGATCTCGGATAGCTATAAATATAAAAAAAAAGAATAAAAGTAACAAAAGAGGAAGAGGGCGTTGGCGCGCACCTAATGCATAATACAAAATCCCGCTAAGTATAGCGCATACAGAGACGTGCACGTTATAAAGCGACGCGAGAGGAAGGAAGCTCCGCCCGCTTAAATGCGTCGATTTATTATATATATATATAAGATCCGGAATCAATATCCTGTCCCTGAGCGCGCGCGCGCGCGCGTTTTTAAGTAGCAGATCATGTGGTCGTAAAGTTAATAAAAAGCAGGGAAGCGACGGTACGGCAATTGTCTGCGGGCTTTTATGATGGATTTTGTCGCCTCTGGAACGCGTTAAGCCCACGTCTAAACTTTTGAAGTTTTCATACTATTTCAAAAACATTTAAAAAAGAAAAAAGAAATAGTGGAAAAAAAACAAAAAAGAAAAGAAAAGCATTACACACTCTACAGGATGTAGTAAAGAATAAATTTCGTAAGCAGATGTGCATAATCATATACTGAAATCTGATGGGCGTAAATTAACTTTAATTCCTGAACATAAGGTGTATATCCACATATATTCCGTATATTCTACATATAGCGTATTATATTCTCAACCATTGCCACTGTGCAATTACATTAAGAGCAAACTTATTTGTAGAATATATATTTATTATAACTTTTAATGGAACAGCTTTTTAATTTATTAAAAATTTTGCTCGATCTGATTAGACTGAGAGAGAGACTATTGGCGAGTTTTGCACGTAAAAGTTTGTTTTTGTATGTTGCCGACGTCTCATGTTCTTTACAGCTCCTCCGTACATCATTCATTCGTCTATTTTCCTTTACCGGTAAATATTAAATGAAAGCAGCGGAAAAGACCCAAAGGCGATGAAAGGAAGATTTTAATGGTTATATCTGGGACACGATCTCTTTCCAATATTCGGCAAGAGATTTAAAAGTAACGTCTCAATAGGATTCGCAGCACAGCGTCGCGTCCTCGTAAATTGAGGCTACTTGAGTGAGGAAAATTTTGTCAAAAGAAAAATTGCCAGAAGGTAATTTTTCTGAAAAAATCTTGATGAAAAAAAATTTGCCAAAAAATGTCAATGTTTATTTATTAATTTCTTACTTTTACTTTTTAATCATTTTCGGATCTAGCATAACCTTCATACTGCATGTAATTATTTTTCTAGTAAGTTGAGCATATAACCGTGAAGGATTCTTAATAAAAAATAATTATATATAATTTAAACTATAAAATTCTAATCATAAATTATATAAATCTAATGATATATATATATATATATATATATATATATGTATATATATATATATATATATATATATATATATATATATATGCCTAGTTAATGCTTAATTCTGCTAAAGTTACTACGAAAATACTCACATGCAGTTCGAAAGTCATACCAGATCGGAAAACAAAAAATAATAAAAGAAATAAATAAAGAATGGTATTTTCCGCCAAATTTTCTATCGAAAACTTTTTTTCAAGAAATTATTTTTAGGCAATTTATTTTTCGGCAAAAGAAAATTTCTTTGGTACTATTTCACTTTTGGAAATGAATTTCAGGCTAGCTAGAAAGAGAAAAGAAAAAAAATATATATATAGTGGAAGTGAGAGAGAGGAGGGCGGGCACACGTAAACCTCATTTGACAGCTGGTGTGTCTCAATGATTTCAATGTATAATATAGCGCACGCAAAGAAAGAGCGAGAATAAAATAGAAAGAGAGAAAGAGAGAGAGAGAGAGAGAGAGAGTGTGTGTGTGTGTGTGTGTGTGTGTGTGTGTGTGTGCGTGTGTGTGTGTGAAAGAAAAAGAAAAAGAGAGAGTGGGTTCGTTTTGATACATTTCATTCTTTATTAAACGTGCACGCAGTGGTGCAATGACCTTTTTTCTCAAAAGAGATGCACGATCTTTACACATAATAGTTTGGTGCAACAAATGGCGCTATTGCTACGGAAATGAAGAGACTCTGCACCGAGATTTTAGACTTTCCCAAGCATTTTCCGGAATTTCCAAAAACTCGTAATCGGAATCTTTTGTTTAATGCGAAACGAGAGGTAGATAAATTTTATTAGAAACACGAGAACGGATACATATAGAAACTTATAATTATATTTATGTACTTTTTACATTAGACACTTTTAACTGTGCGCTTTATTTTGGATATTATTCTTACTTGTTATATGTATGAAAATAAAAAATAAATATATCTTTATAGTTATTAAGAATATCGATTGTTTTAAAATAAATTATTCCAATGAACTTTATATATGGCTATTTTATTGAATATTATAATTCTTGCAAATAAAAAAACTTTTAATATAAAATCATTAATGAGTGTCAATGAGTCAGTAGAAAAATATAAAAAATTACGATTTTATGAAATCCCAGTTGGTTATTACAACCATTATTTTTATAAATAAACTGATTTAAATTTTTCAATTTTCTATAAGGCAGAACAAAGTTTTTTTGGAAGAATTACTAAACATTTTTAAGTCTACATATGCCTATATATATAACATAAATTAAAATTATATAATATAATCAAATAAAATAATGTATGCACGTGAACAATAAATATTAGAATTTTATAGAATAATTCGACATGGTCAAGTTTTTGTTTGCACTGTTCAAATCCCGCTTGTCGGCCGATTGTCGTAATTACTGCGCTAAAAATTTACAAAGACTTCATGTACAAATACATCGTTGATCTTCGTATTTGATCAGCATCACTATTTGGGAGCAATAATAAATATCAATTGGAGAAGTATCGATGAATTGTAATGAATTGGTATTAATATTTTTGTGTATGTACAATAATGGTATAACAGCCAACCCTTTTTGAGTCGTAAAGCATTTGCTACGATTTCAGTCTTTTTATCAAAGATAACCTTTGTACTTCAAGAAAACAAAGTATACAATTGAAACAAGAAGATGAATATACTGAAAAATGAGATGATCACAATAATTTAATAAATATGTGATATAATGTTATCGTTTATCGATATTTTGAAACATCGAAGTTTTAGCAATTTTGTTCGCCACTGCCAGCAACGACTAATTTTCAGTCATGTTCAAACTCCTCATGTTTTTTTTATGTTATTTAACGTCGCTATATTTATGCTTCCAAATACCGTTGCTAATCAACGGCCGAGATTTTCGATGTGTTTGTAAATAGAGCACATGTAGAGAATTACAGCGGTGCTTGTGTCAAACGGCCAAGACCGGGATTTGAACTCGGATCACCAAGTTACTAGTCCTTCGCTTTTGCGATCAAGCTAGAGACCTCACTCATGTTCATGGTGAACTTTTTTTATTTTATCTCAAGGTACATTTTGAAGTATGTATAATAATTTGGAGAGAAGAAGAGAGAGAAACAGAGAGAGAGAGAGAGAGAGAGAGAGAGAGAGAGAGAGAGAGAGAGAGAGAGAGAGAGACAGAGAGAGATGGGCGTATTGAATATCTTTAACCGGAACCTCTTTCATAAAAAAAGCGATTTATACTCTTCCATTATAAAAAAAATGCATTGTACAACTAGTATCATAAAGTCTCGACTCCCCTTCCTTAGATTTTGTAAAAACTATTAAATTATGTAAATATCGCCTCAGAGTCCAATCGCGCGGGACAATGTTGCAATAAAACATACTGCAATATATATATATATATATATATATATATATATATACGACCATACATAGTTATTTCACTGCAGATTAAAACTTTTATAGCTGGTACTGCGCGAAAAACTTTCTCATACTTCTATGTCAGTATTGCCACTTATGAACCACCGTTGCTCTGGCAGAGTAATTCTATAGCCGCTTTTGCAAGATTTAAGGCGATTTTACACGATTTTATACATGACGGGTTAATTTTGATAATATTTTCTATGTTATACACGTCAAAATATAATTATTGAAAAACTTATCTTGGACAAGTATGGTTTATCCATGCGGGTTACGTTTTATGGGAATGACTTTTTAAGTAATGCAATATTGAATCTTTTAGATCTATATACACCGATAATGATATCTCGGTGGTATTCTAAACTTCTTAACAAATAGTTATTATGGAAAAGATTTACTGCTCATAGTAAATAGTGCATGTAAATATGGAATGGAAGAGTCATAAATAGTTCTCCGAATAAAATTGAATCGTTACGTTGAAAAAATTTCAATTTTCAAACAAATATTTTCTGGCTCTAAAACAAGAAAGCTGTTTTCTATTTTCATAATTTAAGGTTGCTGTTTTTCAGTCGCAATATGAGTAAACGAAAGTTTAATTTAAAAAAACTTCAAAAATAAATACGACTGCACATTTAAAATTCAATTTTGTTAATAATTAAATTTTCGTAATATTATTTACATAATTAATGCCATGATATAAATTAATTATAAAATATATTTAACTCTATCGTGATCGTGTTGTGTTTGCGAAAATTTGTGTTCCCATATTTCTCTCGGGAAACCTACCAAATGCATGCAAAATATCATATCGTTGGAAAATATTGAAACAGAAACTAAGTAAAATTTTGCTTCAGTATTAAGGATTTTTCGATACAAAATATCATAAGTATCATACTAGATTATCATAAAATTTAATTCTAGAATTCTTTTATAAATTTTAATACATTAAAAAAAATTCTCTAGTTTAATGTTGTACTGTATTTTATAAACAAAAATTACGCAATTTCCTACAATTGTCATTATTTATTTAATTATAATATACTATTATATATATTAATATTTAATTACTTATACTTGCATCTTCTAGATCCTAGAAATATGAAATAATTCAAATGAACTTCTTCTTTTCTCAACATACAATTTCCAAATTATAATATTGCAATATTCAAATAGTTCGTGTTATTAAATTTCGTACTTTTTTAAAAATCTTTAATGTCTATCTTATACCGAAACTGAAGATCTAAACGAAGAAACTAATAAGTACTAATAGTATGATCTTTAGACTTTTGATTAATATTTTCTATAATACGGTATTCCGATTAGTCAAAAATATATAATTATCCCTGTTGGAAATATTGAGACATTTTCACGATTTCACGTGTAATCTGACCGTTAGCGAACATAAACTCTCTAGAGCTTAAAAAATCAAACGAAATTGGAGATGCACGAAAAAGGTGATTGCATTAAGAGTATATCTAGAGAAGCAAGAAAGTTTAATGTCGTAGTATTTGTTTGACTCGGGAGTAGTCTTTTCACCACATTAAATGACCGTAAGAAGATAGCTCGCGAACTAAACGGTCGATCGATTTAAAATTTTTCACATATATTCTTCGGCTGATTTTGGTGCTCGTTAAAATTGAACTGTTATCCGTTTGAACTGTTAGCTCGTTACAATACCAAAACATTCACTTGAGAAGACAAAATGGTTATTTTAATGTAACGGAACATTATTCTTTCATGTATCATCACGTTGTACGGAAGTACCGTAACAGTAAAAATTCGTTGCATTACTATTGCTTAGCCGAAAGCATTATTAGGTATATCTTTACTATACCTATAGACAGTAAACTATATAAACCCAGAGAGGAGAAGTCAATAGCTCCCCTTTAAAATTCGCGGCTATCCTTACGATGGCCTCCCAAGTGTAGTCGGGGTACATCATAATACACATTTGTAAAAGGATGAAATTGCCGGTTTAATTATTACTAAATAAATATTAGTTCGTGAGAAATCGGGGCCACAGCGCTTTTGACCACGTCTCGCACGCCCTATGCAGATCGATGAGAGGCTCGCCCCAGAGTTATAAAAGTTCTCTCCAACGGGAGAGGCGGAGCCAGCGTCCGAGGGGGTCGTAAAAGACCGTGATCCAAGAAAAAAACGATTCCGTACCGCGACTCGCTCGAAGGCGCGCGCGGCCCTCCTCTCGACCGCATTATTATGTAACCCGGTATAGTGGACGCAGCTCGCCCTCTGAAAACCGATGATCGCACCCGCGAGTCCGACCGGTTCCTTCTCGCTTGTAGACACTTAGATTCCAGCGACGCGTGCTCTTCGAGAGAAAAGCTCATATGTTGCTAGATATGTAAAAATACCGCAGCCGCGCGCGATACGAGATTTTACGTTTTGTTTCGATTTTTTTTCATCTTTTTTTCTGTTTGTTTTTCTTTTGTTTTATTTAGTTGTCGAAGATTTAGTCTTCGAAAGCCCCATTGTTGCTGCTTTTACGCATGTACAGGGGAATTTTTATTATTTTGCTCTTACCTTCGAAGCTCCGTTCTATCTAGCTCCTAATATTTTTTTAAGAGTGCCTTTATGTATGCGCATTCTCAGTCGTATATGTTCAATCATCAGCCTCGCAATAAAAGTATGGTACATTTGTCAATATATAACCATGTAATATTGAAGACGCGATCGTAATATTACAGAATATTCAGGTGAATCCAACTCCAACGATTATCTGCTCACTTAATATTATTATTCCTCAGAAAACAATAAAAAATAACAATCATTCTTTAAGATCTTCGTTTTTGGTTTCTTCAATCATAATCAGATTTAAGGTCGTTAATGTAAATCTTAAGTTATAACTATTGCAAAAAGTTGAAGCTTTTTTTCTCAAACATATATATATATATATATATATATATATATATATATATATATATATATATATATATACAGGTTCTTTTCAAATATCTTACAATTAGAATCCATTTTAATATGAAATATTTTCATAACACATAAAAAATGTTGTGCACATATTATATGTACATTATAGGTTTATTTGAAGAAAAATAAATTTTATATTCAATGATCATTAATAGAATTAATAAAAAAATAACTTATATATGAAAATTATATATGAAAAAATAATATAATAAAATAATCGACACATTATTTTAATTCATATGAAATTTTTCCTTATAGTTTCATTATCAAAAAAATTTTTTTTATCATTTTTTTTACATCGACTATTTTTGATTATTTTGCAAATATATAATATACTTTTTCAAAAGTTAATTTGAGTGAGACTGATTAATCAACGATTTCATAAAAATTATAAAATGTTGAAATTACATAGGATAATTCTGTCATAGAGAGTTTTTTGTACAATTTCTTTTTAAACGTAAACGTGTATGAAATATTTATGTGCCTTTGAAGCAACCTTCATTTGAAGAGCGTAAAATCTTCCCATAATAATCGGTTCTTAAGCAGTAGAACGGTACAATTTATGCAAATAAGATAAACAACAAAAAAGAAAATATGTTCTCATTTGTTCAGACTCTGTGTCAAATGCTTATAATGTAACCGTTTACATTCACTCAATGGATTAAAACCAATCCGAATGAAATAAAAAAAGAGAAGTTGCTAATAAGAGTGAACGAATATACAAGGGTATGACAAAGATGAGGTAGGTCCAAGAAACAGAAAAAATGAACGAGAGCTTTACAGTGGACAGCATATATATATATATATATATATATATATATATATATATATATATATATATATATACGTACGGGCGCGTGTGTGTTTGCGTGAGTGTATGCGGGCGTGTGTGTGTGTGTACGCACACGATGCGCGCTGCCCGCGAGGAGATTATGGTAATACCTGCGGACGTTTCGGGATCGTAAAAATAATACGACGGTGTCTCGGCTCGGCTACCGGGTACTTCGGTTGCTCTGGCTGTATACGGTGATTCATCCAGCACCTCTCTTACTTTGCCTTACCGTGCGCGCTGTACCATCATTGGCACAGAATGACTGAGTGAGTGAGTGAGTGAGTGAGTGAGTGAGTGAGTGAGTGAGCATGAAAGAGAGTGGGAAAGAGATAGGGAGAGAAAGAGACTGGTGGTGTGGGTGAAGAAGCACAGCAGTGCAGAAGAGAAGAGGTTCTAGGGCGCGCTCTCGGTGGCACACAGACCAAAGCGGACAGTGGCGACGGAGAAGGAGAGAGGGAGAGAGATGCGCGGTAACGGATCTCGCTGAACCAGAAAGATGATCAATTTCAGCCAATTAGTGCTCTCTCGCTCCCTTACCATCTCTCTCTCTCTCTCTCTCTCTCTTTTCTCGCTTTAACTCCGTCTTCCTCTCGTTCATCTCTCACAAGATATATCCAGAAAAATAACATCGCGAACTTACTGGCCAACCGTCGCTTCCTCGACCGCACCGAGTTCCGCGCAGTGTAATTAGGCTGTCTCGTTTTTTAATCTTTTAGACGAAACTTTAATTCCCCTCTAAGTCACCAATAATTTACACACTATTATTATAGCTTCGAAATTTGTTGGCTCTTCGATATAATTCTTCCAAACTCGATCTATTTCATTAATAATTGCTTCTATATAATTCGTTCGAGAAATAGTTACTTTGATAGAGGGATTCAAACGAATTTTCACTTCTATACATTTAGTATGTATAATTAGATTTTCATAAAATTAAAAGATTTCTGTAACTAATCAGTGAAGTAAATGTAAGATATGTATTTAAAACAATATATAAAAAATGCTATAAGAATACAAATCAGGAGAACAATTCCGCTTTTTTTGTGTACAGCTTGCTGTGATAATCCATAACAATGTGCGACATTTCTTTCTCTATTCCGTCAATTACACTTAACAATCTTGTTCAATATTGGCATTAACAAATTTTAAAGATGGTCGATTTAAGCTCTCTTGAAAACTACGTCGCATTATTATCTTATCTTTTCCGAAAATTTCATTCTCAAATCAGTTTTACGAGTTACTTTAGACACTATAACGCTACGGCGAAGTAAAAAAAAGATCCGAACAAAAACACGATAAATTACAGTAAAGTCGGCATGGAATCTAAGCCGCGGGGCATTCTTACGAAAGTTTCGATTACCAATCTCTTCGCGAATCTCATCACGCCTTGTGCCAATAAAACGCTGATCCCATTTTTACAGTTTCGCGCAAAAGTACTTTTTTCAGGCTCTCCCTCTCTCTCACGCGGAAGGGTGCTCGCGTACGCCCCCCTCATCCCCCGTTTTCGTGACGGGCATCCGAATTTACGAGGAATTGCGAGGTGCGTGCAAGAGCGCGCGACAGGGAAACCATAGCGAGAGGGTCGAATTATCCCTTGTCTCCTTCCCACCCCCTCACTGTGCTTTAAGACGACACCGTTCTTTTCATTCTCCCTGTTTTATTCCCTTTCCCGTTTTTCTCTTCTTCTTCTCCTTCTTCGTCTTCTTCTTTTTATGTATAAAAACGTATACAGACATCGAGTCCCTCATCTCCCGGTCACTAGATGTACATCGGGCGCGCAACGGAATAAAAGCCGGGCAGCTGTCGATGCACACGACTTGATGGTGGCAGAGGCTAGTGAGGGTTGAGGGGGCGGTTTAAACGAAGGTGGTCAATAAAAATTATACTGCCGAGGAGGGCTGCGTAGAACGAAAATGGTCCGAGATGTTGATGGATTAAAGCGAGCGGGCCCGCGAGATTTTTCCGTCAATAAAAAAGCGATATCATGGGCGGATTCGACATGGAGAGGCGGGAAAAGGCGAGGACTTGGTAAAAAGACGATGGAGTCGACAGCTAGCGTTTACTAGAGATGACAATGGGTTTATACGATTATTTATTCGATTTACATAAAACGTGTTAACGTTTTATTTAATTTGCATATTTTTTTCTATCCATCACTTTGCTATTAATTAATGAAAAATGAAAAAAGAAGTTATTGCAAACTCCATAGAGAGCACTTTAATGGTGTTATTGCGAGTTAAGAATGAAGTAAATTAATATGATTATAAAGTTAATTAGATTAAAATTAAATTTAAACTCGTCAGTTTTATCATTAAGGCATAATAATTTTATCATTAAGGTATACTAATGGAGTAGATATAATTTTATTATGCAGAAAATTTATTTGACGGTTATACCAATAATATTTTTAATAAAAAGCCATCTTTCATGCAATGAATAGTTACTTAAATGAAGAAAGAGTTATTCTTTTTACTTATTCTAATCATATTAGTGCAACATTTTTTATATTTAGCATTGATTTCTCTATTAGCACGTGCCTCTAATGATTAAGGGTGAAAATATATCTTCTATTCGTATTAACTCTACTTCGTTATTTATGTTGATCGACGGTAGCCGAAATTCAAAGTTAAACCGTTGTAATTTGCATCTTAAGTTGCTTTCTTATACAACACATTTATAGCCACTTTAATTCATTTTCTTTCCTAACTTCAAAAAAAGGCTCGGTAGTTAAAACATTTGCATTGCTGAGTAAACAAAGTGCCAGACAACAGCTGTTTCCAATAGTCGGATGACTCTCGATAAAATAGGTATTTACCCTATGAAACATTATTGGAAAAAGTTTATCCAGCTAAAAAAAATACTGTAATTTCTTTATTTGATTTGATTAGTTCTGAAAGCAGTCACATATGTTAATGTCAAATCCATCACATTAGGTACGTTTTAGGAATTCTGAGCCTTTTTCTTTTTGGCCGAAGCCATGAGCAAAACATTGCCGTCGTCGAGAACATTTTCTCGGCAAGTAGAACGCTCTCTATTCGCACGCAAAACCAAATCAGGAAATACATTCGATTCCTCTAGAAAAATCCCAAGATTAGAACGCAATATTACCGGGCATTACCGCTCGAAACGATTCGCGAGCGAAAAGCTGCTCTCTCGCGTCGCGTCGGTGCACGGACGGAGTCTGCGTCTTTCGTTCGAATCTCAGCGTCCTCCCTTCACCCACACACCGTAGAGCGAAGTAGGCAAATCGTCAATACGTAAAAGTGGAGGAGGAGGAGACGAGAGGAGAAGGTAGAGAGAGAGAGAGAGAGAGAGAGAGAGAGAGAGAGAGAGAGAGAGAGAGAGAGCGGCAAAGAGTTGGTTGGGGTGGCGAAAAGCACCGGAGCCGATGGAAAGAATAAGACGAGAAACGAGAGATGGACGAAGAAACGAGCTTGTGGATTGTTGCGCACGAGCGAGGGGGATTGCAAAGTAACGGCACCTCCCCTCATACACGCACCTATATATACACATAGACGGGCGAGCAAGCGCGCGCGCGTGTGTGGGCGGAAGAATAGCGATTTTCTTGGGGTCCGCGGCCGCGTTCGCGCGTCCGATATTTATTGCCGCGAAACTGCTTCTCGATATAATGCAGTCGTTACTCGTCCGCGCACGCATGCATATACTTATATGTATATATAGAGAACTGCGGGAGCGACTGAAAAATAGAAGCGGTGCCGGTGCGCGCTATATTCGCGCTTCCTATTCGCGCGCGAACACACACATACACACATCGAGAGAGACAGATAGAGAGAAAGAGAGAGCGAGAGAGAGAGAGAGAGAGAGGGGGGGGGAGGGAGAGAGAGGGGGGAGGGAGAGAGAGGGAGAGAGACAGAGATACAGACGTATACATATCTATGCATTTAGCTCGAAGTACGCGCAGCTGCACTCTCTGGCTCGTACAGCGGCACGTGTATTTATACGCAATTTCCGGATTTGAAAAATTTCACGAAGAGGTAGAGGGACGGCGAAAGAAGCGCGCTGGATACGATTGCGGAGGAGCGCGGTCGCATATAGAGAGTATATTGACCTGGAGCGCGCACTAGCGGGGAATTATGGTCATTTATTCGTGGCACGCACTCGCGCCGGGCAGTCGTCTATATATATTCGCGATAATGACCCCGCTGGGTATATGCGCGTGCAGCGCGCGTGTGCGCTAGTGCATTGGTACTTTTTCGATGTATAATACATGTATATATATACATACATATATATATATATATACATATATATAGATTTTTTTTTCATGGGCCTCTGAACGCGGCCGAAGCGTTATAAAGGTGCGCTTGGGGTTAATGCATGGCTTCTGTCGGCCGGATCGGTGCGGATACCGCCTACCAAGATTCGCGCGAGGCCGGTCTCTTGCTCGCATTGACAGATGAATCATGAGAACGGAGTACCGCTTCTGCACCATCAACTAAATATATATACACACACACACACATACACAAATAATCTATAAAGCGACCCATTCTCCATATCCTCCCACTTTTCTATCTCTCCGTATAAAGAGACATATAGGGAGCGAGGGTAGGGGTAGAAAATGGTGTTCTTGGGTAGAGGGGGGTAGGCGGGCAGGAGGATGGGATGTATAAACGCGAATGCCGCGCTGCCGGTACTATAAGTATATATATATATATATATATATATATATATATATATATATATATATATATATACATATTGTGTGTGTGTGTGTGTGTGTGTGTGTGTGGTGTGTGTGTGTGTGTGTGTGTGTGTGTGTGTGTGTGTGTGTGTGTGTGTTGTGTGTGTGTGTGTGTGTGTGTGTGTGTGTTGTAAAGAAACGACCGGCAATGTACACAGAAATAAATTCTTATCCTTCGAGGCGCGCGCGCACGCAAGCCCCAAAGCGTTGCGGCTTTGAGATATTATAATGTTACGGTTGTATATACCGCGCGATGTCGAATATCGCCAAATGATTTAGAATCTCGCGGGCGCGCGGCCGAGCAGCGATGAGTTTATATGTATGGCTTACTTACTCCGCGGGAGCTGGAGGGAGCGGGAGCGGAGGCCGCCGGTGCTTGACATTATATATGTATAGGGAGCCGCCGAGCCGCACTGTCGGTTCGTGTTAATGTTACATTGTTTTAAAGCACTACCAGTTGGTATTATATCTTAAAGTGGCGTAGATTACAGTTACTTCAAAAGTAATAACAATTAAACAGGTTTACGAAAATGTTGTCCTATATATGGTATCATTATTATTTTATTTTTTATGTTAAACAATAACTTTAGGTGATAATTATAAATTAATGATATCGTTACAAATTCTTTTTAATTCTAGGATGTTAGTTATCAATTTTCTTTCTAATACGCCTTTTTATCATATATATATATCTTATAAGTAGACATTGCACGTACGTATTTAATTTCATCACTAATCGAAAAATCTAAAGGCAACCGTTTTGAAAAGTGCTTCCGCAAATTTTGTTGACGGAAATTCCACTCGAATTATTTACTGTAGCCAGAACTCGGTAAGTAATATTGGACTTTTACCGATAATAAGCAAACCAATGACGAACCATTTGAACAAACAACTGCTCATCAACTCGTAAATAACATAAAATAATAAATAAGTTACTTCTTCTTTATATATTTTTTTATAAATCTCCGAGGTTGCGCTTTTACATTAAATATTTTGAATGATTTATATGTCTCAAATGTTCTTTTATATAGTTTACATTTCTCTCATGGTTTTTCCAATGTCCCGCGTGATAAAATTTTACGATCGTTCGCACACTTGAGGTGTTTCCAATAGATCACTTATGCCCAAGGGTTCTGTTAGTCTTTCGGTGCTGGCGCGTTGCGCCGTCTTAATCTCTACACTCTCCCAAGGAAGCAGCCTGACAGGACTACCGCAAGAGACGGTCGAACGCACTATACCGTACAAAGCTCTTCGCCCCTGCATATATTAATATTACCGATAGAAATACACGCCAGTGGCACCACTGAAAGATAAATAAACAAATCTGCTCTTGGGGCATAGAGTCGTAAACTAGGCAATATTGCGGTCTGGAGCGATCTATTTTTCCACCAGGCAGGGCCGTCATGCAAATCGCGATCCAAAGTAAACGTTTAGCGCGCAGTGCGCTATCACCCCATTATATGTTTGCGTGTGGGCGCGTGCGCACATGTATACGAGAGCACAGCTATAGCATCCTGCATTTATAATTTATATACCAAAGCTCGAGAACGTATCAACCCCCCTCTCACACTCTCTCGCTCTCTCTCTCTCTCTCTCTCTCTCTCTCTCCTCTCTCTCTCTCTCTCTCTCTCTCTCTGTATGTGCACGGGAATATCCGCTCGAGAGACGCGCGTGGCAAGAAATCATTATTCGGCGGCGGCCACGGCGACTTCAAATATAGGCCCCCGAGGCGGCCGCTGGCAACTAGCGCTTCGAGTCTACATTACATCATCTTTTCAAATGCTTTCTAATAGAGGTCGAATTTACGAGCGAGTGTCGTGGTGCGGTAAGGCATCGTGGATGCCTCCCCCACCCCCGACCCACGCTCCAAACTGCTCGCGGCTCTCGCGACGCGAGGGAGGCCGTATAAAACCAAGCGCGACTTTAAATGCCGTCAGTCGTTCCTATAATACTTCGTCATTTGCATATCTCGACACCTTTTGTACATACATACATACATATAAATAAATAAATATGTATATATATATATATATATATATATGTGTATATATATGTGTATATATATATATATACATATATGAAGATGGACGATGACGACTCGCGGTGTCCGTGCACGATGCACGCGTGCCATCAGGGTCGTATAATATTTACGACGCGCGTCTACAGTGATTGGCGTGTTAGAGTCTATGTATACGGCAAAAATGGTCTGGCATGCGCCCCGTGGCTCTAAGTACCAATCAGCGATAGAGAGTGAGGGGGAGGGGAGGAGCTCCCTCGCGCAGTGAAGTCTGTAATACGCCACACGACCGTATACACCCGCGCACGCGACACCGCGATTGGGGCCAGCCGCGCGCGCGCGAGCGGGATGCTCACTTCCCATTAATGGTCGTTTATCCGCGCTTTAGTCGGATTCTTTTCCTCGCGTACTCTGCCAATTATGGGATTCGTCGTGGAAGCAATTACGAGAGACGGCCGAGGGCTCGCATCCGACTGCGTACGAGTAGGACGAGGGCCAAAGTGAATTGCTTCTACCTTTCAGAATTCAAGGATCGGATAAATATACAGGCAGCTTATACTTATGACAAATAAACTGCTTGTGTTTTATCAAGAAACAAAAAAGAATACATATGATTATATAATAATGAGAGAATAAATGCTATATAAGGGTTTATGCTTCCACTAAACTAGTCATCTTTTGAAAGAGGGAGATAGTACTGTAAATTTTTCGCTTAAACTTCACTTCTCAAAGGCTTCCAGCTAACTAGGAATGCCCTGACTTCGGCTCACAGAATTTAATGAAAAGAATTATCTTCAGCCTTATCATAGAAATACGTTTTACCTACAATAGTTAGTCCTTTAATCTTGAAATTTCTTTTCGATATAAATATGCCTCTTTTGATATACTTCTTCTCTTTAGACTTTTATTTTACTTTACTCTTTTGATAACTCTATAAATTATCTACGGCGCACAATCATATCTAATTACTATCAAAAATTTTTAATTTCAAATCAGATACATGTGTATCATGAATTATATCATCTGTAAGTATATACGATATACCATGTAAAATATTAATTGAATTTAAGATAAAATCGAAAAAAATAACGTGAAATCTAATTTTTACCAATCTAGTGAATACGTACTAAGAACATTTAATTAAATTAATCATAATAAGTTCTAATAATTTATATTGATAATAATTTTTAGATTAGTTTAATATGTTATGAAAAATTGACTATTTATTACTATTGGATTCGTCCTGCCACGAGTGCTACTGATATTTAAATTCTCAGATACGCACAAATAAGTATAGAAAATATCGAATTAGGTAGTATAAATTTTAATGTATTTAATCCAATAAAGTTATTGTTATTTACCTAAATATGGATTCATTTTATTCTCATTGCCTATCTTGATGATAACTGTACCTTTGCTATTACTTTTAAGATATGTTTATACTTTGTTACTATACAGAGAGACAGAGGGAAAAAGCGAGAGATACAGTATGTCTCTATTGTTTTTATTATTTTACTATATCCTAATTCCTATTCCTTGAGAATCAAATAGTATCATTTTTATGTTCGCCGACCACTGGGCACCCGGGTGGGAATAAAGCACATGTCTAACGTATGAGTATAAATCATTCAGCGATAGCTCGTATTGTACTGTCAACTTCTTTTGATAATGAGCCGGAGCAACTGCCCAAAAACAAATACACCCGAGTTAAGAAAAATTTTTTTAATATTTTACCATAAAATATTATGTATTGTATAATAAGAAAATAAATTAATTCAAATAAAAAATTTATAGGAATTTGAGAAAATGCTTAAATTATTGACCTACATACTTAACTATTTTATAAATAAGTTAGATATTTTTTAAAATTATGCATGAATTGTTGGGCTATATGTAATGTATGTGCATTTACAGAGATCCATTGTGCTCAAATATTCGATAGAATGTACATTTAAAGGGATTTCAACGCAATGCCTAAAATGCTGTACATATTTATATTTTTATAAAAGGTATGTTTGGATACATTCTGAATACGTGGAAAGTTTAGTATTTTTATTATTGAATACTCTACACAATTTCCACTATATAAAAACTTAATAATTCTACATTAAATTTTAAATAATGTCAAAATCATTTATACATTATCAAAATTATTTATACATATCTAGTTAAGATTCTAATAAAAATGACTTTAACATGAAATATTATAAAACTTCGATTATCTTTTATTATTTTCATAAACGAGGTTTAACTTTAGTAAAATAATGTTTTAATCGACACCTAAATTTTGAGTTAATTGTAGCAGCTTTTTTATTTATAGATGTAAAAAATACGAAAATTTAATTACATGGCGAATGAAAAGTCACAGTGATTGAAATTTTTTTTTATTTATAAAAATTACACTGGAAAATTTTAACGTGCTGACCAAGATTTACATCAATGGATAGTTTTCCTTCTCGTTTGTTACTTGATCGTACTGGTAGTCTTTTTATCTAACAATGAAGGCCACAACATTTAGGTAACGGATTTCATATTGACCGAAGGAAGTGTAACTCTCATTACCTGCAAAACGAACCCTGAATAGTTTTAGAATCTAACACCTTCTTATTCTTATTTATAAATAAATTACTATATCTTAAAAATAGGAGAAGTCTTAAATCCTAAAACCTTGCTATTCATATCTCTCAAATATTAACGGATAGAGTGTTTTAACTATGGGTCACAAATTATAATTAAAAAAACTTACGTTCATCCTTATGGTATGAATAGATAATATACAAAATTAGCTATTCCTAGTGCTCAAAATTGCCGGAAATATACATTAAAATGGTACTTTCGTCAACTGTATGTAATTTTAAAAGCATTTATTTATATCAATCAATGTTTGAATAATTTTAAATTATTTCGTTATGTATTTGTTGAATAACTTTATATTATTCCGTCATGTCATTAGAGGACGGTTTATTGCAGCTACATGTGCTTGAAAGTATATATGTAGATGATAAAACAAAAAACACATTTTAATCTCGATTTGAATAGTTCTCATAAAATTTTAAGCGTTAGGTCTGGTTACTATACATCCCGTGTAGAAATTTATTCTCGAATCTAACTAGTATCGGGTGAGTTTTCCTTATCAAATGTTCGAACCCAGAAGGGAAATCTAGCCTGATCCTAGTTCCGATTTGTCCCACTTTTAATAGCATTTTTAATAGGGAACGAGCTTAGATTTTGGTAGGTATACCAAGCTAGAAACTAGACTGATTCTAGTCAGAAAATCTAGAAATTAACCCAATAATAAATTATTCTAATTTTGTTTCCTCGATTAAGTCAATAATTTTTTGACTCTTTAATATTTATTTATTTAAAATAAAAAAATATATTTACGTATTTAGGTGACGCATACCATTTAATTAGCATTCGTAAATTAATTTTCTATATGTTATTACGTATTACGATTTACAATAACAATTAATAATTATTAATATATTTTTTATACACTAATTATTGTAAATTTTAATGTTAAACACCTCTGCTGAACACATATAATATTTTATTCGATGAAAAAAATTCTGACCTCCGCTGAGTATCGAACCCACGACCCTACGATTCGCAAGCTAACGCATTATGTACTATGCTAAAACGCAAGTGTGATTACTATACTATAATTTATATATAACCGTAAAGCACTTAAGATAATATAATAATTTTATAAACACAAGATAAACATACATAGGAAATCAATTTTTTTAAATTCTTTCCCATGTTGGAAAGATCTGCGGGTGTTTATATATTTAAATATATAATATATATATATATATATATATATATATATATACGCGCGCGCGCGCACATATATATATATATATATATATATACTATACGCGCGCGCGCGCACACACACACACACACACACACACACACACACATTTATAAAATATATATATATATAATTTTCGTGTTTACTACTATATATATATATATATATATATTATATATTATATATATATAGTACACACACGCGCGCGCGCGCACTCATTTATTAGTACTATATTAATATATATATATATATATATATATATATATACTATATCTATATATATATATAAAAATAATATCTAATTTTCGTACCCATAAGGTCGTGATTAGAAAAGACGTCGTTCTTTCCAATATTAGAAAAAGTTGAGGAAATCTAACTAGAATCCAAATAGAAAGTCTAACCATTTCCTGAATTCTCCTACTTGGCAGATTCCGCCTAGAAAAATGCTATTCTTTCCAAAATCGGGAGAAGTTAAGGAAATCTGACTAGATCCAAAATAGAAAGCCTGATCATTTCCTTAAGTTTTCTACTTGTAAAATTTTGACTAGAGGAAACACGTATTTCTTTCTAACATCAATAAAAGATAAGGAAATCTGAATAAATTCGAGGAAGTAATAATTAATATAAGATGATTATTAGATGATCGAAGGGAAATCTAACTCGGATCTGGCGAGATTTACCTACATGAGGAAATCATCAGTAATACTAACTAGGATCTAGCCCGAACTAGGGATATACCGAGTATATTTCTGCACGGGATATGTTATCTATTCATATCATAAGGTCGAACATAAATTTTTGTTATTACAATCTGTAACCCGCAGTTGAAACACCTCCCTTGTAATTTTTTAAAAATTTCACAGCGGTGTATGAATTTTTAAAATCACAGAGCAGCTCAATTTTCAATTAAAGAATGCATCTATATTTATAGTAACGTATTCGTCACTTTTAATTACTGAGATATTCACATTTCATTTTACTTAGATATTCTACGGAATTATAACCATACATATGTATAATAGATACTTTTTATAATTAACTTTTCCTAACAATTTGGCTCTATCTAGTCTTTAAAAAAAATAACGTTTCTTTGCTTATAATATAAATGTTCGTCTTATTTGGTTCGATTGACATAATTGCGCATAAAAAATTTGTTAGAAAATAAAATAATAAATCCGCGAATAGCTCTTACAGTTATTATATTTAGACGACCGCAATTATTAGAAAGAATATTGCAAAATGTTAAAATTGCCCTCAATTCCAAATAATCGACATTACTTGCCTTGGCGCAAAATGATCTTCTATATTCGCTTCGACGATAATTCTAAATGTTTCAATGAAAACTTTGGGCACCTCGATAATATCGATCGTAAAACCGCGACTTCGAATTCGGCGCCACTGCAGAAAAAAATCGCAATAAAACAAACATCGCAACCCAGATAAAGTTTTATATCTTTTTACAGCCAGCGATTACTTAAAGCCGTGCCCCGGCGGAAAAAGGACGAGGGGTGGCATACGTGAACAAAAAAAATTCATCACCTTCCTCACAGACCTAAAAAGCACGTATGTAATCACAGAAACGCTCCTATATGCCTTTCTCAATCGCTCGTTCGCGCGCTCGCGCAGAGTCTCGATCCGTAAACGGTTTCCCCCCGAGCGGACGCGCGCAAAAAACACGAAAATTCCTCGCGCTAAAAACGCACTTTCGCGCGCGCGCGCAGCGTACGTATTTGCATAAAGGCTCGGCGCGAGGGGCGCCCGCGCCCGCAACGTGCGCGTTGCCGAGCGCACGAAAAAGAGAGCCCCGACGCGGAGCGCGTGCATGCTAGACGACGCGACGGTCGAAGCGCGCGCGAGCGCTCTACCTCTCCTTTCCGCAGATTACGGGAAAATAAAATTTCGCAGACCTTGCCGATAATAACACGCTTCCCGTATATATATAGACGTATATACGGTATACCACTACAGCAGACATGTATGCCGAGCGACAGACGGCGCGGCTTCGTCGGCGGGAGGCACCTCGCGTGGAAATTTCTGTGTCAAACGGCCCGCTCCGGAAAATTGAAAACCTTGAGCGCGCCGTAAAGTATAATCGCCGCACCGCCGCGCCGCTAGCCCGCGAGGACTGTGCGCTAGCGAGTTATATAGTTTTTGAATTCCTTGACCCGGCGAGTAATATAGCGAGGGCGATTTCCCGGCAAATTGCAGAGCAGAAAATAATCGATGCACTTGTCTATATGGACTTTATCTCCTTTGGTTTTCTTTTATGTTCTGCATGCAACAGTGAAAATCTTTTACGGGCAATAATAATATTTAGAAAAATCCCAATGCAAATATCAATCTTTATAAATTTATTTAAGGATAATATTCTCATTTAGGGCGTAGAACTACACGCAGTTAATTCTCGAACGTGTATTGAAATATAATTTCAATTAAAATCTTATATTTACTTTCATTCTTCACTGGAATGGAGAACGGTAATAAAATTTACGGAACGAACATTTTCCAAAAAGTGGATGGGTTAAAAAACATTATCTGACTATTTGCATTCGGATAATTCGGCAACATTCGGACTATTTGCCGAGAGATAAAAGTTACAAAATCAAAAATTAGTTTAATTAGAATATTCTAATAAAAAAATCTACCGGATTTTAAAATACTGAAATGAAATTTCTGCAGAGTTTTTTAAGTTTGAGATTGAAATATAAATTAGTAAGTAACACAAGAAATACATATAGGGATTAGTGTTAAATGAAGCCATTATTTTCATGGTGAGTTTTGAATTTTTTGCTACAAAAAGTAAAATGTGTGGAAGGTATTCTCAATAAAAATATAGGACAATTCCAGAAATAAGTTTCGAGAAATGCACACGTTTATTCAGTACTCTGTTTTGTAGCTCTAAATTCAATCATATTCTCAGTGCTTCGAATACAAGTTTAAAAATATGCTTCACTATTTATTTTTACAAGTTAAGCAAGTTTGCATTGCTTGAATTCAGATTCCACATTTGCTTGAATTAACAATATATATTATACAAATAAGCCAAAAGCAGTTACATACACGAATGATAAACATACAAATATATAAATGCCGACAAATCCATATAATCAATCAATTGGCAATCGATCTTGCGCGCCGTGAAAGGAGCCAAGAATTCGCACCGCATCTCCCGTTGTATTAACGAGCGAATTTTCGCACCTGGATAAGATCGCGAGGATTTATCGATATGTGCGCATCCACACATTATATACATATATACATATACATATATATATATATATATATATATATATATATATGTATATTTATATATGTATATGTAAATCTCGATAAAAATGTGTATGTACAGTTGGTATGCGCGCGATATATATATATATATATATATATATATATATATATATATACCTTGTTAAATATGTGCGGAAGAATCAGAGATTTCCCGCAATGTGTAAGAAATTGCACGAACGATACGGCCATATATAGTTATATACCGCTTTGCGTTCGGCCGCGGACCGTTCGCGTTGCACCGGCGCCGCACCACCGTGCCGTTTATATATTTCCTGATGCTTATTATATATACCAGCGTATACGGGATACCGTGCGCCTCGCTCACCGCCTGTACCATTTTGCCCAACTGATCCGTAAGGTACGAAGTGTTCGCGTTAACAGGGAGCAGACGAATCTTGTGATATTTGTTCGCATAAACGACGTACATACGTGTAGGTTTACTGATGCAGTGGCAAGTTGCGCATGCAAAAGGAAAATACGGATAAATGTTCACGTAGAGCATAAAGAAAAAAAATAGTCAATTTTGGATTTGATTGTTAGAAAAACAATTACAAAAAGGAAAGCGGCGCACTTTTATCTCTTTTAACTTTACTGTTGTGTTGTATTGTAGAATTCTACAGATTTAATGTAAACCAAGTGCATATTATCAATGCACAATCGCAAATAAATTCTCCTTATTCTACCGTAACTCATCAGTTATTTAGATATGTACTTTTTTAAGGAATAAATTGAATAAGCCATATAAACGTTATCAAATATAAAGAAATTCGTTATCAGAGCAGAATGAAAGTATGAATAATTTAAGATATAATTGATTTAAGTACCAAGCAGATACTCGTTTGGAAAGAGTAGCGAGCTTTTGGAATTTGAAAGAAATCGCATTCGTTGTAGCATTGTATGTTAGCATCTGTTCGAATATAACTCAATAAAAATCTTATTCAACTAAATATACAACATATGTATACTAATTGAATGTCCCAAATATAGAAAAGAATGGAGAAAACTCAACCTAAAGAATAATCTACTAAAACTACTCAATGAAAAAGAATAGCGCAAAAAGATTATTAAATTTATAGACACCAGAAATCTACGGAACCATGTATAAATTATAGCTTTAATATAATGTAGAATATGTGATATAATATAATATATAATGTGTAATACAAATATAATATGTAACTGTATAATTGTATATAAAAATGTAACCAGTGTCGCTAATACCCAAGAAGGGGGTGCGATATATATATATATATATATATATATATATATATATATATATATATATATACTATAAGATTGTTTTGCAAGGGGAGGGCCAAACTTCATCAATATACTGTTATATCCGATGTATTATGTCGGACACCAAAGTTCTGTTCCTGAAAATTTTAAAATATTCTTTCATTCGTAGTGTTCATTCAATTAAAAACTTTTTAAAGAATTACAAAAGACTTGTAAAGGCTACCAAGCTAATAAATGGAAATTTATGAAATGGACATGTTTAGAATGTGACTCTCAATAGAAATAATTCCAAAAACAATTTTAAAAATGTACTCTAAGAGCATTAAGCATCTTTGCGAAGTTTCTACGGGGCACACATGGTCTATTCCTAGACTCTATACAAGTATTACTATATCTTCAAGATCAATGTTAAATCTATAATCGATTAGGTCTCCTTTATACTCACATTCCTCATCGGCCGCACAGAAATTGAACGAACTTGAAAAGCTTTCATGTGTGCTCCTTCCCGTCGGCATATGGATATCGAGCAATCGCGCTCACAAATATCCTCTCTCTCTTCTCTCATCTTTCTCTCTCTCTAGGAGAAGATAGAGAGGGAGAAGGGAAGATGGGAGAGAGTAGGGAGAGTAGGAGAGAGAGGGAGGAGTCGAAGGTTAGAGAGGAGAAAGGGAGGAGAGAGTGAAGAAGGGTAGAGATGGTGAGAGAGGGAGAGAGAGATTTATAAGAGAGATCATATATTTCAAGGAGATGGTCGATGGCGCTCTTTATAGAAATTCCTATTCTATCCTCTTTATCTCATCTCTTTCTCTCTTTCTCTTTCTCTCTTTCTCTCTCTCTCTTTCTCTCTCTCTCTTTCTCTCTCTTTGTCTCTTTCTCTCTCTTTCTCTCTCTTTCTCTCTTTCTCTCTCTCTCTCTCTTTTTATATATATAGCCACATTTTATCAAAATTTATTCGGATTTAATCTACTTCTCACTTAGATGTAGCGGGGACACCTGAATATAATAAGTTGTATTAAAAGTAATCTGGATCTAAAAAAAATTGGTTATTCGCTCTTTAATAATGTATTCTGATTTAAAATACCCATTCACTCTATTTCTATAGACATAAAAAGTTCGGTAAATCTTAAAAAATAGAAGTAGTACTTTGAACAATTTTGTGGAAAAAAATTTCTATAATAATATATACTGATAAGCTTGAAGAAAGAATACGTTTGCCTTCTGTTTCATACGAACATTGTTGAAAGTACATTGATTATCGAGCTTCCATATTCACAATAGAATGCCTTCTCCTGTACAATGCTCTTGAAATTATTCTATATTAAAGATTGCGGGTTTGATGGTCTCGCTTTCACCGATTCTTGGTATATAAAATCCGAGAATAATCTTGTCGAATTTTTGAGGCAAATGTGATAAAAATACCACTAGTGCAATGGCGCGTCAAATCAATGAGCTGACATATCCGAACTGTGATCGTATTTTCAAAAAAAACTGTAAAGGGAGGGACATCTAAGTTATAGCCTATTTAATAATATTAAAATATTCTTAGAGCTAATCGTCACGAATTTACTGCAATAACCTTATAGAGTGCAAAAAAACTCGACGCTCCCTAACGGCCATTTTGATATCTTCTATATAACTAACTTCTATTTAACTATCGAGAATGCCCAAATCGTGTGATTTGGGTAGGTTTCATGCACAAATTTGTATAATAAACCATGTTAACAAAACTAGAATAAACTACATATCTGGATTCGACTGTTATCCACTATGAAACCCATTCGAAAGCGTGCCACGTAACATATCATTACATCAATTTCTGAAAAAATATTGTAAGATGAAGGCCTATAATATAATCCTATATATCGTATTCTCAATATAGATTACATATTTCTAACTTTCTATTACTTCCTATTTTTTTAATTGAAATTCCACTACAAAACTAAATAAGTGAACAACCTCTATAAAACGTAAAAAAAATACTTTAGCAATTTCAACATAAGAAGCCGAGAACAAGAAAAATACTTTCATTAAAAAAAAATGATTAAATTTACAATTGAAATTGTGACTGAGTCTTTTACTCAAAATCCTATTAGAGTGAAAATAAATTACACCCGTACTAAGAAATTGTTTTTCCAAGAGTAAATCGCCAAGACACGTATAAAAAGAAAATAACGATTGCAGGCGGTATTTATAAATGTAACCTTGACAAAACTTCACTCATCTAAAGCTCAACGTTTGAGCGGTACTTTAAACCATGGAAAGGAAAAGAGAGGAGGAGAAGCGAGAAGAAAAGAAAATGCGTCACGTATATAAGAGGAAGAATAAGAAGCGGAAGGACAGAGACATCGGGGTTCGTTCACATCTGAGCAGTTTTAAGAGAAAGTTCTATTGCAGTACAGCCGTGGATGCATATAGACGTTTAAATTTAAAACAAAATAATAACCCTTGGCTTTCCGCTAAAATCTCAACGCTCTATATGCGCATATAGATATTTTTATTTTTTCTTTACATATAGCTGTACATCGTAATCGGATGTCCAATATCTTATTATTCGTGAAATATAAAAAATATTCTGTTATTTTTTTTTATATTCATGAAAATTAATATGGTTAATTTTATACCTCGTTTATGTATATATCTTTTATATACTATCAAACATCTTTTTTATACTTCATTTATACACATATTTAACCTTTTCATTCTTTATTTTTTCATGCTTTCTTCCCTTTTCCCACGCTCATACTCTTGCACTTTTTGTACCATCTTCGTCCTCATGTACTATAGAGGGTAAAAGCGCAGCAGCTTTATCGACACATCGTACTCAACGCTATTATCTAACCGTCTACTTTCCATTTCGCGCCTGATTTTTTTATTACCTTTCTCCACCTCTGAGTTTTTGATTCGTTCTACGCCGCCTTCCCGCTTCTCTTTTTCTCCCCCCCCCCTCTCTCTCTTCCTCTACTGACAATGATATATCTGTGGAAAACATGTGCGCATGTGAGTTTAAGGCTGGCGAATATAGGACCCGAATCAAAGAGACGCAAAGATAAAAAAAACTAAACATCCGAACGATTTCTCTCTGACTCTCTTCTTCTCCCTCGGTAAACAGTTATCTGATCCTTTAATCAATGCGAATAGCGTTATTAAAATGTTCTCCTAAGAAAAAAACTAATACCTGTAACGATTTTCATAGATCGATAGTGTACCAATTGATGAATCATAAATTTCGAATTGATAAATTTTTTATACTTATTATACAATCAGTATAAGACGTTGTTATGAAAGTTTTATTACAATTCGGAAATTAAAAATGTCTATTTATCAAGATTACTTCTTGTAGTAAAAAAAAGGTAGAATCATATTTGTCAATGCTTTTAGTGTTTAAGAAGATCCACGTGCAAGCTAGTTCAACTTTTGCCTAAACAGTAATGAGAAAAAATATATATTTTATGGTCGAACTATGAGTTTCATTCATTAAAGATATGCCAATGATTTTTATTGAAATAATAAATATCTTTTGCATTATTCAAGTACAATGAACATTTACTAATCTGCAGCACCTTATATTCAAATTTTTCAAGCAAGCTCTAAAATCTACATTTGTTTGAAATTGATTGTGGTTCTCACTCGACATAAAATAATAAAATATGTTCACTTTTTGAGATAAAATTTATCATATGCCTTTACGTATACTATAAATTAAAACTTTCTTTTTGGAATGTCACGATTTTCTCAATTTTTCATAATTTTAAAAGATGAGCAAAGCTTCATCTAGTTTCATTCAATCAATGATTTTTACTACATGTAAGATCTGCACTGCAGTACCAGCGAAACTGCAATGTTTTTTGGTATCCAGGTTATAGCTCGCATCTCAGTTTTAAATCTATATTTTGATGCTAAATTGATCGCATGATCGGATAGTATCGTGTTAGAAACAGTCGATCAAGATTTTAAAAACAATCTTGTTTATTTTTTTTCCTAAGGTTCAAAAACTCCACTGCTTTTGAAAACCAAAAATGCAGTCTACAACCATTATAATTGTGTTTAGAAACTGATTAAAATAATGGTTTATACTTATATATATATATATATATATATATATATATATATATATATATATATATATTAATATCGTTTTCGAGGTGAATTATAACTATTTAAAAAAAAATTACTCAATCGATTTCTCATCAAAATAATATCAATTCAATATTCAAAGAATGTTAATAAGAATCTGTTTCAGATACTTTTTATAATTAAAATTCAAGTCATTCAGCACCGTGCTAAACTTCAAATTAATTACTATATTTCAAAGAAAACTTCTAAAAATATTTACAGTAAATTAAGTATAATGTGTAACATACAGAATCTTGAACTATACCATCATTATCGACTTTTTATTATAAAATCTGATAAAACTAATTACTTTTTTCTACTGAAAGCTCATTCATAAGATGTCAATTCTATTGATTATATTACAAACTAAGTAACTTACAACGATGCCAAAATGCAGTTGCAAATATCACTATAACTGTAAAATTATTGCTTCTTTATGAGTAATGTACGTAGATCAAACGATAATGGAATACTACCAGTACATGAGATAAGTAGAACTCAATAAAATCAATCGTGCCCATGAAAATGTATCTTAAAACGATAATCCGCTAAAAAGCCACCAATGAAGAAGACAGCTGTCAATCGGATTCTCTCTATACACTGAAGTTCGTAACAAGTAATTATATATTCCGTGTCTTTTCACCAAATACGTAAATAAATCGGCGCTGCGTCCAATCGCGAACAGCAAAACGCGAGGGCCGCTCGTTCGCAGATATACGCATACTTATTCGCATGCGTAGATATGCGTGTATACGCCTATATATACACACACACATATATATATATATATATATATATATATATATATATATAGGCGTATATATGTATGTATGCATGTATGTATGTATGTATGTATGTATATATATACATGTGCAGAGAGAAGTCGTAGATTTGTCGGACGGGCTCTTAACACGAGAAAGCTCTTACGTATGGGCCGCGCGGCAGCTTCGTATATTTCAGGTTCGATGAGAGATAAAGGACCATCTCTCGGATCTCCCGGAGTCTCGTAAATACAAATGTGTGTGTGAGTATGTGCGCGTGTGCGTTCCCTCTTCTTTCACCCACCTCCCCCTGCCGCCAACGACAGTATTGCCGAGCAAAACTTTCGTGGATTGATCGCGTTGCTGTATATCCGTAAGTATATATATATATATATATATATATATATATATATATATATATATATATATATATATGTACGTATCTGTTTGCGCATCTTGCGTGCTGACCGCGGGAGAAAAAGGCCAAATGAGAGGTGCGGCCGCGAAGTCTTCAGAAGGCACTATATATGTTCGCGCTCTAGCGCATGCACATGCACGAAAATGTACATATATAAACGCTGGCCAAGCGCCAGCGGAAGAGCCCACAGCGGCTCTATATACCCCCCCCCCCCCGACAAATAAGTGCATGGAAACGTTGCACGAAAGATATTCCTGAAATGTCAGCATACCTAGTTCGGTGCGGGTCACTTGATAACCGCATTATATATATATATATTTAGGCGCGCTGATGCTATGTTTGAAAACAGACGTTGCAGTTCAACTTTTGCAGCACAGCGAACGAAGCGAAGATCAAGAAAAGAAATAGCTAGAACACTAATACACACACTCATACACGCACACATACGCACACCTACGCACACACAAATAGATTTCGAGTTGTTACTAATATTTTCGCATGCGTGTGTGGCTCGGATGATCAACTATAGTGCATTGGTGAGCAGTGTATGTAGCTACTTTGATGAAGGTAGTCAGTACTCAGACTGAGAG
Organism: Sycobia sp. Sy_11; assembly: GCA_018907035.1. Taxonomy (NCBI): domain Eukaryota; kingdom Metazoa; phylum Arthropoda; class Insecta; order Hymenoptera; family Epichrysomallidae; genus Sycobia; species Sycobia sp. Sy_11. The sequence continues at coordinate 2,854,498 of JACCIC010000034.1, read as the reverse complement.
TGAAGTTGCCTTGCTATAATATATATATATATATATATATATTTGTATGTGTATAAATATATACAATATTCACTAAGAAATTATTACACCCCTATTAAAGAATTTTTATAACATCAATAGAAATCATATAAAAATTACTTTTCGTTGCATTTATTTAAAAAAAAAAGGAAAAAGATTATATTAAATTATGTGATTAATTGTTTACAATGAATTTGTTTGAACCATTCCAGTTATCTTTAGGAAGTGCAAATGTAGCTTTCGGAGCCAGTATATAACGTCTTTTCTAAAGTATAAATATGGCTATTCCTTATAGAGTAGATTAGCAATTCTTTGAAGGGTAGTTTGAACAACCTTTACATAAGAATGAGAGAATTACTTTCTAAGAAGTAAATATTATTATATTTTATTTAACTTTTATAATTTTTCTTAATTACTTTTATAAGAAGTAAATGTTTGATTTTCTGGATTTGAGAGAGTTAAAATCTTTTTAAATTCTATAATATCAAATAAATAATATTTTAATTCTAAGGAGTTGATATTAGCCTAATAGTACTTCGTCTCAAATTCTTCCTCAATGAGTTTTTCATTCGTTGAGAGAGTGGTTTAGTTATAAATAGTCAGTTATAAAATTACTCAAATAACGATGACTGAACATTTTTATTTAAAATAAGTCGCAGATTTGAATTATTTGAATAATCCATGATCCTATGCAATTCAGAATATCTCATATAAACACGAAAGTATAGTCCGAAAGTAGAATATACTTAGCTCGTGAGACAGCTTACGCCCGAATGAGGCGAGTATAGATTATAATATTGCACTGTATTTTATAGTTCTAATTGAAAAATTATAACGAAGTCATGTTTTTATAATATAAAGACGGGTATGCTGCTGAATAAGTGAATCCAAAATTTCTAGCAACCCGATTTCATCTTGGTCTGTATAATTAAAAAATTGAAAATCATAAAGAAGAAGAAGAAAAGGCTCGAAAATGCGGAGACGCAGTGTAGAAATATTTGTTAAAAATGCCGAAAGTATATAGAAAACAACCGGAGTATATGATGTCTCAGATTTATAAAAGTTTCAAAATCGCAGAAAGCTTGTACCGCGACAGTTTAATCATTAGGGCGTTCGTTTCTCGTAAATTCCGACTGTACTCGTCAATTTCGAAATATACTCGTAAATTTTTGCCGTACTACCTCAAAACAAGAAAGAAAATATGTATACTTTTGTACCTTCTTCGTGAAATCGAGCTTTTTCGATTTTGTATAATAAATTGCGTCGGAGACTCTGCGCAGAAAGGGACAATTCTTACGACCAATATATACGGGTATTATGTATACAGGTTTTCTGTAATCGTTTCGATTCCTATTTTTCAAATCAACGCAGTTCCTCACCAAGACAAGTTCTCAAATATTTTCGATATTCAAAAAAACAAATTCAGATTTTATTATTCGCGGTGTATCGAGAGAAATAATTCAACTCGGATTCTATGGCCTATAAGTGTATACGAACGCAGAATATAACCGTTGCGAAATGGTTGCGCACCAATAGCGAAAAATTTTTCAACCGCGTTTGGTAATATGCGTCAGACGCAAAAGCGAAAGAAAGATCGGGCGAACCCATCAGGGAGGAGATAAAACGGGACTGCAACGAGGCCTTGCACTTGCTCTTGCACCTATCCTATATCTATATCTATATATACATATATAGATATATTTGTGAGTTCATCGTTTCAAGAGGGGAGGGTTTCAGTTAAAAGAAAAAAAAACAGCGAGAAGGGTCTAGTTAACTTAAACGCGAATCTGTTCCATAATCTTGAAATACGCACTTAAACGTGTGGCAATTTTGCACCCGCTCACCACACTATTTGCATTTACTACAATCTCCCTTCCTCCCCCTTCCCCCCTAAGCCTCACTCGGTGAGTGAGCAGCCTTGACGCACATAAAAGTGCTTAAGTGCAAACAATTCTATATATATATATATATATATATATATATATATATATATATATATATATATATATTAAGGTGCCCTGCGCAGTAGTGTTGAAAGGAAGCGGGTTTCCTTCTGGCATTATGCAAACAGCGTCTTAGGTTTATATATATATATATATATATATATATATATATATATATATATATATATATATATTTGTGCGCGCGAACGACGGAGGCGAGCGATAGACCGCGAGAGTGCTAGTGAACCGTGCCAGCAGCCTATAGCCACCGAGTGGCGTACGGTTAGATTATATATATATATATACTGGAGGGTGGTGGTGCACGCGTACGCATTAGAGGATGCACGCGGAAGAGGGCGGGGGCGCCGCGTATATAAAGTATAGAATCGAGAAAAGCTATATCATGGAGGAGAGCTTAAAAAAGAACCGCTATCGGAGGAGCAGGAGGTGGAGCTGAGGCTTATTCCCAAGGATCGTGGAGACGCGGCGGGGCCCAGGGTTTCCTCATAAATTGCCAGCCATCCGACGTAACTGGCCGGTCGATCCTAACGATTTCCGAGGCTTTGAAAATCCATCCCCCAGCCTAGGCCCTCTCTCTCCCTCTCTCTCTCTCTCACTCTCTCTCTCTCTCACTCTCTTGAGTACGATCTTTGCGCCCGATTTTCTTTTCTCTTATGATTCCAACAACGGGGCGTTAATTGTCCGCGCCTCGCTGAGCACAATAATCGTTTCTCAGGGCTTGTCGAATGCGCTCAATGAGTTTTTCATTTCCTGCCTTTCAAGTGACATTACATTCATGCAAATAAATTCATATTAAGCGTACAGCCTTGTAAGTACGTGACATATGGCCGGTACCCGTGTGTCCTAATTTCATTTTTCCCAAGGTGGGCATGTTTTCCAAACACGGGATTTTTAGAGAATTAGACGTGTATATATATATATATATATATATATATATATATATATATATATATATATATATATTTGGAGCCATGAAGTTTTAAACTATTGGATACTTGTATAATATTCCCACATGATCATTAGCCAGTCATTTCCTGTTACCTTATTTACCTTATGTAGTTCGTCGCAGAATCAATTTGTGAAGATAATGTCTAAATTACAAACCAAACCAGGGGTGTCACAGAAAACAGTGCAGCACATTCTTAAAATTTGATGTTTTTTAATGAAATAAGATTAAATGCCATTTTTGTTCTTGGAACATAGCGCAAAACAACATATGGAATTTGTGTTTAATTATCCGAAACTTATATATTACGTAGAGTTCGTTGGTTCCCGAATATTATTTATTTCGAAATGAACATAAATATATGTACTGGACATTTGGTAAACAATAATTAATATTGAACTGATTTCTCTTTTTTTTATGTTATTTAACGTCGCTCTATTTATGCTTCCAAATATTAATGCTAATCAGCGACGGAGGTCTTCGATGTGTTTGTAAACAAAGTACATGTAAATTACTACAGTGATGCTTCTGGCAATCGGCCGAGACCGGGTTTGGAACTCGGATCACCAAGTCACTAGTCCTTCGCTCTAGCGATCGAGCCTCGTAGGCCTCATTGAACTGATTTTAGTAAACATAATAACAGATATACTAATTGCAGTACAGAGGAAGAAATTACTAGTTAACTTTATGATTTACAGAAAAAAAAAAAAATATATATATATATATATATATATATATATATATATATATATAATATGTATGTAGAATATGAAAGAACAGATTCGGAAATCTTTCACTAAAGATCTTTCAAGATTACACTCTATTCTTAAAATAAAGAGAGAGCTTTGTAGACATACTAACACTACAATATTTTTTGCGCATTTTTCCCTTATACATTTTCAATGGTCACCGTGTATATAAACGTTAAAGAATATAATGTAGTCAAATATTTCGCATCTATAATTCCTGTGTTGGCCTCGTGCATCGACTATCTCCTGTGTGAATATTATATATATATATATATATATATATATATATATATATATATATATATATATATATATATATTATCTTGCGCCAGAGAGCGCACTAAACTATACGCAGCGATCACGTTTTACTTCCTCGACAGGGCTCCTTACTTGGCTTCTCCGCGCGCCATGGATCTCCATAGCCATATAATAGTCATTCCGTAAAAGAGGCTGCTTGCTGCAGTATTGATGTGTGTGTGTGTGTGTGTGTGTGTGTGTGTGTGTGTGTGTGTGTGTGTGTGTGTGTGTGTGTGTGTGTGTGTGTGTGTGTGTGTGTGTGTCTGTGCATCGTGGCCACGAGGGGCAAAGAAGAGGATAGATCTCGCGGCAGCCTCGTCGAAGTCTTTATGCACTTTAGCGCTGGCATCGCAGGCGCGGGAGCACGGCTTGCTCGCTCGCTCGTTTAATCGCGCGGGGCCCGGCGCAATGCATCCGAGGAGGACTTGGAGCGCTCGGGGCGTGAGGTAAAGAGGGGTTGTAGGAGGGATGAAGGGGAGGGGGGCTTGTATCCGTGGAAGAGGAGAGAAGAGAGAAATCCGTAATGTCATCGCACTTTGGCTCGCTGCCATCGCGCGATTCCCGAAGAATTCGCGGGTTTATTGCCGTGGACATACACGAGAATAAACTCCCGCGAGGGGGGAGGAGCTGTGTATAGCTTTCCTGATGCCCCGCTCCCAACCCTCCCCCGGATATGTTCTCCCGCGTAACTCGATCGCGAGTGACCTTGCTCGAAAAAGCTCAACCCCCCCCCCTCCGATCTCAGCCACCGAGAGTCTTTCTATCTCGCGACACATCGGTGCATGCAGTTTACGTGTACATATAGCGAGTCATCGTGTTTAAGCTTCTGGATAAAATAAGCACAATCATTTCCACTATGTTCGTTCTCTCTTACTTTTTCTCTCACTTCTTTTCCTTATTTTGACTCTTTCGATTACCCTTTCTTACCCCGAGCTTTTCTGATTGCCTTAAGAATACTTTTTATTCGACGACCGCTTAAACTTGAACCTTTACAACTGATGCATCAGGCTGCAGCCGAGTTCATGCTCAGATGTTGCGTATATAAATACACAAGGGGTATGTTACCGATGAATTTTCTCCATCTTATTTCTATATACTATAACAGCATAAACCACCTTCAAACTACAAAATAAATAAAAAAATTTTGCATTATGTTATAATTATTATATATAAAACTTATAACTTGACATTCTTAGCTATATTTTGAAGGGTTTAGGAACTTATATTTAAACTTATGATTTGAAGATGTAATCGGAAGTACGTACAAAACCAAATTCACTGACTATAATACTCTAATTAAGTGATAGGATCAAATAAATTCAAATTAGAGGATCTAATTTCTTAACATATTGAATCTGATATAAATAGAGGAATATAATTGTATTTAAACAAATAGAAACAAAATTAAAAATATTAATATAAATATAAGCTAAAAATCTGTAATATATTTAACGATTCAAATTGAATTCCTTTCATTCATAGCATGAAAATGTATTTAACAATATCCTTAAATTTAAGTACATTTGTTCCATCGGTTTTATTGGAATGCTCTGGTCAGTCTACTTCCTATTATAACTGCAAATTCACGTGGATTAAATTTAAGCTCTTCAACCCTTCAAAATCTAAAAGTAATAATTTCTACTTATTGTATACAAAAGATAAGTTCTTTATTTAATATTTATAACATATTTTAACTAATTTATTTTGTTTTGTAATTAAAAGTTAGTACGTCCTTTTAAGCTCTTTTGTTGTATTATGAGGACCGCTGTAAGCGATAAATTCTAATTTCTGTACCTATTGAATTTTTAAGTTATATAACAATAGATGCGATCCCGATTTCTTTTTTCATCTATATTTTAATGCACAAATCAGCGAATTTCATCAGTACACTATATATTTAGCCTCTGTTATATCAGTATTCAGATGAAATTACCTATTTACTATCGTTACATGAAATGCCAATATTTAACGAGGGAGAGAGAAATTAAATTAAGTGCATGCATACTTTACAGAATGATCATAAAGTGGAAGCTTTTAACCAGTTCATTTTGCGATGACCCACAATCACAAATAATATTTTTAATAATAAACTTTTATTAATATAACTGACTAAGAAATTTATTAATGCCCAAGTAAATTAGTATGCTTTCTAATGATTATGTTTCAAACTACATGCAGGATAAAATTCATTTCGAATATTATTATTTATAAGTTGGGGCATAAGAGGCTGTTTTTAAAAAGAATTATTGGAATAAAATAAGAACTATTCACTTGAATAGTGGCAGAAAATCAAGGAAACATTTAGCACAAAATCTTCAATATAATCGTACTATATATAAACATGTTCATTTTAAACTCGACTTTAGAATATGTACATAGAGACTATAATTTCGAAATTAATTATAATGCAATCCCAGAATAGACGACCGATCTATAGAAAACCCCAGAAATGCTTGTTGCTAGTATTATAAGGGTATCGCGTATACGCAGCCACAGAAGTACAGCTCGCCCCGATCCAATCCGTTCACAACTTTACCCGTGCCGCGCATTGTCGAGCCAGCGAAATACACCAGCATGCCGCGTATTATATAATATATATTTAAGCAGCGATTAAAAGCGAGCCGCGTCAGCACTCGTCCACCCCCCCCCCTCTTTCAGGGAGCAGCGGCTGGAGATGCGAGTTCTTGGCGCACCGAGGACCGATCAAATAAATAAATAATAACGTGACTGCCGATGGAGGTAGGAGGATTGGGCTTGTTCGTTTGTTCGTTCACTTAATTGACGCTTCCATATCGCAGCGAGGGGACGTTCGAGAATAACATAGTACAGGCAATTCCCTAGAGAGAAGAGAAAGAGAGAGAGAGAGAGAGAGAGAGAGAGAGAGAGAGAGAGAGAGAGAGCAGCGCGTATCGCGCCCGGATGACTGACACCGGCATACAGTAAACGTAAACGCTCGATCAGTTGTAATATATGTTTTGTATATCTATATATTCCACCTCGCTCTGATCGATGATGCGTCGATGACTGGGCACGTGTGCATCAAAGAGAGGAGGGGGAGTGGAGTAATAAGCGAGCGACGAAGGGTCGAACAGCGGTGACTCGCACTTGCACGATGCCAAATCGATGAGCTCTAGAATTTCACGCGTTTTTTCCACTTTTTCTCCCGTTTCGTGCTGAGCGTTTCCACTTGTCACGGGTCTCACTTCCTTTTTTCATTGACACATGTACAATATTAATTTCAGTCCTGCGTCTTATTTAATTTTGGCAGCCGGGCTTTCTGATAAAATACGGAATGATTCGTATACAATTTAACATTGATTGATAAGAGCTACGATATAAAAATACGTAACTGATGAATTAATATTTTTAAATAATGAAAATTTCTTGCTATAGTATGAGACATTAAATTTTCAAAAGTGATAATACGAAATTATAGTTTGTTTTATTAAGGAATCAGATAGAATTATAGACTTGTATCGAACAAAACATTCAACGATTACAGGGGCGTATTTTCATCATTCGTCTGAGTTTGTTATTTTTAGCTCCCTCACCCCTACTCCGGCTCTGCTAGGTCAAAATTAGACCCTTGCAATTTCGAATTCGAATTGTCGTCAAAATGAAAGATCAATATTTGAAAAAGAGTTTCTCTCATTTTTAAGTCTGAAACTATTAAATTCTTATTCCAAAAATGTATCTTTATGTGCATCTTTAAATCATAAAAAATCGTAAGTTTCTCAGACTTTCTTTTTTACTCATAATGAAATTTTAATAAATATTCATAAATATATGTACAGAAACATTCAGAAAATAGCATATCCTAGGATAACTGAGTTTGGAAGTTTAGTCTAGTATTTTGATTTATTATTGACATATTCTTACATGAGTTATGATCTCTGGTTTTCTATATACATAGTCTACTTATATTTGGTTTTACCAGTGATACCAGATACCTTCTGACCTCTCTTGCCAATTACATTATTATAATGGACAATAATAATAAATATACCCTTGTCTTGGTCGATATTTTTAGCTTTCTGTTTAATCTGACTTGTCATAATACATAAATAGAGACTGATCGCCTGTGTCGTGAACTTTGTAAGCGACTCAGTATATATTGGGAAAGGTAGGCAAATACTTGTTTGCTCGGAAAAATCTCAACCCCTTCCAGGAATATATTTATAAAATGGAGAAGAAAATTTCAATTATATGCCACGAATAACGATGCATATTGTCAAGCCGAAAACAGTGCACGAGTGTTCGTTTTATATATCTGAAAATGTACACAAAGAGAAATTCTGTTCGGTAATGCCAAAGAAAGGTGAGAGAACGCGGAAAGAGACGGTTCTATGCATGATTGGACGATGTACGAAGAGTATGGATAGTGGAGGGTAATTGAAGGAGAAAGATAGAGCGAAAATCGAGAATATAATCAGTTTTGATCTCGCGATTTTATCGGTGCCGATATCCGTTTTTAACGAGGCATTTTGCTCCTTCCCTTTAATATACAATATAAAATGAAAAGATTGATTTCTCGCAGCTTCGCCGCCCGCGCACTAGGCTGACTTTGGAAGCGCGGTACAAAACACCATCAACTATATATCTATCTATAGCCGAATAGATCCGCCACCCATCACTCACTCTCTCTCTCTCTCTCTCTCTCTCTCTATATATATATATATATATATACATATATATTTTACCAAGACGAAATAGAGAGGGGAGGTTGTACACTGGTGTATATATGCAATACAGAAAAGTTAAGAAGTTCTTAAAAAGACCGTTCTCCCAAAGTTTAATCGTATTCAATTCGACTCGTGGGGAAAAGGTTTGCACAATTTAGGTTTTTACGAGCAGCCTTGAACTCACGATCTCCCTTTCTCTCTTTCTCTCTCTCTCTCTCTCTCTCTCTCTCTCTCTCTTTCTGGCTCTCTTTCTCTGCCCTGTAAGCAACTTTGTGTAACTTTGAAACGAGTTCCGAGGGCGATGCCTAAAATTTTCCGCGCGTACAATCGATTGCCCTTTCGTCATATCGAACTTTTAATAAGGCGAGCGCAATGGTGAGTGTTTTAAATTTCTATATATCGGTAATTCTGCCATTGAACAAGTGTTAATGAAACATAATTTGGCATAAAATTAAACAATACAGTAATGATATTGTTTTAATTTTGTCAATAATGAGATAGAAATAAATAATTTTTCTATATAAATTTAAATGTAAACAAAAAAGTTTTTTTTCAATGCAAGTAATTAAAAGCCATTTTATTTTTACGTACTACGCGTTGATGTAATTGTTATATTCCTTACTCTTGAAAAAGCAAATAAAAATAACTACTTCAGTATATTTTTCTAGAAATAAATAAAAATTACTCTATGTAATTTTAAAACCAATTTTATAAAATCATAAAGTTGATAAAATAGTGCTACGAAAGTATCTTATAATAACTGATGATTTTTTGAAATTTTTTAAATAATTTAACTATATTTTCAACTGTAGTCATCAGATTTATTTACTATATTTTAAACTACGCGTATCAGGAGTTTTTATTTCATTTAGTTAGTTTATTATAACTAAGAGTCTAAAGTTTGTTTTTCTATATAAAATCATTCATTTCAATAGTTTTCACAAGTATATAGAAATGGGCGCATTCGATCGCTCTTATCCGTACAATATCTTCTTTGTCAACGGCTTTTAGATATGATTCGACATAGCCCATCAAATAACATTAACTGGAATAAACGCACTCTCTGCGAGATGACAAAGCTGAGAGAAAAGTCGCTCCTCTTACGTTCCCTTCCATTTCCTTATATACACACATACACACACATACACACACATTTATATACAAGATACTCCCGCACCAAATCAGGCAAAGGTTTTCTTCTTTCTTGTGCTTCGTCGCGTCCCTACTTTCGCATATTATATATATATATATATATATATATATATATATATATATATATATATACCCACACACACACACAAGGAAAAGGTCACCCTATTTCATCTCTAATACTCACATATAGTTAGTCTATGGTTCCTGCATTCAGGCTTCTCTAAAGATCGCGAAAAATCGTATACGAAATCAATAGTGCGCAGAAAAGAAATGAGAGTGAGGGTGGAGTTTTTGTCCAAATCGCGAGATATGAAGGGGCGAATTCTGTCCTTCTCATCGTCTCCCTTTCTTTTTTTTCTATCATCTGCTTATATCTCAAAAGAGAAGAAAGCATTAACAAATTGAGGAACTTTTTCACTACTTTGTAAATTCAGGGCGTGCGGAGCTCATGCCGATTTCGCTGTAGTGTGTGCGTGTGCGTGTATTTGCACGCGCGTGCATGTGTGTGACTGCATAGCTCAATTACGTTCAATGTGCCTCGCATACTCTTTATTATTGTATTCGGTGATTATTTCTTCATTTATTTTCGTGTATGCGCACCCGCTGTGCACCCTTATGGCATGCAACGCGATGGTATCGCTGCGCAGATAGAAGAGGCGCACTTCTATTGCCCGGTGATGGTGCGCCCTGCTGCGCGAACTGTAGGACGTGCATATATATATATATATATAATATATATATATATATATATATATATATATATATATATATATATATATATATAGACGATACAGAAGTTTTAATATAAGAAGAAAAGAGGAGGAAGGGAAGGAAGGGGGAGGAGAAAGAGGATCAGTCACAGAGCGAAGAACCAGTCGCAAGGGGCGGGATCGAATAGTTAGCACGGCCTTAGAAAGAGGGATTTTTACGAGTTTTCCGAAAATGTATCTGCTGGCGAACTCGAACTCCGTACTTTGTACGATTCCACGAAATTATAATATACCGAAGCGCCGCCGAAAGGTATAATAGTTTTCTTCCTTTTTTTTCTTCATAGTTTCAGACCATTTCTTCTATAGAATTAAAACAATCTTTACGAGGTATTTGTATTTTTTCGGTCGGTCTTATAAATAATTTCTGTACAACACTGTATGCATATTATAAGATTAGTATAACAATAATTTAATGGACAGTGTTTATAAACTCGATAGTCGTCCAAGTTTTATTTATCTATACAAACTGAAATCAATGCGGCGAATTTTAAGAAGATCTGGAAACGTAAAATATTACAACAAAAATCAACAATTAGTAATGTATTGAACTATTAAATAAAACTATAGAATGTAAGGACTAAAAAAATTAATTAATTTATACAATTATAATTTTTGGATTATGAAAAATCTATAATAAAACGATACATTCTTAATGTAACAATTTATAAACAAATTCAGATACATGCTTCGTTTAGAACTCTGGACTATAAAACTCCACGTATAATAAAATTCACGAAACTGATTTATTGGAAAATTTTTTCTATACATAAATTTTTCTGTTGACAATTAAGTGAATTAACTGAGATTTTACCGAATAAATCAACTGTTAAAGACGATAATTCAACCAATTAGCAATTCACTTATTTTCAATGGTCGACTTTGCACTAATTCAATCAGTGATATGCACTATAGTGATTCAGTTTATTTATTTTTGGAAAGTATATAAGTTTGCTAGTTCAGCTTTAAACTAACTGTCTAATACTATTGTTATAATTATATATAGTAGTTTTTAATTTATGAATATTTTTAGGTCATTATCATTATATACGAATTTAAAATAATTTTAAATGCTAACTTTTAAGATCATGGCTTTCTCGTTATATTTTGGTTATAATAACGATTCATGAAATATTAAATATAGTATATGACCTTGATTAAAATTTTTTTGAGTCGCTTGCTTCCCCAGTGCTCTCCTTTTCAGTAGAATATTTTAAGATTAAAACTTTCAATATACTGACTTCTTATTTCGTAATATATAAAATGAGTGAGTAGCTTTGACCTTCAGGGCTAAAAAATACTCCACAAAATTTACACACACATACACATATACACAGAAGGTCAAAAATATTTCCATCGTCCCAAAAGGGCAAGGTTAACGTTTCTCTGGGTATTCCTTAAAATTAATAATTTAAAGCACCTTGATAACAGTATATATAGATGTGAAAGGGGGTAAGAGAATCGAGAAGATCGAGATAAGAGGGCCAGGAGTTGCGGGCTGGAAAACCCAGGCGACATAATCAGGTAAATAATTCATGAAACGTCGAGACGGACGTTCGGGACTCAACAACGGCTGACTCTTGAAATCGTGTGAGCTCACTCCTCCTCGCAACCTTCCCACCCACTCGCTCACCGTCGTTCTCTCGGTCGAAGTAAGGGAATCGTCCGCACATTTGGTCCGGAGCTTGGCCCTATATAAATGCGGATTTTCAAGGTGCCGTGGAATATACGCGAGAGGGCGATAGAGAGGAAAATGTGTACGATGGTCCGTTATATATATATATACATATATATCAGCGGAGAAATGAGAACACGGTCTGGTGAAAAGAAGAGAGGGAGGGGTGAGGTATGAGAGAGGCAAAAGGACGTGGAGGAATATAGGGGGATTCGAAACGAGCAAGAGATGCTTAATCCCTTAATATTTCAAGAGGGTGTGTATGTATAGGAGACTGCGGCGATCCGCGCGACCTCTTCCCGTGTTCGAGAGGTTTGGCCGACTTATTTATTGCCATTTGTCCTTTAATAAGGGGTGCGCAGTACGGGATTTATTTTTCTCATATAAAAGGCAAAGGTGCAAAGATTAATAAGTATTAAAAATAAGCAGCTTATGTCTCTTACGGAGATTAAGGCATTTATAAATAAACAATTAACGATACTTTATTATAAATAATTAAATAATTAAATGCTTTTAGTAGAGCGCGATAAGTTTTAACGTCTAGGAAAACACCCATAAAAAAAGTAATCGACCTGTAATACACGGTCAGGAAGGAAAAACTAAATTGTTTTTTGTTCTATTTAGGCGAATAAACAAAACTTCATTTTTTAATCCTATAAATATAATTTTACTGTAAATCTATATTCTTTCAATTAACAAAATAATATTATTAAATATACTTTATATTCAAATAATATTCAAATAGAGACATAAAATACAACAGGATATTTATCAATTATATTCAAATTCACGAATAATAGAATATGGTTACTTTAGTTGTTCATATTTTTAAGTTGATTCAAATGCAACTCTCGAGTCAAAAAGATGCTATTGTAATTAATGTTCTTGTTCTTTTCAATATATACGATAATAATATATAAAAATTAATGTGCTAGGCTTGATTTTTCAAGCTCTACCGATATTATTTGTGTTTTCCATCACTGTTAGATCTAACTTTTAATCATAAAAATACTTCAATTTCTAATAGAAATAATTAAATCTCATTTTCAATAAATCGGTGTATCGTGAAAAGAATCAATCACAAGTTAAAAAATTATATAATTAATACTTTTCGTCTTTACTTAGATTTTTAGTTTCTATATTAAACAGTGAAATAAATATTTTTAAAGAGTCATATTATGTGTAGATATGTTAACTATGTAGGAGATATTATTTTTCAAATGCTTTTTCACAAAAATTCGATCGAAAACATGGGTTTTTCCCAAATATATATAGTTTTGTTTTATCACACATTTAAGACTGGTTTAATGCAATTTTTTCGTCAAATGTTAGTACAAAGATTAATAAAAAAGAATTGTATATAAATGGAACATGTTAATGTACAATTGATTTCCGAATTCAATATTAATAACTTTTTATAACTGAAACACGAAATTTAGTCTGTACTATTAGGACTCTATTTATACTGCAAGTACTTTTGATATAAAAAGTTACAATGTTTCTTTATCCAAAATGGAAACAAATTTGTACAAGTATATTCAATTTTATTCAGATATGTACCACAAGCTTCGGGTAAAATATTATATTACTTTTGCACGTATAAGATATATAAATTTAATAGAATACTTCATAAACCGCGAAACGCACATTTGAAATAAAGTGAAATTTAAATCGTTTTTATTTTAGTATGATATAAAATATGCATTTTGCACGATAGTTTTTACGTTATATAGATAATCGCTGTAGCTACGCTCTCATCTCGACACCTTTTAAGGGCGGCACTTTTCAACAACTCAATTTTGAGAAAACCATATGGAATTTCTGTAAATCAACCGAAACTATATAGTATTCGAACTCAAAGACCGCAACCGATAGTACAATTTCCATTTCCCACTGAGCCTTCTGAAGCCCCCTTTATATAACTTTATTGTTTCCAGTTAAATTATTTGAATCGAATTGATCCAATTTTCTATATGACAATAATTCTAATCATGGGTATGTGATATAAATAGAAATTCCATCTAATTTCCTCGTTTCTTCCATAAATGTCTCACAGTATTGTAACTTTGATTGCATCGAACACGATCGAATGCACCGTTCTTCGACCAATCATTGGAACTCATCATTTGTCCATTTGCATGAAATTTAGATTGCACGCTATAAAATCGATTCTTTATATTGTATGCGATAAAATTAAGGCACATCAATGCATGGAAATTTGATTCTTTTACATTTACTGAGAAATGCTACAAAAATATGGAATATATTTTAAATACGTTAAAAGCGTACGTTGATAGAGATCATATGGCCAACAATTCGATTCATATCATGCATGTGAAATGTCAAAGACTCTTGAGCATATACATACATACATATCTACACGTGTGATTGTGTGTGTGTGTGTGTGTGTGTGTGTTTGTAAATACCGTATTTGTAATTTCACGGCCTTATTAATAAATTAATATTATTTTATTATTTCCCTTAGAACCTAATCTCGCAATAATTTATTTTATTGACGCGTTCTCTAATATATACATACAGTTACGTACATCTCTTTGCTAATGAATAGTACACATAGAAAGTGTCGCGCGCGTTTCCGCAATTCAATATAGCATAGAGACGGATGTTACGCGCTAAGAGAAACGATATTCGCGCGCGCGTGATATCTTCCCGCGTGAAGAGGAGGGAGCTTCGACGGAGGGCCGAGGCTTTTTTCTTCGATTGGCATATGTGCACAGCGAGAAAAAAAACAGCCGTGGAAATAAATTGCGGAAACAATCCGTCGGTTATCCTACGCGAAACGCGTGTCTATCGTGCATTATATATACACATATATTCAAACCACCAGGCTCGTGCGTGCGGTCACGAGTAAAAGGATACCCGGCATTAATTCAATTCGAACGACGCTGATGCGTTGAACGCGCTATAGCGTCACGGACGATCTTCCGCGGATCTCGCGCTGAATTTTTCTATTTACTATATACATATATACATACGCGCGCGCGCGCGCACACACACACACACACACACACACACCACACACACACACATTACACGTTTTATATATAATATACGCACGAGCGGCATTGATTTTCACGCGCATGAATAGAGATGATATAGACGCCTAGCGGGGGTTATGGAAATAAAACACAGCCGCCGCACACCGCCCATTATCGTCCGAGAGGGCCATTCCCTTGCGGCTTTCTCACCGCGCGGCGGCGCAATCCATTCCACGCCCAATCGGCTATATTAACATTCGCGAGGGATGGGGGTACGAGGTGGCCGAGGCAGAGTCGAGCAGAATTCGTATTCAAATTGGGGAGCGGAGGAAGGATAACGAATAAAGTGGATGTATGTTTTGTTTATCCGCCTATATGAAACGAATAAAGTCTTGTGCGTATAAAGAATTATTTAAATATTTATATTATTTTGATTATTTTATTCTTTATTGATTACATGTGTCAGTCTTTGTTTTGCAATACGGACAAGAAATTATGATCCCTAATTTATATTTATACAAGTATCTATAAAGATACTGTAAACAATGTACCTATGCTTTAAAAATTTATATTATATTAAAATTAGTAAATGTAAAATAATTTGACAAATATTTTGAACAACGGCAGAATATCAATTTATAATTCCACATGTTATTGTTAGTAAATTAAAGTTATATTAATAAAAATTTTTATTGGTTTTACAGTCTTTATAATGTAATATATTAAATAAAATAATGACAGTCAGACTGTCATTGCTTATTATCATGCCCGAAGAATCTGAAATAAACTTATTACTAAAAATGATGAATCGTAGCGATTCGAAACGTCGGGCATCGGAGGTAAATTTAAATTTAAGGTGGTGGAGACAGTCCGATTGTCCTTCACTAACATAGAATCCAGTTTATCTATATATATATATATATATATATATATATATATATATATATATATATATATATATATATATATTATATAGTAGTAATTTCTGTATTGATTCTTCGGGGGTGATAATAAATAAGGATAGTCTGACTGTTATTATCATAGTTAATATATTATATTATAAAGACGGTAAAACCGATAAAAATATTTATTAATATAATTCAAAACAGTCGACATAAGTACAATTTTTAATATTAAATTAAAGTTATATCTACTTCTCATTACAGCTATACATTTATTTCGTTGCTTTAATTTAAATTGTTAAGTAATAAATTATAACATTGACAATTTGTTTTCACTTGTATGTGCTATGTTTACAATAGAGACACTTCGAAGGATTATTTTATACAAATTTGCATGCTTGAAAATTAAAATGAACGCCCTATATTGTCTAATTTTTCCACTAAAAGTGTTGGTGTGAATTATATTTATCCCTTCCATGACATATGCAGGGAGTAAATCGATTTATAGCATTTCATTTATTTATTTATACAAGTTCATTCCAGTATTATTATTATTATTATTATTTAATTATTACTTCGATGCCAGAGTAAATTTATACCGAAACGGTCCTGGGCAACGCACACAATAGTTGTTCTAACGTATATTATGTTAATTGTCTCAGATTTACTTATCACAAAAATTCATTCGATTAACGAATAGAGACAAATAATAAATAATACATAAGAAAGAACATAAAATAATACGAATAACAAATTTCTACAGCTACTGTCACAACTGATTTATAATAAATTTTTATTTCACACCTTGCGTCGTTATCTCATTATTTAAACACATGTTTTCTAGGGCGTGTTTTCATTTCGTTACACATAGACCAGTTATAATAAACAATAATTCAAACTGATGAAAAATCAGGCTCTAACTTAAAAAACGATTCAATCAATTTTTTCTTCATATGAAGAAAAAATTTAACATATATTATATATTGAAATAATAGCACTTTTCAAATAATATTATCGAAAACAAATATTTTATACATATTTTTTGCTATATATTATTATTTTAATAATAACTGACGATAAATTACATTTGCAATTCGATCTGCATTTGCACCATTAAAATAAGTAGATATTTTAGTCAATTTATAGAAAATTCAAGTTGTTTTTCTTCTGCTTTGCTAGCCTTTTTTGTACACATTTCTTATATTTGCGATTACTTATAGTGATATAAACTTTTATGATTATACGTATGTAACAATAATAATAATAATAGTCTATCGTGGTGTTGTAGATAAATTACTTATTTTTAGAACGAAAATAGGTTCAAAGGAATAAAGTAATTTAAATCTGAATAAGTAAACCACACCACTCAATACTGCTATCGATCTTCTTCACTAGCCTAAGACCATACCGATTTTAAAGATTTGAATTCAATATAGAAAAATTAGAATACTTAACTTTATTATTACAATATCATTATGTATTCAATTAATTATAGAAAAAATTAATTATACAAAAATTAATTATACAAAAATGCACATCAAAGAGTCCTGGTGAATTGTCTTTTTTTCGACACACCACACACTTCTATCTATCTAGTTTCGCTTACCTCCTCCTACTGGCGTCCCGGCGCGCGATCGTTGGATAAACGATTACAGACGCTCGACTACCCTTGGCCTATACCCGCATGTTTTAATCCACATCGATATGGCAAGGGAGCGCATTTCCCGCGAAGAACAGCGACCGATCTTTATTCTGACTATTATCAAATATATACCGGACAGTTTGCCAACTTCTAAACGGAAGAAGCGCCTGTCTCAAGAGATATCAACTGGGTTCTTTCGTGGGTGAATTTTTTTTCTGATTCTCTTGCCAAAGGCTTTCTGCTGGTCGTTAGCAAAATGCAGAGCTTTTCTCTACCCCCTTCATCCTGTCTACCTCTCTCTCTCTCTCTCTCTCTCTTTCTCTCTCTCTCTCTCTCTCTCTCTCTCTCTGCTTTTGATACTTTATGTCGATTTCTATTCCGCGGTTACATTTTTTTTTAATCAGACATTAATACGTTCCTATTGAAATTGAGAATACTCTTGTTATGTTCGCCTTGTCGGCGCTTACAATTTTAATTATTGATCTAGATTTCATAAATAAAGTGAGATTTTTATGAATTACATGAAGTGATTTAATGATACTTTTTGAATAATATATAGAATATAGACAGGCGTGAAATTGAGAGTAAAAATTAATTTAAGCGCAAAAATCTTATCTTTTCTTTTTTCGCCCATTCAGAAGCATCAAGTAATGAACTTGAACATCGTCGTAAATCAGAAAATCGTTAGTATTGCTTAACATCTTAATCGCTTTCATTAATTTTTTATTTTATTCTATCACAAACTCTATTAAATTCATAAAAAGTTAAGAGTCAATCGATATTTATTTTTGGTGTTCTATATTCTTTTTTCTTGTTCTACAGATAAATTTTCCATTACGTATTCTTTTTTTCACATATACGGTAATTAAAAAAAGTACATTAAAACCGCTACCTTATTTAAAACTTGCTTGTTAAAGTCAGAAATTGCAGTATGCCATTATATTTATTACCTACTTTTACGTGTAATATTATACTTCGTTGCGCTTTTTTAACTTAGTTGATAACACTAAATTTTTCGTCATTATATAAATGTAATTCTAAATATGTTATATATCTATGCGATAAATCACGCAATTAGGTTATTATAAATATACACACCTACTGAGCCTTTATATCTACAGAACGGATCGATGATAATCGCTAATTTTAAAAATAATTTTAACATATACATATACTGTGAGGATATCTTTACAAAAACTTTTGCTTTAGTTTATATAATATACGGTCATGCGTTAAATACGTATCGATACCAAATAATTTTTTTCCATATTCATGATTTTGATTATATGAAGAAATAATTGGTTGGCTAAGTATACTTACTATAAAGAAATTTTAATTATTTATAGGACAAAAAGTAATCAATATTCAAAATAGTATTAAAAGTTTTGAAATAACGGCTTTTATGATTTACATAAAATTATTCAATTGCATGTACAAAATAAAAAATGATTTTGTTTATAAAATCAGTGGAATAAAAATTATGATATTTTCGAAGAAAATGCTATTCGAAAATTTTTACCCTTACATTTTGATAATAACTTTCACAATTTTCCAATGCGATTCTGTAGATGTTACAAATATATTTCTTTCTGTTAATGAATCCGATAGGTTATCCTGGATGATTGTAAGTGACTCTCTATTATTCATTTAACAGTATAATATAAAATGATATCTACAATATTTTTATATATTTACTTTCTTTTTTACATATTCACCTTCTAAAATTATTTTCTTATTTTAAGGGCACTATTATGGAAGGTTGCTTAAAGAAATCAATTACCACAGTTTTTTTCAGCGATTGTACGAACCGCAATGCTGCTGCATTGGAGAAGGCATTTTCTTCTTTCATTCCTATTTACTTAGTGCCTAACGATAATTATACTATCTTGGACAACAAGAAACGATATCGTCATATATATACAATAAACGAAACTCACGTTCTTAAAAAGGACGAGCCAGCGGCTACCGTTGTCATTAATGCTTCTTCAAATTCTACTCTCGTAGCTATATTAGAGGAATTGAGAGAGTCCCTTTGGTGGAATCTCGCAGCAAAGTTTTTGATATACAGTTCAAAATTGGAAAAAAATTGTCACGAAGCTAGAACGTTTTTAAATACAATATGGACCTTTAGAATCTTGGAAGCAATATATGTATGTTTCAATTTAAAAAATGAACTAGTATTATTTACGTTTAATCCTTATGCAAGTTTGGCCCCAAGCTTCTGGCAAAAAAAAACTAACAGCAACTTCCCACAAGTCTCTTGGACACTGTATGAGCATATAGTGAAACTTTATTTAAATTCGACATTAATTTATCGTAAGTTCCATAATTTATCATTCTTATAAATTTTTAATTTTAATTCATTTCGAATAATTGCATCTTAGTATCTATGACCCGTGTAAAAATTCATTCTCGAATCTAACTAGTATCGGGTTAGTTTTCCTTATTAAATGTTCGGATTCAGAAGAGAAATCTAGTCTGATCCTAGTTTCGCTTTGTCCCACTTTTAATAGCATTTTATATAGGAAACGAGCTTAGATTTTGGTAGATATACCAAGTTAGAAACTAGAGAGAATCTAGTCAGAAAATACAGAAATTAAGACGATTTATAAATTATTCTAATTTTGTTTCGTCGATCAAGTGAATAATTTTTTGTCTCTTTAATATTTAATTATTTAAAATAAAAAAAGAAAACACACACACATTTATATTAAATATATATATATATATATATATATATATATATATATATATATATATATATATAATATCTAATTTTCGTACTCGTAGGTCTCGACTATAAAAGGCATCATTCCTTCCAATATTAGAAAAAGTTGAGAAAACCTAACTAGAATCAAAATAGAAAGTCTAACCAGTTCCTTACTTCTCCTACTTTGCAGATTTCGCCTAGAAAAACGTCTTGCTTTCCAAAATAGGGAGAAGTTAAGGAAATCTGACTAGATCCAAAATAGAAAGCCTGATAATGTCCTTAAGTTTTCTACTTGTAAAATTTTGACTATAGAAAACACATATTTCTTTCTAACGTCAATAAAAGATAAGCAAATCTGAAGAAAATTGAGAAAGTAATAATTAATATAAGAGGATTATTAGATGATCGTAGGGAAATAACTCAGATTTGGTGAGTACTACCTACATGAGGAAATCATCAGTAATACTGACTAGGATCTAGCCCGAACTAGGGATATGCCAAGTATATTTTTGCACGGGTATATACGAGACTATACTCTTCTTTTCTTTTCAAGTGGATGAAAAATATTAAGTCATTGTTTTAGATCTATAAATATGATATATAACCAATACCCATGCGCGATTCGTATAAATTAAGAATAAGGTTTGGAGATGACTTCCACAAAATTATAGTGTCCACAGTAATCCATACAATCGTAATTTGATTAACTATATTATGGCTATAGCGTCACTTTAAATATCAGGAGAAGGTACATAAAAATTTTTAAATTTAACTAAAATGTTTTGAATATTTAAAACAAGAATGATCTCTTTTAAAAAGTCTTTCTAAGATTTTTAAACTAATTTTATTAATTCCATTACATTTTTTTTATTAAATTCTTTAATTCTACCATATCCATGATTATAATATCAGGATTTGAAAATATGTTACCTTGTTGTTTGTCCTTCATTTCTTCGACATTGTAAGTTCCAAGAAACAAAACGTAGATCTTTGCATACTATATAATTATTATCTCGATAAGTTTTTATGAGTTTGATCGATCGCGAAAAACTTCACGTTCAATAATACTTGCATTATCGTGTTATGCAATGTAACCTGAAGTATTTGGATACAGATGATTTCCCTAACAATACATCTAGTGCACAAATGTTGGAAGCTTGATATCCCTTTTTATGAACTAAATCTGTGTCGATCCGTTTATATGTATTTGAGCAAAGTAGACTGAAAAAATTTAGGATGTATATTGAATTGAGCTATATGTGCAGTAGCTGAATTCCGAATTTCACGAGAACGAGATAGGTTTTCGTTTTTAGAGATTTTGGGCATAATAGGTACTGCAACAAAGAGACATCTTTTGTACCAAATTTTTTTTAGTGTATTAACATAACTGAAAGTAAAAAATTATGTAACATGTAATTAATACATTTCTAGCAATGTAAGTTCAAAGCCTTGACGTTTTTCACACCCTCTCTAGATATTTCATTAGTTGTTTATTTTATTATATATTAAAATCTTAAAAAACTTTTCGACGCAATTTATTAGCAATTTATATTTTGTTAATTAATGAGTATATAAGAGTATAAGAAACGACCAAGGGATTGTACTGAGTTTCGTAAAAAATGTAGTGCATATAGTTTTTATTGGCAATTACGATTACGAAGTATTGCTGCCGTCGACTTTAAGGTATATACGCTGATACGATAACAATTATTTATTGGCAAAAGTAGATTACTTGCTATCGTTATAATACGTTGAATGAAGGAAATTTAATGAATTAGAATTAATTATATAATATTATGAACAAGTAACTATATCTTTTCGATTGTTTAAAATAGATTCTTCGGTTTGCGCTGACTTATATTTTGATAAAGTGAGAAATTTGAATGGCTATGAAATAAAATCGATTGTCTACGTCGATGCGGCGTTTGAGGAAGTTATAGTAAAAGAGGATGAATGCAGTATGACAGATACTAAAATAATCTGTTTAGTATTAAGATATATTAATGCCAGTGCAATAACAAAGAGGAGTTATTCCAACGGCTTCATAGACGATGACGGGCAGCCAGTTGGAGCTTTACAAGATGTATTGGAAGGAATCGTGGAAATTTCGATGACTACGTATTATTTATCCGGTTTCTGGAAAGGACTTATCTATCCTTTTGACACAGATGCAATTAAGATCGCGTCTCATATAAAACGAATTAAAAACTTCTCTGACTTTTCATTTTATTTAAATGCCGAACTGGCGAGTCTTTTGCTCGGAACAATAATCGCTTCTGTTGCTCTGATACAATTTACTCTTAAAAAATCCTTAATTTCGAGCATGCTGGAATTCATACGGATGGTCTCCAATATGCCTATTCTCAGTCTACCAGAACGCACATCCTTACAAATATTTATAATAATATTAATGTTTTACATTTTTTTAATTAGAATTTATATACAAAGCTATTTGAGCGCAGTTGCAATCAGACCAGATGACGGGCGTCTTATTGAAACGGCCAGTGATTTAATTCAGTCTAATTTTTCAATTTACGGCTTGCGAGAAATTATAGACTTGCTATCGAACGACGAAGTACGCGATATGTGTCAAGATGTCGAGCAATTCGAAGAGTGCGCCGATCGTCTCTGGCGGAATGAGCCAGTAGCTTGTATTGGCGAAGGTGGACTTATAGGATTTAACGTATATGAAGATGAGCATACACACATATCCAAAAAGAATCTGGAAACAAGACCTTACGCTCACGTGTTCGAGCAGGAGTCGCCGCTATTTATAAAATTCAATCGGATAATCTTAAAATTAACGGATGCCGGAATAATTACTTTTCTTTACAACAGCGAGATAGCAAATTTTTTAAAAAATCTCAATGATACGCAAGCAAATGAAGATGATGATATTACAACTTATATGTTGAACTATTTGGTTTTAATTGGAGGATTTTTAATAGCATCTACAGTGTTTCTATTAGAATTATTATTTTCAAAATTAAACACGATTTTTTAAATAAACTATCGCCATTTTTTCTCGATAGGTAATCAATAATTAATAAAGTTCTCAACTCAAATCATTTTTAAATATAATTTAATTTTGTTACAATATTTATTTACTAAATATTAAACGATATTTTTAAAACCTTGTCTGTAGAATAATTCATTATTCATTACTGTCGTCTTTAAAAACGAAATAAATAATATAATATAATAAATCTATAAAGAATAAATATGTAGTTTATTTATGGATTTTAAATTATTCCTTAAACCCACTTTTCAGATAACATCTTTATAGCGAAGGAGGAAATATTTTCATCGTCGATGAAAAAATGTTGTATTTCAAATTCTTCACGCGCTTGATCAAACTTTTGATTTAATATCGAGATGGCGTACTAGGGAGATTGCAGGTATAAAAAAAACCAAGCGGTTCTCCAATTTACCAACCATTACCGGTCCGTTCCACCTTCCTCGAGCGATTCGCGCGCCAATTTCTATCGAGTTTTCATGAAATTTTCTCAGCCTGCATCTTTACTTTGCGCTTTAACCCGGTTCTGCGGCAGATAGGCTATTTTCCTTCATCTTGTAGCCGTTCATAGGAAGTTGTGAAAAGAGGAAACGAAAAGCGCGGGAAGTCGTCCATGCGTATATACAAGCTGCGAAAGACGACGAGTTTCTCGTATTCCGTATACTCCCTCGCTTCCTCTCTCACTGCTCTCTTTCTCTTCCTGCCTTTTACGTTCTAGGCAATAATGCGCTTTTCGCATCTCTCAGCGAGAGAGCGCATATTCAGCAAAAGATGCGGCATAGAAGTTGGGGAGGCCTATTCAGCTGTGACCAGCCTCAGGCTCGATTTCGTTTGATTTTTTCCCCCGCTTTTTACAAGTTCTCTTTAGCAAGCGTTTAACCCGAACTTTAAAGCATTTTGAACTCTAGCAAGAATTTGAAAATAATTTTTTGAATAAGAGTCAGAAAATAATTAGAAATGTTTGACATGTAAAATGATTGTCAACGATAGTAGAAAGCAACATAGATAGTATATAGACTGAAGTATATAAACTAAGTATATAGACTGCAGCGATATTACATAATATTACAACTTAAAGCCCTCCTGTAGCTTTAACTGCCTTTTGGCATGCAGCATAGTAGTCTATTTAATAATTTAACAATTATTTAATAATTTAGAATCTTAACAATTTAAAAAGTTATTTTATATTTTCAAAAAGTTTTTTCAATATCAAGACCATGATACTCTGATTTGTATTAATTTAGTTTATACTAGAATTCAGAGACTTAAATTTTGTAACTTCAATTCAAACACTTGAAACATTTAAATTTTAAATAAAATGCCAGATGTAGAATGTTACTGCGACAGTTGCTTCAGAAGGTCATAATATTTGATTTTATTTTCATATTTGCTTTTTTCAACAGATTTAATACATATTTTCATATAATATTAAGAATTATATATTTCGTCCATCCAATTTTTTTTAAATTCTTTGTATTGATGCGTTATCAGCTTTCAAGAACGCAGAACGGACTACAATAAAATAAGAAACAGACAAAAGAGAAAATGTCGGAAGAGATATTTTTTTCCCGATTAGGGTTAGATATAGTAATGAGAACTTTCATCCTATCATCTCGTGATCGAACGCTGACTCGCTCACTTTATCGATCCTTCAGCACAACAAAAGATAAGCTGTTCAGAAGAGGAAGCATTCCTTTGGGAAATAAACGAAATGGTTCATTTCATGATTATAAGGATTCAAAACTTTCAAGTAAATAAATTCAGATTATAAGTCAGACGGAATTACGTTGGTTTCCAATATTAGTATTTTAAAAGTTAAATCGTGATATAATTTCTTCAGTCTAATTCAAAATGTTGGATGAAAATTTTTTTATAGTATTCATTAACAATTGGTAAAAAATTCGTATAAAAGTAAGCTTAAATTAAGTAAAATTAAATTTTCAAAAAATTAGTAAAAAAAGTTAGTAAAGTGGTTCATTCATTGAAAATTGATATATATTTATGAAGGTAATTAAAAGATACTTGTAAGGAAAATAAATATTTTTAGTTATTTTAAATATCATATTTTTACCTATTTTTATAAGTATTACATAAAAAAAATATCAAAATTTCCAAATATTCAAATTCTAAAATATTTCAATTCTTTTCACCAATATAAATTTTAATTAATATCTTGTGAAAAAATATAAATTTATAATATTTAGAACTAAAACGTAAGCAGCTTGTGTTTACTTGTCATGACACTCCCTTTTTCATTAGAGAATTTCACAACGGATAAAAAAATTAAAATGAAAAAGCTTTTCCCATTACATTTAAAAGGAGATAAAAAACAAACCAATTCTCTCAGTAATTTTATTTCTCGTACCGTAGTAACAGCGGAAATTTAAAATATAGTAAAAGAAATATCGAAACTCATCATCTGTATAGGGAGGTCGCATATATTTTGCGTTCCTTTTAAATCCTTACCAGCACACGGACGCGTAACGAACAGCATAAAAATTCCAGAATCTCACGCTGAAAAGGGACTGGCTCGCGACAATCGATGCGTGATGGGTAAAGGCGCTCGTTACTTTTGATTTTGCAAAGTTAGGCCAGCAATTACTGGCTGCAGCTCTGCCACTCTGTCTCTTTCGCTCTCTCTCTCTCTCTCTCTCTCTCTCTCTCTCTCTCTCTCTCTCTCTCTCTGCTTTTTCTATCTCTATTCGTTGCACGAGCCACGCGTCGCAAGAATGAAAGGGAGAAGAAATCGACGCCAGTAGGAAGGAAAAGGAGATGAGGAGACGTTAGCTCGTTAAAACGCAGACAGCAGCAGCAACAGTAGCAACAGAAGCAGCAACAGCAGCTCGAAAGTTAGCGAGAGAGGGTCGACTTTACGATCAAAGTTGCTATATACTGCCAGTTGCACAGTTGCGGGAGAGGAGACGAAAGTCGTCGGAATCGTTAAACTTAAAGGCTCTATGCAAGGACTTTGTCAAAGAGGCTTATTATGGGCGTTTGCGCCCCGGTGGCGCACGCGCGCGACGTTCTCCCGCCCTATTTCTTCATCGCTTCGAGATCGTTAAGCGAGGCGCTCGGATGGAGATGACAAAAAAAATGAAGAAAAAAAGGAAGAAAAATCGATAGGAATAATGCAAGCGCAAACAGCGGATCAGAAGAGAGGGATGACGGGGAGAGAAGGTATAACGTTTTCCATAAAACTCTCTCGGCGTCTCGGTTGCGTGCGCAGCACACAATATAATTCTTTTTGCGCCCTGTTGCGCTCAAGTTGCAAGCCCCGCGTGTGCGCGTCTGCCCGCGTTCTGCGCAAATTGACGAAGCAGCGAGTTTGTGCTCGTTCGCATTGAGAGTGTACACGCTGTATTTATCGCGCGTTTTTCATTCGCGAATTTTTTTAATTACAATGTATATGTAATATATATATATATATATATATATATATATATATATATATATATATATATATATTTCTGCACGCAGAGACTGTAATGAGCGGACTGTAGTGCTCGCTATCGAATAGATCTTTTCACGAAACGTGCTGCGCTATAAATCGATATAGCAATTAGAGCGGCAGGCCCATGAGAGATATGAAAATTAAAATTGTCAAAGCCGCTCACGATCTGAAAGGATTTTTCTGTTCAGATTTTGACGATTTAATTAACCGGAAAATTGTGCCTTCAAACACTTTTTAATTACACATAGTGGAATCGGACAGGGGAGTTAATTTCGTCCGAGCTCCCTTTACTGGTGTGTCGTTGTCGAGATCAAAAACGCGCTTTGACCATGATTTTTAAACGTTCTGTAATTATTAAACTTGTCACCGTTAAATTTTCATCCCTTTTGAACGTCATTTAAATTATACCATTTCGCAACTATAAATATTTAGGTTATCTTGAAAGCTCACAAATATATTATTATCATTAATAATAGTAATGTATAGGATTAAAAAAATATATTAAATCAATAAAGAGACTATACTTTAAAATATAAGCATATATCCATATTGGAATTTATAGACATATAGATGCAAGAAAAAGATTGGAAGAAAATATTGATCCTCGCATTTGGGAATTTGGTACATGTAATAATATTTTAATATAATTTTAAGAAACTTTACACAGATCAAAATATTAGGTTGTCGCGGTCTAAAGTTTAAATCTATTATTTTACAATAAAGTATGTCTAAATAATTTTCTTTGGTTCAATTGCAAAGAAATGTAGGTAAAAATTAGATTCTCAAATACCTTTCATTAAACTTTAAACAGGCAAATATTTTTTATAAAATTTAATGAGTCTGAGATACAGATTTGCCAACCATGGAAACTTTATTCGTTCACCAATGAAATATCAGTATCGAGTTAAAAGTCGAAACTTAAAAACATTAAGGGTCTCGTTCTTAGCCAGGTTTGTTGCTTCGCCATTTTTCCAAAACTTGCTCGAGCATTTCCGATAGGAGGAGAAATGCCAAGCTTCAGTTCCCGCACAACTTAATCAGTTTCAGTTTCAGTCTTCGCGCGCAAATCCGTTCCATGATTTCCAGCCTTCGCGTGACTCGGTGCTTTTCGGAATTTCGCGCGCATGAACGAGATCGGAATACCGAAAGGAGCTGCTTTGATAGGAGACTGTGGTAAATTTGCGAAAGATGCAGAATAAACTTGCGAGGGGTCGGGATGAAAAGAAGGAGAAAATGATTTGCGAATGGATGGCTATTGAAAGGGAGTGCGACGAGTGAAACCGGCAAGTCAAAAAAAACATCCTTAGATGAAGGGGAATGGAAAAAACATGATCTAAAATACAGATGATTGATTAATTTAACCGATTCGTATTGTAAACAATTGTTGCGTATAATGGAGAATCGTTTAAAATGAGAGGTTTTTTGTCGCTTTTTAAATTGATAACTTTAATCTAATTCGTTCATTAAGATAAAATTAGTCAGAATAACTTACGTAAAAATAAGGTAAACTCTGGAGAAAATATCTAGTTATCTGAAAATAAATTGTCATTGCTACAACTTTTGTAATCTCGCAATTATAAATGTACTGGAAAACAGTAAAAATAGATTAAAATTGTGCTGCTGTCATATTATAGATCATTTGAATCCATCCTAAATTATTTTAACATTTTGAAACCATAATTAAATTTATCTGTATCTAGATTTTCAAAATAATAATTTATGTAAATAATTTTAATTTTTATATACGATACTACTTCGTTTAATAAAAATTTTTCATCACTACAATTTCTGCTTGCATATTAAAACTATATTATTTACTTCCAAACATCCTTCTACCAAATATAACAACTTTTTAATTAAACATCAAAATTTTGTTCAATAATTCACAAAGACATAATATTATATAATATAAATCCGTCTATTATTTAATTTATTATTCTCTCACAATTTATTTTACAATTCTCTCACAATTTATTTTATTAATTATCTTAAAGTAATACACCACCGACACTTTCAATAAATAAACCAAACTGTAAAACTGGAAAGGTTGAAGAAACAGTTACAAATACGTTGAGCATACACGTACAAAGTTTTACATATATATTTCATTTGTTTTAGTTATATTTCAAGAATTTTTCTAACAAAGTTTAAAATATAATACAATATAATGCTGGCTTTCTGGCGTAAATGAAACTTCAACAGCCTCTGTTAATATATGCTTATTTAATAATATTTATTACAGACATATTGAAGAAAAAAATACATTTTTAATCACGAACGGTTGCAGAGATTAAAAACCATTAATAAGTGAAATAACAGTCAAAATTAAGAACTAAAGTGTATCTGAATAAAAAATTAAAGAAACGAATGTTCAAGGGATTCAAGTAAAGATATAATGCTTTGTTTTTCAGTACGACTAATAAGAATTGGTAAGTTATTAGTGGGTGAGTACGTTTCTGAAAAGTCTAACTAATTCTATATAAAACTGTATTTAACTCGAAACAAATATGCAGAAAAAATATTTTCCAAGCTGTTTGGGTGGATTTTACTTAAATTTTACCAAGAGCATTAGATAGAGATGAAAAATGTTCTAGTCGATTTTGAACTAAATTTTGATGTATTTGCACATAAAAATTTTTTCAGTTACGTGTTAATGACGGTCAGCTAGATATTTTTAATATTTCCATGACGAAGATTCATGATATATTTTACGTATTATCTAAAATTGTATCCTTAAAAACCGACTTATTACAAAGTCAAATAAGTAAAAGATAAATAATATGACATTGTGTTAATTAACAATTCGATACAATTTATTTTAGATCTGAGAATGGTTATAATCCTTCTTTAAATACTATAACTGAAACCATTACGAGATTTTAACATTTCATTCAAAATGATTGAAATCGGTAAAAAAACTTCATTCCACGCTGTCATTCCTATAAAAACCTCTCCTCCCTCCCCCGTCCTGTTATTTTTAACCAATCACCGATAATTTCCCTTACCAAATCTTCATTGCGCAACGCGCACGCAATAGACGCGACAATCCATCAGGGGCCCAGACATGGTAAAATGGGGGAACGGCGACGAGCGCGAATCGTGATGTGCACGAGATTGTTAGAGACAGTTAAGGACCGCAAAAGGGGACCGATCAGACGCGCAAGAGAAGCGAGGGGGCGGGGGCAAAGGTCCCATTGGCCCACATTCACGAAATTACCCAGGGGAATCGCCCCAGCCGCATAATGCAGTGGCAGCGCTCTCGATGTTGCGTGTACCGCGCCGCAGAGGCCGTCTGACACGTGCCACGCAACGCTCTCCTAGGTTGTGGAAGAAAGAGAGATAGTGAGACAACTAGTGGTCGAGAGAGAGAGAGAGAGAGAGAGAGAGAGAGAGAGAGAGAGAGAGAGTAATGGGAGAGAGGAAACTATATATATATATATATATATATATATATATATATATATATATATATATATATAGAAAGATAGGGGGAGAAAGAGATATTTCCCTGTCCTCCGGGAGGACCAGATCCACTGGTCGGAGCTGTTTCCGTATACGATCAACCGAAATAACGCAAGAGCACGCGCCCGAACAGAGTTCTTGCCTGCATTACGTGGATCACATATTATTGGTTCATGCATCGGCTTCATCTATCGCACATTATATATTGCGGCCGTTCAACATAATTTCCCCGACCTCTAATGACATCGCTGCAGCCGCCTGCATGCGCTACCTAATATAATATACAATGGAGATCTATTTTTAAGTAATTGATTGCGTATTCAACGCTGATATAAAGGGTTACCTCGACTACACACACACACACACGCACAGAGAAAGAGACAGCAAGAGAGAGAGAGAGAGAGAGAGAGAGAGAGAGAGAGAGAGAGAGACAAACACACAGGCATATACGCACACATGCATTTGCAATATAATATTCATCAGAACTGGCTTATTTTTCATTAATCAGTACGCTCTAAGTATTTCACCATATTTCACACATTTTTTCATCAACAATATTATACATGGTATCATAGAATTATGATGTATAATGTACAATGCTTAATCATATAAAATATATAATGTAATGTTATATTTGGATTGTTCATGATGAGTGAGTGGTCGTAGTTCATATACTTAGATTTTTTATTAGTTTTTCTTTTTAACGAAAAGGCTAATCATGAAAAGGCCTGTAATGTTAACATTCACAATTATTTAATGAAATTATTATTTGAAAAATACGAAATCATACTAGAAAAAAAATTATTGATATAGAAATACAAGATAAAAACTACCTTGGTAACTAAATTACAGATTACTGCACATTAAACTTTAACATTTCTATATCCAGACCTAATGTCAGATTATTAGTCGTTTTCATAAATATTAGAATTCCATACGCTTTCTCACTTTTCCATGCCTTCTCTCTCTTCCTCTCTTTCTGTTTGTCTCTCTCTCTTTCTCTCTCTCTCTCTCTCTCTCTCTCTCTCTCTTTCAACAAGATCTATCCATTACCGCGCGACTTCTTGAAAGACGTTATACATGTATAAGCTGCACTTATATGCTCGTCGAACGAGTGGAGCCAGAGCTCTTCGAAACTTTTAAATCAATCAATCAATTGGATTCTCTCTCTTTCTCTCTCTGTCTCTCTTTCTTGGACACGCGCACGCGATCGGCAGTGTCCTCCTTCTATACAGCCTCTTTGAAAGACAAGTTTCAAGCGCAACGTATACATCTACACACACACACACACACACACACACACACACACACACACACACACACACACACACACACACACAAACACATGCACGGTTTACACATCATACTACACCTGCCATTCGCTCCCGTTCAGGCTATCTTTCAAGTTCTTTTTAAAATGTAAGTGGGGAAGAAAACTGATGGGCTTCGACAGTGAGACATCTATTGGGAGGTGGATGATACACGAGGTTAACTGGTGCGGAGGTACGATACGCCGCATGCGGACGTGTCAATGGATATGGACCACGCACGGGAAAGCTAAAGGAAATTCGCGAGTCGTCCTAGCAAACCGCCGTAGAAATATATATATATATATATATATATATATATATATATATATATATATATATATATATATATATATATATATATATAGAGAGAGAGAGAGAGAGAGAGAGAGAGAGAGAGAGAGAGAGAGAATAAAAAAAGTGGACTACTTATGATGGAAAAAAATTAAAAATTAGAAATTCAAATAGAAATAAGGTGTGGGAAATTATCTCGGGGTAAGAAAATAAACATGATAAAATAAGCGCTTCCAGAGAAACGAATTTGCGAAAGAAATATATAGTTATGAGGATAATCGAGAGCGTCAAACTTTGATTAAAAAGAACAACAGCGAGATAAATAATTGAGCTCATGATGTGAGAGCCACATGCTCGTTTTTCTAAGTTAATTACCAATTGTACAATTTTTTAATGTTATATTCGTCTTTGTATTTTAAAAATGACCTCGAGAGCACATACCGAATGATGTACATACTAGATGCGTATCGATATTGTCTGATCCAGAATAAGTATCAACGTCTCGATACTCGTGGTTGCTTATTCGCAATGATTGGGCTGAACGTAGATGAAGTGCACAAAGTATTAATTAAATCGTCCAGCTCCATTAATGTAAAAGAATGCGTCTCCATAGAGCGATGCCAAAGAACGACGCAAAAAGAGCAGGGGGCGGAGAGCGCTGTATCATTCTCCTACCAGGATTATACGAGCTTAACACGCGTGAAGGGAAGTGTCAAAAGCGAATAATACAAGGACGTCTAGGAAAAAAGGAGCAAAAATATTCATCGCGGTACTGTCGAGGCCGCGTCCTTTTAAAGAACTCCCGGGGCGTGAACACAGCCCTAAAGGGGCAGGGGACGGGTCGAAGGGCAGAGAAGAGCGGCGGGCGGATGCGGGAATGAACAAGAGAGAATGAGAAAAAGTGAGTGAGTGAAAGAGAGAGAAAGAGAGAGTGAGAGAGAGGGGGAGTGAGAGCAAAGGCTATACCCTAAACTGGCTCATTTATATGTTCGCGAGCGGGACTCGACGGAGTAAAGGTCGCGGTGTGTGGGCGCACCCAAGGGGATTGCGCCCCATATAGACCGCGAGCGGAGCGCGACCCGACACATATATCTGTATACGTAAGCCTGTATACGGTTCCCGTTCTAAAAGAAATTCCAAACTTTTCGGACATTTTCTTCGATACTTCTGGATATGAAAATACGCCGAATACACGCGTCGTCGGAAGGGCGGGGGACGCTAAGGGAGTCCCGTCGGTATAACGGTTCAACGGGTGCAGCGCTTTCGAACATCATTAATCAACGTCCTCTGTATTCCTGCCGCTTCCTCGGCTGCCTCTCTGTCGGGCGAGCCGACGGCTTCGCGCCGAGTTAATTGGGCGCGTGAGCTTGTTTCAATTGTAATCATTACTATATATATATATATATATATATATAGATAGATAGATAGATAGATAGATAGATAGATAGATAGATAGATAGATAGATAGATAGATAGATAGATAGATAGATAGATAGATAGATAGATAGATAGGTAGATAGATAGGTAGATAGATAGATACAATGAAGTACAAACTATGAGTGAACGTTTCGTCAGTCGTTCGGTACGAATTTGTATGTATGATATGCGTTGTCCATTCAATATTTTTCTATGCTCTTCATACACGAACGCTAAGTCTGCGAAAGTGCTAGCCGTGGTAGTTTCATGAACTTCGTATTCCACAAAGTATATTTCCAGTATCGAGCTTTCTGGAAAAAGGTTCATAAATCATATATTTATTCCAAAATTTACGATAGAAATATACCATTAAATGTATATTGAATAAATTTAAAGTTCTTTTATTTCTATTAAAGTTATATTACTTTACAATTCAATTGAGTTTGTATCATTGACATTGTCGTTCACTAACAATATTAATTTAAACAAGGACAGTCTAACTAACATTATCATTGTATTCGATTGCAATTTGTATACAATTATATTTGTAACAACCAGATTTTGTCCTTCACTAACCATATTAATTGTAATTAAAGAATTTTTAATTCTATGCAGACTATTACAAATAAGAACCGTCTGAGTCACACTACAATTATATTACTTTATAATATAATCATTTTTATTTGTAGAAAGGCTATAATACCGATATAAATATTTATTGATTGAGTGTATGGCAATCGATGTATATAAAAATTTGACATACGTATGCTTATTGATATAAACAAATACATTTCATAATATATATTTTTGTAGTAAAAAAAAATAAATAAAGTTTTTTTTGTATAATATATATTTCTTTGTTATAACTTCTAATATAAATATATTCTAAAATGTATTAGAAAGTTTTTGAGTGACAACTACAAATGCAATCTTTAGTAATGTATTCATTCTTAATTAATCAAAACATGCAGGGAAAGCATTATGATTTTATGACTTGATATTTGTATAAATCATCATTTTTAATAGGCAGTTATATTTTTATCTACTAATATGATGTAAAGAGTTCACTTAAAAATATTTTACTTACCATCCGAATCTTGGGTACCTATATCAATATTAAATATTTATAACATACCTATTCATGCGTATACTAGCATATTTATTTTTTATGGGCTAAAGATCTCTGGTTCGCGATGGTGGCGGTGCCCCCCCCCCCCACGCTTCACGAGATTGGCGGATTTTTAATTTCAGAATCATGAAATTCAATGAGTTATCTCACAGATTGCTACAATAATAATGTATAGAAACCGACTGAGGAAACTGTTCGATCAAAAGCAAAATGAGCAACAGTGTTCGTCATCCCACCACAATTACCTAACTACTAAATATGTTCTTCGTTTTTCAAAAATGGTAGAACCATGAGTTTTCTTATTCCTCCAGCTATATTCTGTACATCACATAAAATTATACGGATAAGTGCTAATTATAAGTGTATAAAAAAGTATCATATCTTGATAGATAAGTAAGTTATACATATCTTGATAGATAGAAAAGTGTTTGGAAACTTTACAGGATTTATTCCAAAAGTAATTAATTTACTTAATCTAATGTCAACTTGTCATCCATATATATAGTTTCGTTTTGACAGATAAAATTGAGCATATTATTAACTTTCTTAAGTTTGTGCTTGGATCATGAAATGATTATTAGGAGTTTAAAGTATATAGATTCAACCAAATTTTATAGTATTTCAAAACAAAATAGGTTACATCACTTGCTAGTAAAATCACCACCTGCATGATTTATCTATGAATCTTTTGAGTGATTTTTTGAAATTGCGTGAAACTCGGACGTTTTCGAAATTCTAGTTATAAATTGTAGTTCTGAATATTGATAAACGTTCTCACATTGTCAAATAGATCGACAAACTTTTTTGATTTTATACATTAATATTGAAAATATATGAATACAGAATAGGTTTAGTACTTTTCACTCAAACGATAAAAGTCTACTTCGACAGTTCCTTATTATGTTAATATGTAATTAGTATAGCTTAAATTGCAAATGTATGTTACTTCAAGAATTCTTTCCACCAACAATTACTAAATTTACTACTTTTTTAAATTTAAACAATAGTATCATACGTGTAATAGCCATTGCAGGTTATTCATAAATCAAATTATGTCTTCATTTGAAGCAAAATTAAGAATGCATAATAAATGCCAAGCCCCGGATTTTAAAAGAACACTTAATGCACCATATACTCGATGACGGATTAAATCAGCACGAGCAGATACCGAAAGAACGGAGGCTCGCGCGTCAACCCTCCCGTTTACGTATACGTTTTCCAAGGGAGAAAGAGATTACACGAAGCGCGGATCATTTGATTTTGCTTGATTGATCGATCTCCGAGGGGCGGAGGGCTGCTATAACACAGCTTCGTCAGTTATTTATTTTGGCTTAGCGATATATTCCTCGCGTAACAATCGATCTTATTCTATTTAAGATGACCAAAAAAAAAGAAAAAAACACTGTACGTTCATCAAAATGCAGACACAGCCGGTCTCAATGTTTCACGATGAGAAGAAGATGCATCGCTTCCGAGGTAACCAACAAGGCGGCGTCGAGTAATGGAAGATTATAATCTGCCCCAGTTTCTTTTTAGAAGTTTAGATAACAAAGGGCTCAGAGTGTGTATCGTATTGTTCGATCAAAATTTTATCCGCGTAAAATATTGACTTTTTTAATGTTTTAATCAACCTACCAGAACTACAAACTTCGTCAATATTATGATGTTTTAAATGGACATTTCTATTATGGAAGATAGTTTTTTAAATTCTCTGTTACTTTATTTAATAATTCTCACTAACTCTTAGAAAATATTTTTTATTAAGGAAAATGAACATTTTGTTAATGAAAATGGTAGTGAACTTTAATAATGAAAACTTTTAAAAAAATGATAATGAAAATTTACTTTAAAATTCAATTAATTGCTTTATGATATGCATTATGTTCAAAAACATAACTTAGCTACGATTACATGTGACAGATATAAGACGAGGATATAGATGTAATACTAATGAACTTCAAGTTATCAAACTAAATGAGGTACGAGACTCCATTTATTACTTCGCTTATAATCAAATCGTACATTCCTAATTATACGCATTAGGCGCTTGGACTATTTTAAAAGTGCAATTTACGCTTAATTTGACATGTTTAGATGTAACGCTAATGAACTTTTACCTTCGAAATAAGACAGAGGAGACTCCAATTTATGTGTATATAAATATATACTCGAGTAGAACTCCCGGGAGCAGCAGTCGGCGCATACACGAAAATATACCCTTGTACAAGGCTAACGATCGAATTCCCGCGCTAACAAGATAACTAAGATAAAATTAATCACTTTCAATCTCGAATTTCAAAGAAACCGCGTGGGGAGGGGGCGCATCAATGAAAGAAAATCCTTGAAAACGTATTCAGTGGAGGGTTCAGAAATAGCACTCGACCTTATCTCGGCGCTCTTGCGCAAAGTTTCTCAACCCCCCTCCCATCCTCCAATTCGTTACTCCTTTTACCTTACAATATCGCGTCTTCGGAAAAATTGAGAAGCAATCGACTAGTAATCTTTTAATCTTAAACATCGTGAATTTTTCAGTAATATATTTTATCACGTTTTTAATATTATTAATATAAATAAATAATAAAAATATGAATTCTAACTAGATATAGTTTTTCTAGAGGATTTTAAGGAGTTGCTTTTAATATAAATACACTTATGAAAATTCGTACATATATACATATACATATATATGTACATAAAATACCTGTTTGTCTGAAGAAAACCAAATTTAGCATTCATTATTACTGTTTTAGCGCGTAATTCTATATTAAACATGCTTAATTGACATTGTCTATCAAGACTATCTTAATCGGATTAGCTTCCATGACAACCTGGCTCTCGAAAACAGAGCTAAATCGTGAATAATAATTTTCATTATAATTTTAAAAATAAGTCAGTTTCTTGTAATTTATAATGATTTATCAGAACTAATACAATTACACCGTCTGGTTGTTAAAAATACATGAAAAAGTCTAAATAAGTGGAAAATATTATGTGAAATAAGTCTACAATATTGTAAAAGAACAAAGGTATTTGTAATATTTATAAAACAATTATAGAATAATATGAGTAAGATTAAGAATTATTGTAGCATTAATATTTATAATATTATTTAATATAATTTAATTAAAACAATAATAAACAATTTTGAATAGATTGTTAAATTTGTCTCATATTTTTTTATTACTTTTAAATAATGGAAGCAATCTAGTTTCATTTTATATTACGTTTTATATACTTGAACAACAATTTAAACAACTAATTTAATATTTCTTTCGTTACAAAAAAAAAGGAAAAAATGATTCACTAATATCCAAGGCTGCCTTTCGTTTGAGGAACAATGAACATCTCAAGACATTCGCTTAAAATCTTATTATACAATCTGTGATCTATACCTTATCTTGCGGGACGAATTTTCCAAACCCCATTCTGAGTCAAAGTTTTGGAAAAATTGACGAACTGTATACCAAGGTAGACAACATAGTTTACAGACGAGAGCGCACAGAGATATTTTGGAGCGAGGGAGCTCGCGCGTGGACGTCTTATCGGGACAACAATTAAGTGAGAGCGTCTACGGAACGCCAGAAATAATTAATAAAGTTTGCGGAATTCGGTTCAAAGCTGAAATCCCTGCAAGAGCTTTCAAGTTATCTTTCTCTCGACCTCACTCTCAATCTCTCTCTCTCTCTCTCTCTCTCTCTCTCTCTCTCTCTCTCTCTCTCTCTCTCTCTCTCTCTCTCGCTCCGTTTCCCTCCTCGCTTACCATGGACTCGACGCCCGGTGTTTGAAACTCGTAAACAGTTTAATACAACCACGAATTTATATATATATATATATATATATATATATATATATATATATATATATATATATATCTGTACAAAGACACAAAGTGCGCAACTCAAAGTTAGCAATAACCGCGAACGAATGCAATCAAGGACCCCGGAACTGTTGGGCTAGCTCTACCTATATATATATATATATATATATATATATATATATATATATATATATATAGCGGACCTTATAAGGTTTTATGTAGAACGCGATAAGCGCTATGATTGCGAGCACACACGCGCGCGCGGGTTGGAGAGAAAAAATTGTCCTAGAAGGCAATTCTGAAAACGAAAACCTGATAATATTATTCGTTCGGTTGGATCAACTTCGAGAGCTGATCAATTTATTTATCCAGAAATCATATACGAACGAAGTGGATGAAAGTGTCTATAACATTGTTAGTGTTTCATACACACTTTAAATTGGAAATATATGACCTTTTGTAAATGTAAAGAATAGAAATGTAATATTGGTAAGCAAACGCTATTTTCGAAATAAAAAAATTATATTTTAAGTAATAAAATTTTAATTCTTCTCAACTTAATAATCAACAAGCAATGAACTAAACAACAAATATATGCATATGTATCTGAAACATTTATAAAATTCTTTTTTACGAATGTACATTTTGCAATGTATTCTAAATATTAAAAATATATTTATATGTATATATATGACGCGTGTATTTGAAATATAAATTAAACATATCAGAAAAAAGGCGATGTATTTGATATATATATATATATATATATATATATATATATATATATATATATATATATATATATATATATATATAGGTATCATATATAATAATGAATTCACAACGTCTATGTTCGGTATTCAAAATAACTTTTTTTTAGAGATTATAGATCTATAGTTTACAAATTTTTGTATCACTTAAAACAACATAAGTAAAATTTCGTTAGTTTTAGTATCTATATTGTTAATAATTGAGGCTGATTAATAATTGTATTGAATATAAGTTAATAATTATTACAAAAATTTCATTTCAGACTACAGCATACACCATTATAGACAATTTACCTTGCATTTTACGAAACTTCATTAGTCCCCGTCAAAGTTTGCAAATTTATTTATTTCCATGTTCATTAAAATTTTATTAATTTTCATCAATTCATCTGTACTAATAAAATGTCATATTTACGCCACCTTTATTGATTAAGGAAAAGTTTTACAGAACAATATTTTAACTGTATGGTAATAAAAATTAAAGCATATATGAATGTTAAATTTTATTCAGAACTGTGCTTTCTTTTGAATATTGGATATTTTCTAATTTTCTTGCAATTTTAATTTATATTGCGCATTCTATTACTTCGTATATTCAAAAATTATAGGACGACAAATAAAAGCCAATCTATATCATATATATAGTACTCAAAATATTTTTAACTTCCGTATAAACCTATGCCTTTTTACAGTTTCGCTTTAAAACGCGTCACGTCGGCTCGCTTCTCTCG
Source organism: Sycobia sp. Sy_11 (assembly GCA_018907035.1). Taxonomy (NCBI): domain Eukaryota; kingdom Metazoa; phylum Arthropoda; class Insecta; order Hymenoptera; family Epichrysomallidae; genus Sycobia; species Sycobia sp. Sy_11. Next base: position 2,814,602 of record JACCIC010000034.1, on the reverse strand, counting down.
CAGCCCGGAGTTCCATACCTACTGATCTTCATCTACATATATAGGGCTGTGTGCATATACATTGTAGACGCGCATGTAAAAGGGACGTTACAGCAACAGAGATGGAAAGTGAAGTGAAATTCAAGAGCACGCGGGGCGACGGCAACGCGTACTCCCCTCGGAGCAGGGCGTAGGGTAGGAGGGAATGGAGGAGAAAAGGAGAGAGGGAGAGCGAGAGAGAAATGCACAGAGAGAGAGAGAGAGAGAGAGAGGGATATAGATAGGGATAGTGGGATGGACGAGAGGGGTTGACGGCAGGGGCGAAGGAGAGATGCCCTTGAACAGGGCGGCACAGTATCGATCCTTGCACGCCACTCGCCCGTACAACCCTTCCCCCGTCCCTTCACCGCTCCTCTAAAATTTTACATTCCCTGTAGCGCGGGCGCGCATATTACATCACACCCCGGTGATTTTACATGCGCGCGCGTTAGCCTGCCCGGCATATATAGCGCCATTTTACACTCCCATAAAGCGTATGTACGTATGCATATATCTGTATATATGCATAATATCACACATCCGTGACAGAACGGTTTTTATAGAAATTCGAGAACCCGCAGCAGTTATTGCTGCTTCTCTCTAATAATTGCTCATAAATGAGCTGGGTATATATATATATATGCAAGCGCGTGACCTTATACATTATCAGTGCATATATAAACATAATATTTACAATAACGGTATATAGCCGATGGAAAGGGGACGTTGGAAAATTTAATTGTGTCGTCTATATGATGTCGTAGCGCCGGGAGGGAGGGGGCACTGGTTATTTAATTTACTCCCGTGTGGTTAGCTCGCTCGCTGCCCGCGTGCTGACGAAAGTTACGTATAATTATAACCATAATACAGCATTTAATAACTTTGCCCCGACGGCCGTTACCGAGGCCGTTACGCTTTCGTTCGCGTTTTCCGCCCGTGCAGCGGCGAAGTATCGCTGCGATCGATATAAAAACTCGACGTTGCAATAATTTCGTTCGCTACAAGAATTTACCGATAATCATATATAAATAATGCTCAAAGTAATTCTTATATGGTAAATTTGAAAACTGACCAGCTTGATACGAAATTCCCGCTAAAATTTTCTCACTGAGACCTTTGTTAACTATATATTCTTTCAAGATATTTATAGTAATAATAATTTTTATATTTCAAATTTCTAGATTCTTCGGAAGTGATTATAAACAAGGATAGTCTGACTTTTCGACCATTTTATTACAATAAGACTACATAAGACCGATACAAAGATTTAGTATTTTGCAATTCTATAATTCTCAAAAAGTCTTTGTTTTACATAATATATGTCATTCTTATAGAGCTATATAAATTTCCCAAGTGGCATATGTAACCACATTAAACCACTTTTACATCTTTATATGGCTTTTATAAGTGTACTGACTCAATGCAGATAAATTAAATAAATAAACAATCTGTAAATATGAAGAATGTTAGGCGAAAATTTAAAGTATACACGGAGGGTGTGGTGCAGACCAAAATGCCCTCCCCTTGGTTGAAACACAGGAAGGGCTGAACCCCCCCTAACTTGACTAGCGAATATTTTAGATAGTATAAACCAATTAGTGAGCCGAAAAAATACAATAATAACTTTTGCTTCTGAACAGTAAATAATTCAGCTGAGTTAAAAGCTAGATTAAGTATACTCATATTGACAGATTGTAATACATAGATTTTAATACATAATTTAGGGGTCATACCCAAATTATGTAAGATTATTTTTCATGTTTTAATATCCTTTCATTCTTCGTGTAAGGTTTTTTAGATACTTTGTTATACAAGTTGCTTATTAAATAAAAAAATATTTATTAGCATTGACTGCATTTGTAAGAGCCTAAAGTCTCAAAGATAGTAATTAATGAAATATTTGAAAAAACTGGCTTTGAAACCTACTTGCCTAATTCACTTTTAGATAGTAAACAAATTAAAATTTGATAATGAATAAAAAATTATGCATGCGATGATGAATGCGATAGAGCAGTGGATTCTGCTCCTACTTGTTTCTGTAATTTTTCGATCATTGGGCACATTTTCTATGTATATAGAAATAGAAATCATTACTTCTTCAGGGATTCGAACCAAGATTCAAATAAAACAGGGGCACATTATTTCATATGTTTTTATATGATTTCATAAGTTAATCTATTCAATGATTATAATGAAAATCCTCTGACAACAAAGTGTTACCTTTACCTTTGGACAATAAAAAATAAGCTTAAAAAACGTCTTTTTCGATTGAATATTTTTAAAAAATTATTTTTTACCATTACGATTTTTATGTACCTAGAGCCAATGATGTATATTTAGGATGATCTAATAGAAATTTCGATTATGCAATATTCACAGAATCGAAATTTCAAAAAAAATTGAATGAACAATCTGAAATTCTTATAAAACGCAACAAATTATTGTGTTAAAATTTATCAAAGAACATTCATAAAATACTGAAAAATTCTAAGTTTTATCGCCAAAAGTAGTAAGTGGAGAGTCAACGCTACTTTGTTATTCGATAATTTTGTTATTTTTATATTGTTCCATTTACACTGCATTTAAAAATAATATAATAATCAATAACATCATAATTAAGGAAATTTTGATCGCTAAAATTAGCTACTGTAGAAATCATTTATTTCAACATCAAGAATACAGCTAAATAAATAACAGAACAATCAGTCACCCAAAGTATGGATGCTCAGTCCTTTGTTAGTAAGGTACGCCTACTGCTTCAATGCTATAAATATACTTCTTTCAACTTTTGTTACAAATCATTTAAGACATGAAAAAAGAAGCGCTCGTAAATATTCCAAACCTATCGCATTTTATTGGAGACGTTAAAAAAAATGCCGTCGGTGATTTAATTCAGGACTTCCATTATACATCGTGGACAACAGATAAGAGTTTAGGGTATAAGAAAGAAACTTTTACTAAAAGTAGCCGGCCCTAATAAAGGGGGGGGACCTTCTACCCTCGGATACATACAGATAATTTCGTTTGTTTCTTTTGCGGCTCCCTTAATATATATGTATATATATATATATATATATATATATATATATATATATATACATATATATATATACGTATATAAGAGGACACTCGATCCCGTTCTTTTTTCCGCTGCTGCTACTGTGCTTCCTACACACACACACACACACACACACACACACACACACACACACACACACACACACACACACACACACACACACACACACACACACACATATATACTTCGACCGCGCTCGCATATTTGGCTCGCGAGTGGATATTATTTTTACAGAGGCGTCTATATAAGACGTGGGGAGGGTCGGTGGAGGACGTAAACGTGTGTGGCGCGCGAGTCAGGGGCGTCTCCCTCGTGCGCGCGATGCCGCGTGTCGTTAATACATCGCATCAGCGACGGCGACAGTGGCATCAGCAGCAGTCGCCCCCCCCCCCTCACACCCTCTTCATGCGGCACGGTTGTAAAGTATATTTTCAGACCAAATATTTTTCGGAGAGACGGCGCGGGCTACGCGTCCTCGTACAAAGCCGAAGATATCGCTGATAAGTGACCCCTTCGACATAATACTCGGATGCCTCTCCGTATATATGTATATGGAAGACTGGGTCGCGATGTAAATAATAGAGCCGTCGCGCGTTGCAGCAGCGTTCCACTCTAGCTCTTGCGGGTGTACACACGCCGTCAAATAGTAGATATTATAGGAAGAAGAAACTCCTCCTCTCCCCTTCCGCCGGTCAGCGAAAGTTTTACTTTTATCCTGAACGCTGCAATTCTCTACACGTATACCTTCCCCTTTGTTTTCACAGTTTCTATTGCGCCCTTTCTCACACTTTTACCCTGATTTTTTTCATCATTTTTTGTGCGGTGTTGTTATTCTTCTTCCTTTTTTTCATTTCCAGCGACTCTCACGCGATTATCGAATTATCTCACGGTTCTATTTCGAGGGATATCTATATACATGCTCGATGACTGATCTTCCTTACAAGAAATACTGATAATGGAGACCTTTTGAAGGGATCCATGTTTGAAATTAACTATGTAAACCGAGTGGTATAGGAAGTAATCCCATACTATTTACACAATTCGGGACATTTAATTACGAAAAATACAAGATTTTTCCTAAGTGAAATGTGCGCAATATATATACACTTGTAATACTTTTTCTTGCTTTAAAGACAAAGAATACTATCAATCAGATAACTAACTATCGGTATACCATAAATGCTCTGTATAGGAATTGAAAATAATATTTAAAATAATACTAAAATTAATTTTTACCAATAATGAATTTAATAAATTTATATATATATATATATATATATATATATATATATATATATACATAAATATTTATTTATTCAGAGTTTTTTTTGTTTGGCCTTTAGAAACAGAAAAAACATTAGAAAAAACATTAAAAAAAAATTAGAAGTAGTTTTTACGTTACGTGCAATGTCCATCTAATGAGCAAGCGTTAAATCGGCTTTCGATTAAGGGACAAGAAAAATTAAGAAGACGGGAAAATACTACGTACGCACGCGCGTGCACGCGTATGTGTACGTTTATGTGGAGGAGCAGATTGGCTCATGACTTTGCTTCTGGAATCCGATTGTATTAGATATGTTATTATGTTCCGAGCAAATCGGTGCCTTGGATTCCGCGAAAGCGAGGCTTCCGACCAAAAGCTACAAGAATATATATATATATATATATATATATATATATATATATATCGCGGATTCGCCCTCTCAGGCATAAAAATATAGCTATAATCTCACTTATAATATGTATAAAAAAAATCAATACATTATATCATATATAAATATATGACACAAGGAGGTGGCAAAATGGTACCTCACGTATAAAATAAATATGTATACAACGCTGGCTAAACTCGCATGCGTTCCTCGCAGGCGCTGCGCCGACGGGATTGTTTAAAGTTTAATGCATTCAGAATTGTCTTTCAGGGAAGGCCGAGTCGAATGCCGGAGCGGGGGTGGCGTAGTCAGGAGCACCCGCGCCACGGTCGCTGTGGGAAAACAGTAGCGGGCGAATGTATACCAAGAAATGGTTATGTAGGAGGAGCTCGCGAATCGAGATGCGAGCGCAAGTATCTCCCTTTATTACTTGGGTAGAGCAGAACAGAGTATTTATTTATTATTTTATGGACTCGAACGAGAGTGTAGATGTAGGTATATAGACAGAGAGAAAAGGGTGGTTTTGAAATAGATGATGTAGATGAGAAAGCAGTTGATAAGTCGTGCGTGGTGACGATCGTGTCGATGCATAATTGCGTTGGAAAAACGATTCTTTCGAACATCGACGTACGGTATTATTACAATTACTGGCTGAGCACTGATTCTAATTCTACATATTTTTCCACTCTTTTCCATATATGGAGTATTGCCGAAGCCTGATTGAACAGAATATTCAATTGCATTGCATCTATATGGTTCAAATTGCGTATATCCAGTATTTTTGGTATCGATTAATGTTATTGTTGAATTTAGTGATATAAACAGTTTCAGCTTATGAACAAAAATTATTTTTTAAATAGCAAATACTATACCCTGGTAGTTACAGTCGACAGAGCAGTCAAACAAAAATATATAAGAACATTTAGTAGGTATCGCATTACTGGTTGCAAAAAATTAGGTTGAGTATTTTTTTCAGCTTCTTTAAAATGTTCCCAAATCATCCCTATTTCAAGATTGGCAAAGATGTTAAAAGTAATAATATTTTTTCCAATTGGTCCACAGTTATAAACGAAGATCCTTACCCTAAATTTTGAAATGTATTATTATCGAATCTCAGAATATGCAGTTCTTTTATACTTTTTATGACCTGAAACATCTTTTGTTTTCCTTTGGAATCTTTCAAGTTATATCTACAGTTGTACCGATTGCGTTGTTCCTTTAGAACCTTTGCAATGAATATATGTAACCTATCCACCTCTTGTTAGCCGTGAAACTTTGCTATTATATTTTTAAAGTAAATCTAGTAGAAAAATCAAAGTAAGATTAATTTTTTAAATCATTAGTATTTTTTAAATTTCTTATTTCTTGCAACTATTAAACAACAAATTCGGGATAATTTTTAAAAATTTTTGAAAAAGGTAAATACGCTTATCTTAATTTTGTGCATCGAGTAAATTGAGTCGAAATACAATATAGCTATGTCTTTTCTTGACTGCGATATGGATCTCTAGGTAAAAAACCTAAACTATTTTTTGAATTACTCTTTGTTACGCAAACAGGGAATGGCTCTCTTTATTTCTTTATTTTTTTATATACTGTTAAAGAATACCAGTACTGAAGTAATCAATGAAATCTTTCAATCGTATAATTTCGTTTCAAAGGGTTTATTCAGTATACAACGAAGTACAAAAAATACATTTATTATAATTTTATTAATAAATCGTGGCTATAGAAGTAATCTCGATTAAGGTAAATAGGTGCAATGAAACTATAAAATCTGAAACAATAAATAAGAGGATTATCAATTGATGTATTTTATCGGTCATAAAAGTACAATTGTATGAAATTCAATGTTAAGAAAAATCGTAAAAAACGGTTAATTTTTTTTTAAATCTCTTAAATTATTTACAAAAAAAATTATATTTAATCAAAAAATAGATGCATATATTGATGGAATAAGTATTTACAAAGTTATGAATTTATTGTCAAAAATTAAAATTGATCCACACAATACTCTCTAAATCCGTTCTTCTATAGTTAAAATACATGTTAAAAATGTCACAAGGATGCAAAAAACATCATAGTTCAGAACTGCAAAAACGTTGTTTCCAGTTTCGTTTTAAACTTTTAGTTTATATGACGCGAAAAAATTATTCATAAAACTAAAATTTTTTTGAAAATCTTACAGTTTTACCATGTAATAAGAATTGTATTTATAGATACACAAAATCTATTCAGTGTTTTATTATATTTATCATGTAGACTCGTTGAAAAGGAAGAGCGTCGTTGATATACAGTGTCACAGATTTGCCTTTTCACATTAGCGGATCGGTAAGAAGCAAAGGAATTAATATACAATCATACTTGAGACACTGTGCATAAGTGCATTACGTGCCATTCTCGTGATTGTTTAAAATAAATTTTATTAAAAAATTATTATATAAAATGATATGGATTTATGAATAATAAATTTCTGTATTAGTATTGTTTAATCATTTTAGCAACAAAGATAATTTCTGGTAGGATCAATGTGAAAATAAATGATGTACGTCAATTAAACTGGCACTAATGCTTTCTGCATAAGTATTAAGGACAAAATTACATATATGAAAACGTGAATTTTTTTTCTCTTTTAAATCAAAGGAACTTTTATAAAAAGCACGGCTGCCACGGAAAAGTCACGGCGGGCGTCGTTTTAAAAGCGAAAGAACGCTCATTTTCTCTGTACAGATTATTATAAACGACTGAAAAAAGTCCGAGATAAAAGAGAGGGAGCGCGCGCGCGCGCGCGCGTGCAATTACTACAGAAGTCGCTTAAACGGAACACGCTCGGATTTTTAAAGAAAAGGAAAGAGAAAAAGGAACAACGAAAGGAACTACGGGCCAAAACAAGAGTCTCCCCCCTCCAACGCATTAACTTTTAACAAGTCGGCCTGCGCATACTTTTTTATCGCGCGTTCTATATATATACTCAACGTTATACACGCGTATAATAACGCGGCATCGCGTTGCGCGCGTTAGCCTAATGTCGCAAATTTATAGAATATAATAGGGACACGGGGCCGGGATGGGGAGAGTCGGATCATTTTGAATATATGGCGAGGCAGAGCGCGAACCGCGGTATACATTATCGGGTACCAGAAGGGAACCGCCGGGCGGAAGAAACCGCGGCGCGGCCGTTGATGGAAAAACCGCTCTCGCGGATACCAAAAGCCCCCCGGTTGCGCTTCGTAGACAACTTCTGTCACGAGTAAATATATACACACACATGTACGTAGCAAACCCTGCCCGCCATCGCAGTGACGCGAGGGTGGGAGGAGAAAGAGGTGCGCGGTTCGAGCGAGAGCCTCATTTTCATCGTTCTTTTTTCCTTTTCTCCTCCTTGGCCCCTCCCGACTCTCTTTCGAGGCGTGTGCGCTTATATATGTATATGTATATATATATATATATATATATATATATATATATATATATATATATATTGCATGGAGAAAGGAACGAGGGCACATGACACGCACGCTAAAAGCGGAGCGAACGTGCACGCTCGTTGTTGTGCGCGCATCAGCTGCGCGCGTCGTCAATTTGCATAAGTACGAGGTGATTTACGTTCGAGCGTGATTTATATATGTATATGTGTGTATCCACGATCATTGGAATAGGCTGAGTTTTTCTTCACGTGACGATATTTAGCTGCGAGTTATCGAGCATTTAGGCCATTACTTTGTGGTAGTATTGAAAAATTAACTTTAAATGAGATTTATTATCATAAAAAATCAAACAGTAAATGAAAGATGTTTGTATTTTCATATCAACAATGATAACTCTGGCATACGTTCCATCTCAAATTTTAACTTATTTTTCTAGTTATAAGATAGAATGATAAGAAAAAAGAGGGAAGACAAAATTATACTGTAAAATTATATTTATATTCCATTAATCAACTTGTAAACAATAGATATCACTGATTTATGAAAACATAAATTCATTTTCTTGAGCTTAATAAAATATCTATTTTCTAATGTGCTATTTTACATCTCGTAGAATCATAGTAAAGATAATAAATATTATTTAAAAAAAAAAAAATTATAGAAACTTGAAGATACCGTCTAAAAATTTTTTTTAAATTAAGCAAGAAATATTTATATTTTAGCAATAACATTTCTTAAGAAACTTTATTGCTTATCCTTCACTACCATATCAGCATCATTCTTTTTAAAACTAAGCTAATTATAATAAAAGCTCATTTTTCAAAAAGTCATCTAGAACAATTAATACACGAAAAAAAATCGATAATACATGAGAACTCTTTTCGCATCGCGGCATTAGCCCAGTAAAAACGTGATTTGCAGTTTTTGTAGCCTTTTTCGTAAACAGGAAGCTTAGGTTAATTCAAGCTTAATTGAAAAATCGATCACCGTGAAACTATGTAGCAGTTTCAACTACGTATGAGCTGCCAATATAGCGACGATCCCCACACCTACGACACAGTCGATTTAATCAACTTGCCCTCGCTCGCTCTACTTTACATAATCGCTCATCGAGACTTACGTACAATATATATATATATATATATATATATATATATATATATATATATACACGATGGTATTAGTTACATCGACCCTTTAAAAGGGCCGAACGAGGAACACGCGTGCTTCCTCTTGCATGAGTCTGCAGGATCTTTCGCGGGGCGGGCGCGTCGAGGACACGCTCGGTCGCTCACCGTCTGCAATGTATTATATCCCAATGTCATGTTTCCCCTGGCATCGGCTCCTTCGGCGTCCGGTCATCAGTGGCATGTAAGCGCCAGGCTTACCCTAATGAAAGAGTTCCGTCGCCTCCTCACCCCGCGCGCGTGCGCTCCACCCATCGGTTCGGATCACGTACGCTTAGATTCGCCGGGTATCAACCCTTGAAGCGCCAGTCTCTCTCTTTCTCTCTCTCTCTCTCTCTCTCTCTCTCTCTCTCTCTCTCTCTCTCTCTCTCTCTCTCTCTCACTCCTTCTCTATGATCAAATTAGTCGATTGCCTTAGTGATCTACGTAAAGAGAGAGCAGACAACTGAATGCGCAAAAGGGGGCACGAGGACAACAAACAGCCAGGATGCGTATTATCGGCTTTATGATTCTCTTTGTCTCTCTGTCTCTCTCCCTCTCTCTCCCTTTGTCTCTCTCTCTCTCTCTCTCTCTCTCTCTCTCCCTCTCTATGGTTATGCCTGTTCTCAATCATATGTCTATTGATAAGAAAACCACTACATTACTACTATTCAAATTTAAGAAATCTTTTATATAGTTTTTCAAAAAGTCTGTAAAAACTTTATTCTATGAAATTCGTGGATCGGCTCTTTTCAGGATAAGACTCTATTTACATGGCAATACCCAGAAAGATTATAAGAGAACTTACGGCTGTGGCTCGTTAATGATAAATTTCGCGGTTTCACAAAAATATGTTCGGGGCTTCTGTTTTTCTGCTTCTATCAGTGGCCTGTCATATGCACTAAATGGACGAGCAATGAAGAATATATTCTATACTGATAATCCGCAAATTTAGCTGCACATATATATGGAAAAAGCATTGAAATTGATAGTCCAATTTTACACATTTTTAATATGTAAATAAGCGAAAGTCTCTGGACAGTGTCTAAATACTTAAAAGATTAAAGCTATTATCCTTGGCACTAAAAGTATTATAAATAAATAATTAATAAATTAAATTTGATTGGTATGGTAGGATGAAATTCTGGTACCGCTTAGAGAAACAGTCGCTGGCTTTGATTTTGTGCTTTGATTTGGCACTTGTCCACCGCATATTGACATTTGCTCTATAAAGGCAAAGAGGACAGTGTATATTCTTTGGTTTATCAAACCTCGAACTATAAAGACGTTACGGAGGTGACTGATTCTGTTATTAGTTTAAGCTCAACGGTAGTAAAATACATTCTGGCCGCACATGAGTAATACAACGCGAAATGTTTATTTTTGGTGTGGATAGGAATAATCACATCACAACTCAGTTCATATGTATACCATGTAAACGAATTTTACATGATTTTAATCAATTGAATTAGTCTTGACAAAATTAAGACAAAACAGAATTCATGTCAACATTCTCACATGCTAGTATACTACTCTCGTAATAACTTGGGAGTAACACATAGATCATTCCTGAGTTTATGATTTGTCTATATTTATCTAAAAAATATAAATGAATTTCTAATCGGTCTACATGTCCAATTTACTACACGCAAATTACCTGCATATTAAAAATCAGGATTCTTACCGCTGACTAGAGGGGGGTAACTATTATTGATCAGATGACTATAACCTCTGCAAAACTTATTGCTGATAAAAGTAAAGTCATACCTCTCAGTACTATTTTCTTAATACTTAAAGTACATAGTCTGCAACAATGAATTGAATCGATCGATAATGCTACTAGTTACGGTGTTATCGCGTGATCATAATTGCCTTGTACACAACGTATTGAGTCTTAGATTTTTCAAAAATTATATATTATTGAGATTTACAGAATCAGAATCGCTGCTATTCGCTAAATTAAACTACTATTCTGTTATAATGCTAGATGTTTCGTAAGTGATAAATACGTACTTCAGATTTGGCATCTCCTCCTTCAGACCTTTTCGCTAAATACTTTCGTAAGAAAGTACTTTCTCGAAGAGATTATGCAAAACTACTGAAATCACCTCGAAAGCACACGGAGATTGATATATGATTCCATCAGGAAGCTCATTTTCAATCTGTTTATCTATTGAGATCCATAATCTTTTGCCAATCATAAATTTAATTAATATTAAAGAAATACCTCCTTGAATCCGATTAGATCCTTAACCATTTAAGTTGTGTTAAATTTTGTTCTGTTTCATATTAAGCTAGCTTAACGTTTTGTGTATACGTGTATTTAAATGATGACTATAGTAATATAGTTGCATGGTTTGACCTAATGAGCGTATTTGTAACCTTTAATATTTTTATTATATAACGTTTTTGGCGCTTGATGTATTCTTGGTAACATATCTGCAAATATTATTTATTGACACAACGATATTGATTGCTTTTATTATATTCAATTGTACAATATTTTATAAAAAATAAATATACATTGCTCGCTGTTTTTCCCTTCCTCTCTCTCTCTCTCTCTCTCTCTCTCTCTCTCTCTCTCTCTCTTTCGAAGCATATTGTAGCTCCCGAGATTTTAGCCTGTTGGAGAGCCCCGAGGCGCGGGTAGAATTAGTCTCACGCAAGTGGAACGAGCATAAGGGACTAATAAAGGACCGGTCACTTCGGAGAGACAAAGAACTTGGGGATCGTCTAAAGACTCGCATCAGCCTGGGGACGAGGGGGAGCGCTGTATAGACGTATAGACGAAAACAAGAGTCGCCCCAATAGATAGAGTAATTGATTGATCGGGCGTTCGAGTTCTGCCCCAGTTTTGCGCGCGAGCATCAGCGCTGGCTGGCTGCGCGGCGGGAGGCCGCGAGAGGTGGGGTAAACGAGCGCCCAGAGCGACGCGCTAATTGGGATGAAAATGGTCGCTTTGCGGTTTTATGGCTCGAACGAAATCGTGAGTGAGGTTCATTAACATTTTGATTGCTCGAAGATTAGGTGTTTCGCTCGGCGCAGGGAAGGATAATAATGAAATCGATGCTCTTGTCGACTGTGCCACGGGGAAAAGGATTATTAGTTTGCACAGGTTTAAAACCACGCTTCGATATTACAGATATTAAAATGCGTTTGACGTTTATATCAAATTCAAATTACGCTTGGAATTTTCCGTCGGCATCTTAATAAATGTCGATCTAAATTTATTTTTCTATTCTCATTCTCTATATTCAACTATAATACTTATTGATTAATATTCGTACATGAATAAAATTTTAACATTAATTTTTATTGCACACAGTAAAAATAAAATAATTTATCTGTAATTTTAATTTGGTGAGTTTTTATTCTTAGCTTAACTTTAAGATAGCACAACATTAATATCGCGCAATACTTTGACAGTAATTAGCCAGATCGGATTATAAAAAAAAAATTATCTGACTGAAACAGACAGGAATAAAAAATACTTTTCTTTTTAATTTAAAAAAGTTATTTAAAATATACATTAGATTATATTTTCTTAGAATATAGAGTTTTTAGAAATAGAAGACGAAAAAACGTTTCTTCATAAAAAAATTAGTTATGTTTATCCACTCCATTCCTTTTAATAATATCGTATAAAATTGCAGAATATATCATATTTTAAATGGGGGAATATAAGTGTTAAAAGTAAAAAATGTCTGATTTCACTACTGAAGCTATTTCTTGATTCATCAAATATATGGATAGTAGACTTGAGGTAAAATAACTATTTTTTCATGTTTTTATGAACAATACTTACGTTTTTTAATGATAATAGAGCAATTATCTTCAAAAACTAAAAACTATTTGAGGAAGCTAAGTTGGCAATACTTAAATTACTTAAATTGTCCAGAATTTATTCTTTCGTACAAGAACGAAATGACCATAGCTTTTTCTTTATTCAGAAAGATACTACTGGATAATTATTGACAACCTTATGATAATTAATGACAACCCCTACTCAACCGACTGCGCGTTCTCAATTTAAACCAGATAGCACTATCACATGACGATGATGCCGTGACTTCATACTTCGTGCGGAATAAATTATATTCTAGCTTACTTTTTCTTGACACTGTAAATAATATACCATGAACGTTACATATTAATATATATATATATATATATATATATATATATATATATATATAAATATTTCCAAGATATTTATTTATAACTACACAAATTTGAAAAAATTCTAGGCCAAAAATATTATACTTTTCTGTTAAAAGATGTCGAAAAAATTGTCATACTTTTTGATTTTCGATAAGAACCTGTCCTCAATTAAAATGACTATTCGAATTACATTTTGCAGTTGCAAAATGTTTGAAAAGTTTGTAGATTATCTTTTCCATTCCATTAACAACCTACCATATTATGAAGGATCCAGGACCGTTTTTGTTGAATTTGTTTTGTTAAGTTATTTACAATGTCCACAATCTAGACCTTTTTCTATTTCTTACGAATTCATCAACTTGAATTAATTTAATACGATATTGCTCGCTTCACTTTGTTTAGCTTGAAACTTATTCATTTGTGATTTAGTTTATTTCATTTCTCGCCTCTTAACTCAATTTTATTGAATATGTGTAATTTATTTATTAATGTACTAATAAATTGCGGTATAATTGTTATTGAATATGTATTTAATTTTCGAGGTTTACAACAGCTCTGTCGCTATAGAGTAAATGTATGTTTACAATTCCAAAACGTTAAGTCCTAAATATATCGTATAAACATTTATCACTCATTACCGCCGTTAACACATATATAAATATAGAGAGACTTAAAATAGGAATAATGTCGAAAAAAACCGCTGTCTCTGGCCTTAAATAAAGAAGGGACGCAATAAACGTAAATTGTTTTTGATAAGATTATTATAGAAGCGAGAAAAAAGTGATGGTTGGAGCGCCCTTACCGTAACACTAATGCGCGGACAAACAGCCAAATGGAGCTAGCTCGCAAATCAAATTTCTGCAAGGAGCGCGAACAAGGCACGAATATAACGTATAAAGCCGTTGCACGCGCGCGCGTTGAAAAAGTGCGAAACCGAGAGCGCTTTGCAGGGCGGGGCGGGGCCTCGCCTATATTATACCCTCGACCCGGGCGCTATATTTATTTAGGTTCGCAATCGGCTTCACTCATTGTAATCCCACGATTTGCTGGGGGTTAACAGAGAGAGAGAGAGAGAGAGAGAGAGAGAGAGAGAGAGAGAGAGAGAGAGAGAGAGAGAGAGTCATGAGGGCAAGGGGAGAAGGACAGAATTTTTCTTTCTCCGTCGTTGCGGACCGTGAGCGCGTTTGAGGGAAAAGCTCTCCGTTAGTACCCCAGTAAAGCTTCGGTCTCGCGGGATCAGCGCTCCACCTCTTCCTTTCTCTCTCTCTCTCTCTCTCTCTCTCTCTCTCTCTCCGTTTCTCTTTTACTATTTCTTTTCCTTTTTTCGAACTATAGCAGTAAGAGAGAAGAAGGAGGAGAATCGCGCTCGAGGATTGGAATTGCAAAATCCATCCGAATTTTTTGCGAGAGAACGCCTGCGGCTGATCGTCGAATTGCCTTGGACAATCGTGACTTGGGTCAGCTATTAAGTTGTAACTTATGGACTTTTAGTTTTGCCCTCGTCTGCATTTACTTTCTTGTTTTTTTTCGGCTTTGTATAATTAATCGAAACTGTTTCGATGATACTTACTTTTTATTTCATCACCTTTCGTGTTCATTTTCAAATGAATACGAATTCATAATAATAATTAGAATGAATAAGTACTATATCACTTTAATTAAGTCACGCTTTTTTTTAAAAATAATTTACGTTTCGAATCATCCAGACAATATAATCGAATAACATTGATTACTATCGATATTGAAATACCATTTAAATTTCAACACTAGAGATTCGACAAAAGGTATAATCAAATTTAAAGTTTCGTGATTTATCGCGTATTACAATAGTATAAAATATATAATAACTTGGATTATTAATTGTCAAAGTACAGTCAGAAATTCATAATTTAATTTTTTTTTCGATTATTCAAAAATCCCTGGATAAATATGATAAATTTACGTCATTCCGTAAAGTAGAACGAAATCCAGAAGTGGAAACCAGTTGATTTTTTAATACTTGTTTTATGATGAAATTTGTTATAAAAACTTAACAACAAATATTCATTTTTTCATTGAATATTTTAAAGTAGCAACAATTGTTTACAAATTATTGCACAAATTAAATATTTGGTAGCCATTATTTACTATAATTTTTGATTTTTTATAAGTTTATTTACTGGGAGCAATAAAACTTTTGTAAATATGAAATCAAACAATTGAATTTATTTCCGCCGTTATAACTTTATCTCCTTTAATAACAGACTGTATATAAATGATTCTGTAATTACAGACTTTATAGAAAACGTGTCGATAATATAATATAAAAAAATTTAAAAAGTTAAGTACTACATAAAGATGAAGCGACGACAAAAAATTTACGCGGACCTGTATTTATGACCTAGAAGAAGATCTTCCATTATAATTCACATTTCCAAGGTTTTATCGAATTGTAAGTCAGCGGAGCGCATTAAGTAGGATCCCGTTTTCCGCGCATCAGAGAAACAAAAGTTTCTTGTCGCCAAGAAGTCGAATGATAGAGAGAGAGGGAGAGAGAGAGAGAGAGAGAGAGAGAGAGAGAGAGAAGGAGACGGACAGAGACCGTGCAGGGACACGATCGACACAAACATCAACAGAATTACTGCGGCGTAAGTCGCTTGCTCTCTCTTTCTCCTCGGAAATCCTCCATTTTTGGACTTGTAGAGCAGTAGCCTCAGTCGCCGCCACGCCGCATAGTCATCCGCGGCGCCTTATCTCACATACATACCCTATATATATATATATATATATATATATATATATATATATATATATATATATATATATATGTATATATTGAAGGGAGCTAGAGAGTGGCGGGAGGTCCGACATTTTCAATTGTACTATATATAGCGGAGAGCCGAGACGAAGCATGCAGCTAGAGAGTAGCTGAAGAAGAGGAGGAGGAGCAGGAGGAGCAGGACTAGCTGTACAAAATCCGAAGGGTCGAAAGGGAAATACTACTGTTTTGGTGGGTGGTACATATATATAGATAGGGTCAGTGGTAACGCCGGCGTCATGCATCACTGGAAACGAAAAGACGCGGCGCGGGCGGTGCTCTCTCTCTCTCTCTCTCTCTCTCTCTCTCTCTCTCTATTTCTCCCTCTCTCTCTATTTCTCCCTCTCTCACTCTTTCTCGGTCGGCCACCGGGTTTGCCGCTGGTTTCGTCTATGTTTTTCAACCCTCGTGTGCTCTCACCCGACCTCTCTTCAGTTTCCCTCGTTTTCGTTCTTGATTTCCTCTTTGTGTTTATGACTCTGTCGGTGAGCGCGTCCTTCCGTTACGGTATATCGAAGAATTCCACGAGAAAACCCGTAAGGCCGGTCGGGCAATCACCTCTACAATAAATTAATACTATAAGAAGAAAGTAATAAAACGTCAAAATTTAATAGTACAAGTATTCTATTGAATAATAGAAATGGATGCCTAGTATAATTAACAGCGAAGAAAGGCAATTTAATCAAAGCGGCATAACACATCTTATTCGTAACGATTCTTCGTGTGCATTACAAGGAGTTGAGAAATTGACGCGATTTCGGTATTCAGTGTAATGGGTTCAGTTCTTAAATTCGAGCGAATTATAGTAAAACTGCGTAGTATATTTTATAAGAAGTGACTCAGATATCAGAAGGTGATGGAACTGATTCGGATTGAGCAAAATAGTATTGATTACCTCCAAAATGGATTTTTCTAAAGTTTTCAGTCTCGCCTTCGCAATATATCGTAAAATTTTATTAGAATTTTATATTTTTAAATCTAATGAAATTCGTCAGATGATTCTTTTTCAACAAATATCCATATTTGTATTACAGGTTTCGCAAAAAGAATGACATTTCAAGCAAAAATGTTCTAATGAACCTATTCCTTTAAATTTGTATACTTTCTTACATATAGTTATTAATAATGGAATTTCGATTGAATTTAAACAATTATTACATACCTGAATAACTATAACGTGTTTACAATTATAGAAACTAAAAATTTAGCCAAAAAAAAATACTATAAGCAGCTTCTTGGGATCAAAGTTCATTAGTATGTACAAAGAGTTTCTAATTTTCCACAGATTGGTCACATGTGAAACACTACCTATATTTTAAAACGGAAATATTGAATTTTTCTCTAGAAATTTCAATTGTATCGAAAACCTGAGTAAAAATTCATTCATGAATCTGGCCTGTATTTGGTTTTTTTTTTTTATATAATGTTAGTCTGATCCTAGTTGTGATTTCTCCAACTTTTATTGGGCTAGCTTAGTTTTTGTTAAGTAATTTAATTAGAATTTATAAATTATTTTCTATATGTATTACTACGTATTACGTATTACGATTTGCAATTAACAATCAATAATTATTAATATATTTTTACACTAATTATTGTAAATTTTAATGCTAGACACCTCTGTGGAATATATAAATATTTTATTTAGATGAAGAAAATTTCAACCTCCGATGAGTATCGAGAACCCATGACCCTACGATTCGAAAGTTAACGCATTATGCACTATGCTAAAACACAATACTATACGATTACGATACTATACTTTGCATATGAACGCACATCTTTTAATAGCATATAATATTTTATAAACACAAGATAAAAAATATATAGTAAATCTATTTTTTATATTTTTTCCCATATTGGAAAGATCTGCAGTTTTATATGTATGTATTTATATAGGATGTATATATAAAATTTATATAAATATATATAAAATATGAATATAATATTCGAATGAATGAACAAAGTTAAGGAAATCTGAATAGAGCCAAAAAAGTAATAATCAATGTAAGACAATTATTAGATAATCGTAGGAAAATCTAACTTGAATCTGGTATTACCTACATGAGGACATCATGAGTAATACTGACTAGCATTTAGACCGAACTAGGAATGCACCGAGTATATTTGCACGGGAAAGTTTATAGATTCAAAGTATGCATTTTTATGAAATAGAAAAATTGTGTTTTAAATATTTGTTGAAAATTTTCGTATTTTTTTCACTGTCTTTTTTGTGATTTTGTCATAAAAAATCAATTTCATCCAATAGTCAGTATATGATAGTCGTACTGAGCTCTTAAAAAACATAAGCGTACAAATTTTCATCACACTCGGGGTCAAATGCAAATCTCAAATTATCCTGTATTTCAATTTAACGTCTTCATAAATATTAAATAGAAATCTCTCCTGAATCTCCCATTATAAGAATCCAAAAACGCATAATCACTGCGTGTCGGAAAATGATAAGTATAGGACAAAGAAACTTAAAGCTACAATAAATGCGATGAGAGAGACAGGGGTGGAGAGAAGGTTCACATCAGAAAGCCGGAAAATCCACAAGGGAGACAGGAACAAAGAAGAGGGAAAAATGACGCGTAAGCGTGTCATGTACTATAAACGAAAATCGTCGAACCAGGCAGAGAGAAAAGAAGGGAGAAAGAGAAAAGAAGACAGAGAGAGAGAGAGAGAGAGAGAGAGAGAGAGAGAGAGAGAGAGAGAGAGAGAGAGAGAGAAGAGAAACTGAGCCTGCAGCAATAGCATCAGTAGGTCGCAGAGAACTATACAAGAGCAACTAGAACTGAGGGAGGAAAGCATCTCGGTAGGAGAAAGAGGAACAAAAATAACATATTACGTAAAAGAGAGACAGAGAAGAAAAGAAAGCGGCGAAGAAAATGAAGGAAGATATGAATTATTAGCGGGCGCGTATGTGCGTAATACGAGCGAGGGTCGTAAAGGAGATAAAGAAAATAATAAGGGATGAAAGCAGGAGCCATCGCACTGCCAAGTTGCGACGACCATGTCTCGACGGAAAAGCTCCGGGTGCGGCCACTGCCTCCTTCACTCGCCTGCTCCCCGCTTCGTACGCACACCAATCTGAGAGTAAAAAAAGGGTGATAGAAACAGAGATAGTTTGTTTCTCCCTTTCTCTTTCTCTGACATGTGTGTGTGTGTGTGTGTGTGTGTGTGTGTGTGTGTGTGTGTGTGTGTGTGTGTGTGTGTGTGTGAGAGAGAGTCTGTATATAGTACGTACGCATTAGCCCGACAGCCGGCCACCCGCGGCTCGCATACTCCCCCAAATGTTCTCTCATTCTCTTTATTTATATATGTGTACACTTAACCCTGAAGATTTAGCATAGCCAATGCCCATCAATAGTCTTGTGCTCCGGTGGATCCTTTCTTACCGCTTGCTCGGCCACGGGATGGCAGAAAAATAGAGACAAAGAGAGAGAGAGAGAGAGAGAGACAGAGAGAGAGAGAGAGAGAGAGAGAGAGAGAGAGAGAGAGAGAGAGAGAGAGAGAGAGAATTAGGAAACTGCTGGTACTGGACATTGCGAGGATTACAGTATCGCGACTACCTCTCGTCTGCTCGTCGCTCATGAGGCTTCCCGCCATTTTCCATGATTTTCTAGGCCTCCCACCAGCTGCAATGCTGCATCGAGCGAGCCTCTTTCTTTTTTTCGAAAGATTGCCCGTGCATTATAACGCGTTGGAAAGTCTGAACCGATGCGGATAATATATACGCGAAAGAAAAGAGAACCCTTCTCCTCCCCATTCCGGCATCGCAAGCAGGGCCGAACAATAGAATAACGCCCCTGTTATGTATAATAGCTGAGGAGGGACTATTATAAGCGTATAGGATTTTTATGTAACGCGCTGATTTATTGCAATATATCTTTTTCAATGGCTTATATATATATATATATATATATATATATATATATATATATATATATAATTTTTCTCAATTTTTCCCCACTTGTTGCGTATGTGCGGTTATGATACGGTGAAAATTTTTTGGAGAGTCGTGTATTTAGTTGTGGCTATGCAAATATACCTCTGTGCTACATAAATGCCTGTTTCATATTAAAAATTATAAATTTTTTTTTTGTTAGAGTGATGCAATAGAGTGATGAACTATCATTAATGATGTAAAAAACATTCAAATCAATTATTTGCATATTGAACGGTGTTTTCAATATTTTTGTTTTCTGTTTCTAATTTTGATAAAAGTATACGATATAATTACGGGATAAATGCTATAGACATCTATACGTGTTGCACTAAAATAGTTTATCTCGTGACAAGCGTGCATGTCGAATTTCATTCCCAATATTACTAAACGTAATATTTTTCTTCGTGTGACCGGACATATATTCTTACTCCTATGGCTATTACCAGTTATAGGTCTGTTTAACTTAAATTAATTAATATAAGTAATATAACAAATAAATTTATTATCTGTTTTCATTCATTTTTACAAGTTACATAAATTCATGTTTAGAATATCGTGATTTGAATCTTGTAAAATCCCTTAGAATACGATAAATACTTAATATAATGGAAATTTTATTATATATAGAGAATATAATATACGGTGATTATTGATGGATATACCATCAATATACACATATATTTGCAAAATATTGATTTTTTTACTTTATTTATATGAATAAGCAAATTATTATTTCAGTACATTTTCTTTCAAATATTATGTTTCTAAAAATGTTTGGAAATAAAATGTGATATTCAAGATTAACTTAAAATAATTCTTAAATTCAAATATTTTTCTATTTTAGCCAATTCTGTACCAAGATAATTGTTTGATACGGAAAATTGATGCAAACTTAATAATAAAAATGGATAAAAATTACCTAATAATCTTTAAATATTGTTATACAGTATACTTTGAATAATAAAATTAGCTTAGTGTCGGTCATTTATTACTTGTTAAAATAACTTGATGCGAATATCTTTAATACTATAGATATAATAGGTTATATTTTTAATTTCTGCGAAAAATGAATTTGAAGTTGATCATTTACTTCGTGAGACAGTTTACCTCGAACGAGGTAAAAGCATACTAGTACTATAATATATTTTTCTTCGTGAAAGCCGAAAAATTATATTTGTGATTTTTTACATATAAACTTTAATATTAATAATTTTTTTATACAATATCCATGAAGGTAATATAATTTTCTTGATTAAAAATGCTTAAATTCATCGTATAAATATATTGAACAGGTTTTATATTTTTTATGTTTATGTTATTATATGCAATTTATGTAATGTACAAAAACTTATAACTTCTGGCCTCGTTTTATATTAATATGGAAACGCACTACAGATGCATATAGATACATATTTAGATATACCACAAATATGCACATTTAAAGGATCAGAGACTGTTTTTATATTCTTCGATTACTATATATACAATACAGTAAGCAGTACATATTATCACTAAGGTAACTTTTCTTCATTTGCGAAACTATAATAAAATGACCTATATATACATTTCCCGTAAAGTAAAATTTTTTTAATAAAATCATACGATTTGAATTTAAAATCATCTAGTAAGTTGTATGTAAATGACACGTGTAACTGAAACGATTTTTTGACCAAGAATTGGCCAATTGTTTAGAGACAGTAATAGAAATGCCCAAATAATGGTTAATTAATGGACATAAATATTGAATATAATCTCACACCATGAACAATGTTTTCTTTTCAATCATGTAATATTATAATGTATTGTGGGTTTTAAATCTAAAATGACTACTTTTGTAATTAATAACCTTATTTACATTTTACTTTGCGTGTACGATATTTATGTGCAATTTTAATTTTATCTTTTCTGGTTATTTTATACCACTGGATTCTTGCAGAAACTGTGTTCTAATAATTCTCAATTTGTTAACCATTTTTAACGTTGAACTATTTTCTAAAGTAAATATTAGCTAATTATTGAACATTGAAATTGTAACAATATTTGATCATTTTTTTGACGAATAATTAGGTTTTTGAATAACAAAATAATTTTGATTTCTACCAGGGAAACAACTCTCGAAGCATTACGTCGAAAAATCTCTCAATTATCTCCGAGTAAAATCAGGGAAATTTCGAGAACGACCCTACTGATTCCCGCGATTGACGAGTCGAAAACCTCTTCATCGATTCCAAGGACAAGGAGAAAGGCCGTGAAAAAAGAAAGCGCTTTTCGGTGCATCATTGTAGTCGCTATACTCGCACCGGCAAGCGGCTCCGACGGCATTGTGCTCGAGTGTCCGTTCCCCGTGCGTGTCAGCCCCAACGAATCCTCCTCCCGTATATACGTTGAGAGCGCCCACAATCACGTAAATCAAGTCGCAGGGGCAGCGCGTACACGCCCCCCACCCCCTGCGCCGCTATCGAATTAAGGATTTCGCCGTCATCAGGACCAAGAGGCGTCACAGCGATTTCGTACATATATATAGGTACACTTATATATATATATATATATATATATATATATATATATATATATAGACATACATATATATATATATATATATATATATATATATATATATATATACTTATATCTAGTATTATTAGAAGGTAACAAATGAGTCCCTCAGAGAGAAAAAGAGAGAGGTCCAGTGATTTATATTTTATCCGCGGCGCTTTCATTATGATGCCCCGAGCGTTCGGCAAAGAGCTCCAAGGCGTGAAAAATACAGACGCGGTCATCGCATAAAGTGGTCGAACGTATAGCTAGAGACGACACACCCTCCTTCATCCCCGGTACCCCTCTCGCTGAACCGCACGACCGCACAACTCAACCGCACAACTCAACACACATATATATATATATATATATATATATATATATATATATATCCGCAGACGTCGTCGTTGGAATTCGATAAATAATTCAGTCGTCTCGATGCATAGTTAACCAGTCAGAAAACGGCTTTTATCGTGGTAACCCTTATTCGCTTTTATGTAACTATATTTATACGAGCGTCTCGATCTAGTTCGATGCACGCGCACGGCGCCTGCACGGACAGGAGGCGGCATTGAGTCTGAAACGATCATCATGGGACCACTGGATAATATATGAAGGGACTTCGTAACTGCTTAAGCTCGATACTGCTGAATTGATTTATTATTTTAAAAGATACTTTAGTTGAAAAAAAAAAATATATATATATACATATACTGGTTTATAACGATGTTTGATTAAGAGAAAGAGATCCACAAGTCTGGCCGTTTTGCGATGGAAACTTCCAGATATATCGATGATTAGTCGATGAGTCATTTTTTATAAAAAGAATCGATATTCATCATTACATAATTAAAGGGTTGAAAAATGCATAATTTTTCAATAATACGAGGGTGGTCACAGAAGTACCTGACCTGACCTAGAGGTGACAATAGTTGCTCAAAAAATAGCACTGTATTAGAAAGTACACAATCTATAAAGCAAATGTGTCAAGTTTGAAGACACCATTATGTTTAGTATTTCTTTGACAGCCATCAATAGTGAAGGTTTTCAGGGCCTTTATAAACATGGAATAAATTGGTCATTGTTGTGTGATACAATACTTTTATTTGAAAGGCCTCAGTCCAACCAATATAAAAGCTGAACGAGAATCTATTCTGGGTGAGACTGCTCCTTCGTTTGCAACAGTAAAATATTGGGTAGCAGAGTTTCAACGAGGCCGTACGAGCTGCTAAGACGAGCATCGCATCAAACGAGGTGACGACTTCAGAAATGTTGACGAAAATCCATAAAGCGGTATTGGATGATCTTCGACTGAAAATGCGCGAAATAGCAGACATGGTAGGCATTTTAAAAAGTGCGGTACATCGCATATTAACTGAAAATTTAGAGATGACAAAGCTGTGCGCAAGATGTGTGCCGCATTTACTTACAATGGAACAAAAACAGCGTCGCGAAGATGTTTCAGTTGAGTGTTTGGTAATGTTTCGCAAAAATAAAGCCGAATTTTTGCGCCGTTTTATAATCATTTATGAAACATAGGTCCACCAATTACCCGAAACAAAAAACAATCAAAACAATGGACTCAAAAAGAAGAACCGACTTCAAAGAAGGCCATTCCATTTGCAGGCAAGGTTATGGCGTTGGTTTTTTGGGATGGGTGTGGGATAATTTTCATTAACTATCTTGAAAAAGGAAAAACTATCAACGGTGAGTATTATGCGAACTTATTGCAACATTTGAGCGAAAAAATCAAGCGAAAACGGCCGCATTTTGCTAAGAAGAAAGTGTTGTTCCATCATGATAATGCAACAGCTCACACATCCGTTATTGCAAGCGCCAAAATTAATGAATTAAAGTTTGAATTTCTACCTCATGCACCCTATTCGCCAGATATAGGTCCCTTGGATTATTTTCTGTTCCCAGATTTGAAAAAAATCGCTCGCTGGTCACAGATTTCCCAATAATGATCAGGTGATCTCGGCAGTTAATGAAGAGCTTAACAATTCTTATTATATTCTTATATAAAAGGGTATCGAACGAAGAGCTTAACAATTCTTATAACAATTCTTATACAAAAGGGTATCGAACTTATTGAACATCGCTCGAAAAAGTGTATGGAGCTGAAAAGAGATTATGTTGAAAAATAAATATATTTTTTCCAAAATGTTTGAGTTTTATTTTCTGGGCCAGGTACTTCTGGAACCACCCTCGTAGTTTGTTACTCCTTGCAAAAAATCAAGCTCATACGTTGGATACAAGACAAGAGTACATCGATCAAGTTACCTCGACTTTTGGCGATGAAGACCCATTCTTGGCCACTGTGAAACGCTGGTATAATGAATTTAATCATGGCAAGATTTCGGTCCAGGACGAGTTCCGCGAAGGTCGTCCAAAATCGATTGTTGTGTCAGAAAACATTGATGCTGTGCGCGATCTGATAAAGCTAGATCGTCATGTGTCATACCATGAGATTGAGGCATCTTCGGGAATTATTTTAACGAGCATCTATAAGATATTGCATAACCATTTAGGTGTTAAAAAGTCACGTTGGATTCCGCATACTTTGACAAAATCGCAAAAAGATTCTCGTGTCAATTGCTGCAAAGAAATGCTCAACAAATACAATCGCGCTGCATCAAAAGCTGTGTATGACATCTACACAGGTGACCCATCTTGAATCTATGAGCTCGAAACAAACGAATATTTGACAAGCCAAAACATCGAATTGATGGGTTAACCACCTTATAGCCATGATTTGGCACCGAATGACTTCTTAGTCTCGCACATCAAAAATGAATTGCGTGGTCAACGTTTTTCGGCACCTGAAGAAGCCGTTAGTGCATTCAAAATCTATATGTTGGAGATACCTCAATCGGAGTGGAAAAAGTGTTACGAAAATTTGTTTGAGCACATGCAAAAGTATATTGATCATGGAGAATACTTAAAAAAAATAAAGCCATTTTCAATAATAAATTACTGTATTTTTATTATTAGACTGAAAACATAAATAGCAGCCTACTTTATTAAGCTGCATTTCCATTAAAGCTATATATTTATTATTATTATTTATTATTACTACAAAATAGGCGTTTTCCGACGAGGGTATGTCAAATTACTCGAATTTTTTTTTTAATTACTCCTCAAATTACTCGATTCCGAAAACGCCTTTGCCCCCGTGTGTCACATACTATTTTCCCATACGAGGGCGCTTGTTCTTTTTCAAAGAAATGCACACAAATTGAACGGCAAACTCACAGAATTACAGAATGACCAACCACTCCCCCATGTGTTAGTCATGCTTAGATAGAGCGATCAGGTATAAAATCTAAAGGTCCAAATGATACTCGCTCTGATATAAATTGCCTTAACATAAAATGTAATTCGTTGGGTTTGAAAAAAAAAATATTATCGTTTTACTCTTAAGGTTATATCTGCAATTTACTTGAGTTGAATAAAATTAAATTAAATAATTTCCTCTTATTTTGAAATTGATAAAGTATATTAAGAAGAGATGCAGGATTGTCGGTGGGGGTGTAAGGGTGAAACCCCCACCGGGGGTTGGGGGACGGAGCCCCCCTTTTTATAAATAAATAAGACTAATTAATTGAAGATTATAAGTGTGTTAATAATTTACGCTCAAATTAAAATTTTAACCAATTTAATTGCATAATAAATAGAATTTTAAATTAAAACTAATTAAAAAAAGATATAGATAATTTTTAATACTTAAAAAACATAAGAATTTTTATAATAAATTTCAGATAGAATATAAATCTTATTTTATTTTAAAATCTTGAATACCTAACTCAAAGTGCAAAAAAAAGGTCGAGCACGCGGTCGACTGGCGTATATACTCGTAAGTCTAAACATCGTAAATGCCTAGGGAGGGAAAGTAGTATTTTGCTTCCTCTAGACAGCTGTAGAAAATCGTATTTTGCGCCCCGAGTGCGGAAAATAATGTTTTATCAACACGCGTGTTACAAACAAAATCGAAACTAGATATATTAAATCTAGTAGTAATTATATTAGATTTAATATATCTAGTAATTCTATTAGTTTGATATATTTAGTAATATATCTAAATTAATATTAAATCTATTAGTAAGTTTCCAGCGTTTATAATTTCTAGAATAAAGTATTGATTATTCGATTTACATTCTAGATATTATTATAATTAGTTTCACGTAAAATGTTTTAATATTGTTTGAGTTAAAATTTAAAATAAGATATTTTCTTTAGAACTGATGGTCTTATATGTTTATAGTTTAAAAAAGTAGAAGTATAAAGATAAAATTAATTTATGATTTTGATTGTTGGAATTATTTAATCTGATACATATTAAAATAATGCGTAATAGTTTTTAAGAAATTTTTATAATATCGCATTGCTATTATATATATATAGGTTTAATATTTCGTTTGTAATTAAATATAGTTATAAATTACACTGCGAGAAATGTTTAGTTTTAAGATTGAGAATAATGTAAATAAAAGATTGATATAATATTATATTCGCGGGAGAATATATGAGTAAGAAATGTTATGCGATCTCCTCGGACAAAACGACACCATATGAATTATTAGTTTATAAATAATATGTACGTATATACGAGATATCGAATAATGCTTGAAGAAATCATCGGTTGGCAATTTTAAATTTTATTTAATTTAATAATTTGAAATTTTGAATTGGACTCTGAATAAATTAATCTAATTGGATTTGGTATGAAATTAATTAATTATTGAAGTCAGGATCGCGAGCAAACCTTCCTTAAAGGCGATAAAATTGTATACAAGTAAGGTATACGCTTGATCCGTATCATGGCGGGTAAAACCGAAGATTTTCCTGAAAACTGAATTTTATATGATTTACAACTAAGGTAATCAAATATTAGCCGGAGGAAAATCTTGAGATTTTACGAAAGAGGTTTGACTGGTTATACTTCCATAAAAGTAGTTGATCCGTACTGTGGCGGAAAATTCGGAAATTTTCTTTATAATAGCTGTTCTATACATTTACAAATAAGGTGACTCTATTTTATCTATGAGAAAATTTCGAGAATTTTGAAAGAAGTACGGATGGTCTCAAATTACCACCTTGGGTTCTCCGATCATCCGGCTGCGCGAAGTTTTTAGGCTGCGATCGACGAATGGGGCTTATCGCCCGAAATTTGACCCGCGATAAGAAGGAAGTCTATAAAGAGCACTGTATGAGCGATAGAATAGTATCTATTATTCTTTTGTTATTATACATTAAAATTTCAATTTATTGAACATATACCTTTTGAAACTTTTGTTATTTCAAACATCTTAGTCATTAGCATATTATAACGCAAAACTAGCTTTTTTCTATTTTTCAAATAAATTACAAAGTGACTTTACTCTAATCTTGATAACTCTGCTGTTTGTGGTCGGATCGACTTGGAATTTTTACACGTTTCATGTAACTTTAGGGACATGTGGCCTATTTAGTACTCTTAGCAACATCTCTGGGTGAGTCTCGGGACTTATTGAATCACGTGTCATATATATATTTCTGCTTTTCTTCATCACAAACAGGACATCTTACTATTTCAATGGTCTGATTCTTAATTTTGTTATATAATAGAACATGAAACATTAACTAATAATTTGTTCAATTATTACAGTAGTGTTTTTAACATATAAATTTAAATATTTTAATGTAATTTTTCTTTATCAAAATAATTTAAAATGTTACTATAATTTTGGATACCATTTGCAGTATTGCTTAATCAATTATCAGAGCAATAAGAAGCCATAACAGATACTACGACAAAGTTTCTTAGTTACTCTACATAATCTTATAAAGAAATTTTTTTAGTTTACTAACTAAAATACTGAATACACTTTTATGAGTTAAAATAATAGAGTTTGTGTGTAGTGGTCACTTAATTACAGTATTAATAAGAATCAAAGAAACGTGTCCTTCCATCCTAATATAATAAATGACTTATGCGTATGGGATTAGTAGCAACTAGACTTTTTATTGTTTGTAACCATGATTTTCGAGAAATAATAGAGATAATCAACTGAAGCAATAATACAGACTATGAAAAAGTTTCTCAATTATTATACATTGTATAAGATAGACATTTTGTCATAGCTTACTGACTGTAAATCTGATATTGAACTATTAGTTAGTTAAAAGAATCGCTGGTACGTAGTGATTATTACTATATGCATTAATTAAAACAATAAAGGTTAAGCTTTATTCGATTCTAAAGGACATCTTCTTACACCGTTCAAATACGAAACTCTCCGTGGATGTCGCCGCTAAAAACTCGAGACATCGTTTTATACCGACTAAACAGGATACTCTCCGTACTGGTCGCTCCTACAAACTTACAGATCGGTTTTTATCGTACAAACACAAGAATTCTCGTAGAAGTATCCCTACACACCTGGACATCGTATTTCAGCGTTCGAACACGAAACGCCCTATAAATATCATCCCTACACACCTAGACATCGGTTTGTATCGTGCGAACACGAAAGTCCCCGTGGAACTCTTTCTATAGTTTAGTAATTAGCTCTCGGATGCGTGTCTCATTGCCTATGCCGACGATGTGGCAGCCGTGATAGTCGCACGCGACTATCACTTGATTCAGTTAAAGCTGAATCAGGTCATGAGATGCGTGAACAAATGGATGACAGATCACGGACTGCAGCCCGCGCTGCAAAAGACTGAGTTGTTGCTGCTGACTCGCAGACGTATACAGACGGTGGTTCCGATGACGTTAGGGACGGAAAGACTGAAAACCAGGAGCGAAGTCAAGTACCTTGGCGTTACCTTGGATTCAAAGCTGAGCTTCTGGCCCCACCTACGAATCGCGGCGACAAAGGCAGCAGAAAAGACCAAGGCTCTAAGTAGACTGATG
Source organism: Sycobia sp. Sy_11 (assembly GCA_018907035.1). NCBI lineage: Eukaryota > Metazoa > Arthropoda > Insecta > Hymenoptera > Epichrysomallidae > Sycobia > Sycobia sp. Sy_11. The sequence goes on along the minus strand of JACCIC010000034.1, from coordinate 2,784,913 downwards.
TCCAATACGAACGGACCGAAACAGAACGTTCGCAGACTGCTGATGAGCGTTACCCACTCGATTTTGTTTTACGGGGCGGAGGTTTGGGTGACGCGATGAATATCCGGAAACGCGCGAACGCCATGAAAAGCGTACAAAGGGTGGGCGCGTTAAGAATCGCGTGCGCGCATCGTACCGTGTCTGAGAACGCCGTTTTCGTCATTGCTGGGGTCATTCCCATCGATCTGCTCGCGGCCGAACGGAAGCGAATTTACGAGCGGAGCCCGAACGTTGGAAGGAAAGACGCCGTGACTGAAGAACGGACGATGACCATCGAGACATGGCAGAGACGGTGGACGACGGACGAAAGAGGATGGTGGACGAAAAGACTAATACCCGAAATCAGCCCGTGAAAAGAGAGGAAATACGGAGAGGTGGACTTCTACCTTATCGAATTTCTGTACGAACACGGATACTTTCGTAAGTACCTCTGCAAGATGAAGAGGGTAGCCTCTTCAGAATGCAAGTACTGCGGATGGGCTTGGGACGATGCGGAGCACACATTTTTGGTGTGCGAACATTGGACTGAGCCACGACTAGAGTTGCAGACGAGGACAGGAGCGATCACGCCAGAAAACGTGACGAAAATTATGATGAAGGACGCGGACAACTGGCGGTTGATCGCAAAATACGTTATGAATGTGCTTCAGAGCAAAAGAGCAGATGGATGTCTGGACGATTGAAAGTCTATGAAGAGTGAATCTAATATCGAGTATGCATGAGAATCTGGAATGATAGATATGAACGTGAAATGACCACGCAAGGACTGCCGCCCAGGCTGAAGTAGTGTGTATAACAGTTCCGGGCTGGTGTCGTTGCAACACGGAGATATGTGTTTAGTGCGTAGTGACATGAGTTTTCTGTCGAGTCGCACATACTCCGGTGGTCGTTTTTCAGGACCATTCTTGCTGAACGACCATCGGAGATGCATAAACAGCATTCACAGACTCCGCAAAAAAAAAAAAAAAAAAAATAATAAATACATAATAAAATAATAATAATACATAATATTGTGACGAGCATACGTTCTTTTGTATATTTATAACAAAAAATAAATATAATTTATGCAAAGTTGAATGATTGTCAGATTAAATTATATTTATGATTTATATAAAACAAATGAAATAACTATAGAGTTTATAGGTAAATGTGCAAATCAAGCCTAGAATTTGCTCTCGAATTCAAATATCGCTCTTAAAGTAAATTATGCAGCATTATTATACCAATAACGATGCTACCCATAAATGAACCTAATTCGCCTTTGATTTATATCAACTTTTATCATTGGTTAGATACCTCTTTAAGATTCAATGATTTTTTTTTTCTTTTTTTTGTTATTTCACGTCGCTCTATTTATGCTCCCATATATCGGTGCTAATCAGAGACGGAGGTCTACGATGTGTTTGTAAACAAAGTACATGTAAATTATTACAGCGCTGCTTGTGTCAATCGGCCGAGACCGGGTTTGGAACTCGGATCACCAAGTCACTAGTCCTTCGCTCTAGCGATCGAGCCATCGTAGGCCTCTAAGATTCAATGATGATTTATATTAAAATGTTCTTTCGATTTGATATATATTTAGTAAATTTATTTTAATTTGGTTAAGATTGAAGGAAGCGAATATTTAAAAAAAGAAAAGTTTCACCATTTTTCTTAATGACTTCATCTTAAATTTTAAGGAATCTCGGTATTTGAGTTATTAGAATATTAATATATGTTAGTTTATTTTATAACAGTCGACACAAATCCAGTCTGAAACATCAAATAAACACAAAACTCCCCGGGGAGCTTATCCCGACACAATTGGGCATCGTATGTTACCTTGGAACACGAAATTCATTATAGATGTCGTTCCTATGTACCTAAATATCGATTTCTACTGTGCGAACTTAAAATTATGATTTTTCCCTTTAGAAGCTAAGTGTATATTACATATATATATATATATATATATATATATATATATATTAAACTCGCCTTCATGTCGCTACCAGGCCACTTCCTTTGGCTATCTTCAGGGTCTTCAGAAAGTGTTTTTAATCATTTTGCATATGACATACGTGTTTTTATGTAAAACAGCTTTTTAATAAAATATTTCGGTAGGAAATTATTCCTGAGCTCAAAAATAGAATATAAATGTTGTAAGCACGTCGGTAGAACAATGTTTAGTATTTTTTTTATTTAAAATTTGAAATTCCAAGAATATAAGGTACTTAAACTCGACTGCGTGGCGCTACCGCGCCATTTTATTTCATCTGATCGGCTATATCCCGATACTTAAACTGTACATTTTGATTTTAATCAAGTAGCACTGAATGATTAAAATATTGATAAAAACTAAAAAATGCACTATATTGAGCATTAAATTAGTCGAAATTATAATTCAATTTAGTAATGTAAAAGTTTATTCTTATCGCACAATAGGTTTCTCCCACGCTTTGTTCAGAAGCAAAAATCATATTCTTTTCGTAAGTCACCGTAATTAAATTGTAACTAGTTTACTTTTATTTAAATGTAATCACGTGTATGAATTTTATTAAAAGAAAGCTTTTACGAAAAAAAAAGAATTAGAGAACACTTACTTTAAATACGTACCAAAATGATATTTTTAATCGCGTAAGAAAAACTTTAATCGCTAAAAACTACATTTTTTGAATTGGCGTAAGTTCTCATTTAAAAACTAAAAGACAGAAATTGCTCAAACTTTTCACAAAGTTACTTTATAGTATTGTTGTCTATTTATACCTAAGGGTTTAAATGTTTCTTATTAAAAAAGTAATTTTTTAAACAAAAATATAACGAAAAAAAAGGTGAAAAGGTGTACTTTTTTTAAAAAAAGATGTCGAATTTACAATTTTATAATTTTTTATGCATTTGTAGGTAAGCATAGAGCGAACTTACACTGCTAATCGAAAACTGTTTCTTTTTTTTGTTCCAGATCACCCAAAAAATTTGAAGAAATTACGCCAATTTCAAATCGGCTCGTCCCGTTTCGAACTACAGCGCCGCATAGCATCGCCATTTTGTTTGTTTTTTTTTTAATAAATATTCACTTGAAGTATATTAACCCTTTAACGCCCAACTTGACCATTTTTCGACAATATTTTCAGTGATGTGTAACACTAACTTTAAATGGTTCAAGAAATTCTTTAGGTACCATTTTTAACGTAAAATTGTGTGTACTTTCAGAATCCGGTATTAAAATTGTCGAATAATTTAACAATAAAAAGTTATAAACAATTTTTTGCAAAAAACGTGAATTTTTGAAGAATAAAATTCGTCTAACCCAAATTTTCGAATGGAAACAGGGTTTGCTCGAGCGTCCAACACGTACATATTTGGTCAATGGCATGTATACTTTATTGTAAAATAGTTGCAATATCGAAATTAAAAATGGTGGCCATCCAAACAACCCTTTTTCCACCAAACTTATCAAGAAAGGTTCGTGATTTTTATCTCGATCAGGATCGACTTAACGAAAAAAATTTATAGAACAAAAAGTTGTTAGAATTCATCAGAGAAGTCGTGTGAATTTTTTCAGACTTTTCGGAGCGACTTTTGGATTTTTGGATATGGCCATTTTTTGATAAATCCAAAAATCGCTCCGAAAATTCTGAAAAAATTCACAAGTATTCTTTGATTAATTCTAAACACTTTTTGTCCTATAAGTTTTTTTCTAGAGTTGGTCTTTATTGAAATGTCTCAAAATTATCTAAAGATATATAATTAGATTGGACTTTTCTGATTTTCTTTTACTCTCTCCAGTTCTCTTCGACTTTTACTCTTATAACTCATACAATCTTGAAGATTTGTAGAAAAGCCTTTAAAAAAATTTGATCTATTGTTTACTTTTAAGACGTTTGATTACAGAAGAGAAACAAGAGAGCTCGGTGGGAGCCGAAAGAGAACTTTTTGAGAAATTAGCACTCAATTGAAGTGGGTAGTTCCCCCAATCACATCAAACTCGCCTAAATAGTATACTTTTGTTAAAAGTTCCTTTTTGGAGATATAAATAACTTTTATGTTAAATTTCTATAATAAAATTAATTTAGGTATATAGAAGCCTAACTATTTAATAAATAAAATTAGATAAAAACCATATATTTAATGAAATAAATCTATATTGCACTTGGACATTGTATTCAACCACCCGAACATGAAACTGCATGATTTTCTCACAGAAGCCTTCCGACAGAATCTACAATATATATATATATATATATATATATATATATATATATATATATATATATATATGTGATGCGGCGAAAATTTTATAGATTTGATTTATCTACTTATTCGCGCACACAACTTGTTTTTTTTTCTTTATGACCTACTCACCTGTGTCTCACTGGGGGGGGGGGGTCTCGCTAGCCTGAAAAAGGAATTCGGGAAAAAAAAATTTTACGCGCGATACAAGAATTTTTCTCAACAGAATTTATTCGGTTTACTCTAGTTTTTGCAGATATACATAATACCCCCGACTACGCACCTACTCTACTCCCGGTCCACGTACCCGGCGCGTTCCGACCGCGATCCGCGACTCGGCGCACTCGCCCGAGGGGGGGGGGCAAGGGAACTGAAAGGAAAGGAAAAGGATCTGAGTCACCGCGCACACGCGCGGTAAAGTACTGAGCTGAGCCGCAGAGCTCATTGCCGCGCGGGGCACACTCACCACGGGGGATGTCGATGACGGGTCCTGGTGACCGAAGGCGCGCCCTTTGAGCGACCACCGTCCACGTACGGGCTGTTCTTCTTCTCTGAGTTCGCGCCCGTAACTCGTCGTTGCCGACGTCTCCCTCGATTCGTAGTCCGCGTCGTTCTCCTGGATTCCTTTCTCCTTTCTTTCTGCTGTCTCTCTCTCTCTCTCTCTCTCTCTCTCTTGGAGCTCACCTCCTTTCTCATATTTTTTCTCTACCACACTCTTCAGATCTTTGCTCCTCGGTGGCCGACAACGAACTTCTTCCCGCGCGTGTCGCAGTTCGCCTGGGAAACAGGACGGGAAAAAGGAGGGAGGAAAAGATACGACGGCCAACCGCGATCGGGACGTACCGGATGCCGCACTCGCAGAGTGAATATCGTCCTTCAATATAAATTGCTCGATTTAAAGCTAATCTTAGGAATAATAATAGCTTTCTAAATTTAACATACATTTTTTTTAAGAATTATTTTAAAGTTAGTGTAACAATGGAAAACAAAAAAATGAAATTTGAAGTAGATGATCGATTTGCTACTATTAAGATCTCTCAGTTTTTTTTCTTAAATCACTCTAGAAGTTTAAATAATTAAATTAATATACTACTGATTCCATGTATTAAGATTTTGAATACTTAATAATGTTTAAAGGGATAATATTAGACTTGTTTACTAGTACCGCGTTTACATAACTTTCTTCGCATCATTCAACTTACGTTTACAATATCATATTAACGCTTTGAAAATTTGAAAGTGATTGGTTTATAACTCTCTCATAGTAGTAGAGTACTAAACTACCTTTTATGGAAAGTGCTCATTTAAATAGTTACAAAAGAAACATAAGTTATATGAGCTTCTTTGGGTAAATTCAACTGTTTGTATACAGAGCGATTAGCTTAATGTAAAAAAAATTCTTTTTTTGTATTATACTCATAATGATTTAAATAACCGGAAAAAAAATTTTTTCTCGTAGAACTCTTACATACTAATATACATTCTGATCTTACATGCTACTATACATTCTGATACAGTCTTGAAAAAAAATTCACATACAGTCTTACATACTAAAATTTCTAATGCAATTTTATATACTAAAATAACTTCTAATCTTAAACACAAAAAAAATATTCCTTTTTTTTTTGATACTATTATTTAAATATAACTTATGCAACAAAAAAAATTTTGTCTTCTACATCATCTTCGTTGATCCTTAACTGGGGGACTGGCTGATAATTCTACTGGCCTTCTACGAAGCCTCATGATCAAAACATCTTTAGCGGCTTTCAGCTTTCATAATAATTCATCAATATCTGCATCCTTTTCAAAATGTTTCTTACTGACCTAATTTTTCTCTTTCTTTTCCCTTTGATTTATTTTGAGTGATTGAAGAAATATAAACTGCATCATCTTTCTTTCAATTTTCTTGATTTATGATTCCTGAATGTCTACACTACCTGTTCATAATTCTCTCAACTTATTCATAGTTGTAATTTCAGCTACTAGAGAATTTTTCATTATGTGTGTTTCCCTCGACAACCACTATTTTCTTTATACCTCTTCCAATCTATCCATAGCTTCCTTTTCATCGTCATTATTTTATTTACCAACTATTTCTAGCATTAATTGCTATTTTTTTTATGATCATTATTAATTATAATTATCTTTAATATCATTTGAACCAGCCTTTCTGGAATTATTGTTCTTTTGTTTTTACTAGGCTTAGATTTCCTTTCTTTCTTTAATTTTTTATAATTCTTATTGATTATTTTAGATTTCTTATAATTATTTTTTTTTGTTTTTTTTTGTTCTTTTTTTTTTAATTCAACTCACTTAACGTTCCTTTACCGAATTCTTTATTCTTTAGCAATATTTATTATATATTTTGTTGTTATTGTTATTATTATTTTACTTATACTGTTTATATTTCTTATTTCTAATTATTACACCTTTACCACTAATTCACAATTGCTTTGTTTTTACACATTTTTTTTCTACCTCGGTTTGAAAATTAGCTTTGCAAATTGCTCTTCGAAAAAAACTGTTATCGTTGAAGTTAGAAGGTGACTTAACCTTAATTAAACATTTTGCAATTTTTGATGATTTAGTGACAGAATTAGTGGCGGTAGGCGCAAGAATTGAAGAAGCGGATAAAGGTTCGCATTTATCATTAACACTTCCGTCAATTTGGAAAGATGTCATAACCGCAATAGAAACATGAAGTGAAGATAACTTAACGTTATCATTTGTAAAAACGAGACTCTTGGGTCATGAAACTAAACTTAAAATTGAAAACAGTGATAGGAGTGCTAAAGTATTACATGCTGAACGAGAGTGTAAAGTGAATAAGAAAAGTCGCCCATACAATTTTTCAAAAAAATTTCAACATCGTGAGCGTGATGAAAACAAGAAATCATGTTTCAAACAAAGAAAGTGTCGATTTTGTGCCATAATAGGACATTTACAAAAAGATTGTTTTTTCTATAAAAAATATTTTATAAAATTAAATCAAAATAGTAATAAGAAAGCCCTTGCTACAATGAACTCGTCAAATAACGCTGCTAAATTTGCATTTATGGCTGCAGATTTCCAAACGGCGGACGAAAAATTTTTTGAGGAAAGTGTTATTCTGGAAACACCAATCAACATTTCTGTGGCAAAGAATGACATCTTTATAACAGCAACAAAAAGGGGCACTGTACATGTTATCAGTAACATGGGTATTGAAGGAGTTGTAGAATTTAAAAGATGTTTTATACTGTCCAGACATCCCCCAAAATTTATTATCAGTTAGAAAGATGCAGAAGGTTGGATTGACTATCGTTTTCGACCAGGACGGTGTACAAATAAGAAAGGGATGTACCGTTTTAATAACAGGTAAACTTTTAAGTAATTTAATTATGTTTGAGTTCAAAATTGATATACATCCTGTTGATAAACGTTATCAATTAAATAGTAATTATGAACTCTGGCATGAAAGATTGGGACATATTGGTAAATTTAAATTTGTTGAATTGAGAGATAAACAATTGGTAGCTGACACTGACAAATTAAATAATATTATACATTATACAATTATTACACAATAATACAAATATTACATTATACAAATAATATTATACATTCTGGTGTCTGCGGACCTATCACTCCTTCTACCGTAAACAATAAAAATTATTTTTGTTGATGAGTATACTCATTAGACGGTAACGTATTTACTTACGTATAAATCAGACGTTTTTTCTGTTTTTAAAGATTTTGTTCGCAAAAGTGAAAATCATTTTCAATAAAAATTAGTTAATTTATATTGTGATAATGGGAGAGAGTATTTATCGAACGAAACGAAAGATTATTTTACTGAAAAAGGCATTACTTTTCACTTAACTCTCCCTCGAACGCCGCAAATAAATGGGATCGCGGAGCGTATGAATCACACGATTATAGAAAAAGCTCGCGCTATGATTTTTGATGTAAAGTTGGATAAATCTTTTTGGGGAGAAGCAGTTTTAACTACTACGTATTTAATTAATCCAACACCAACAAAAGCATTGAAGTGCGAAAAAACGCCATATAAAATGTGGCATGATAAAAAGCCTTCAGTTAAATACTTACGTGTTTTCGGTTCTATAGTTTTTGTACTTAATAAAGTCAAAAAATCAAAATTTGAAGAGAAGTCTTGGAAAGGCATATTAGTTGGATATGAACCAAACGGGTACAAAGTTTGGAATGCAGAAAATGAAAAATATGTTGTCGTAAGAGACGTAATTTTCGATGAAATTAATTACTTAACGACAATGCCAAAAATGAGGCAATATCATAGTAATCATAAAAACGTTTTAAACGAAACTGATACAACTGATGTCGAGTCAACATTAGTAAACCGTCCTCCAATCAGAAATGATAAATCAGGTACAAAAATTAACAGTAAATCAAATATAAATAAAAACAGTAAATCTGATAAGAATAAATCCGAAGATAACTGTAAACCTGATGGGCGAAATGAAAATTGCATCGAAAATTCGAATCTTAATTCTATATTAAAAAGTAGAAATATTAATAATGAATCTAAAAAACAATTTAGTAATAGAAGGAGTGAAAGGTTAAAACTGAATAATCCAATATCTTATAATGAAGACGATATACCTAATGAATACATAATGTGCGCCCAATCTATTGTAAGCCGAATTCTAAGTTCTTATGGAGATATTAAAAATATAAATGATAAAGATTAATGGGAGCAAGCTATTAAAGAAGAACTAAATTCACTCTTGATTAATAAAACTTGGAGTTTGGTTGATAGACCAAAAAATAAAAATATTGTTGATTGTAAGTGGGTTTTTTCTATTAAACATGACGAATTTGGAAAATCAATTAGATACAAAGCTCGCCTTGTTGCACGCAGTTTTAGCCAAGAATATTTAACAGACTATAATAAAACATTTGCTCCGGTGGCAAGAATTTCTAGTTTTAGATTTATAATAGCTTTTGCGAATCAATTCAATTTATTAATACATCATATGGATGTAAAAACAGCATTTTTAAATGGTATACTAAAGGAAGAATTGCACAAAGCTATTTACGGATTAAAACAAGCAGCAAGATATTGGTTCGAGACATTTGAAAAAACACTATTAAATAAAGGTTTTCGAAATTCGTCAGTTGACTGATGTATATATATTAGATAATGGAAATATATTAAAGAATATATATGTAGTTTTATATGTTGACGATCTTGTGATTGCTACTGCTAATGCTGATGTAATGAGTAATTATAAAAATTATTTAAAAAATAAATTTCACATGACAGATTTAAATGATATAAAAATTTTTTTTGGAATTAAATTATAAAGACATAATAATAAAATAACATTAGGTCAAAGTGCTTATATACGAACTATTTTAAAGAATTTCAAAATGCAAGATTGTAATCCTGTCTGCACACCTCTTCCAAGTAAATTAGATTATGTAGCATTAAATTCAGACAAAACAGAAGCTCCTTGTAGAAATTTGATTGGTTGTTTAATGTATATAATGCTATGCACTCACCCAGACTTGAGTACTGCTTTAAATATTTTAAGTCGCTACACAAATAAAAATAATAAAGAACTATGGCAGAATTTGAAAAGAACATTACGGTATTTGAAAGATTTTGTAAATATTAAATTAAATTATATAAAACATAATTATAATAATAACTTGATCGGTTTTGTTGATTCAGATTAGGAAGGTTGTGATGAAAAGGATAGAAAAAACACAACTGGTTATTTATTTCAACTTTTTGAAAAATGCACGATGTGTTGGAGTACAAAAAGGCAATCATCAGTCGCAGTTTCATCAGCTGCAGCCGAATTTCTGGCTCTTTTTGAAGCAGTGAGAGAAGCCCTATGGTTAAAATTTCTAGCTTGTATAATTCATATAAATATTAAAGAACAAATTATAATATTTAAAGATAATAATGGATGTATTAGCATAGCAAATAATCCTATAAATCATAAAAGATCGAAGCATACAGCTATAAAATATCATTTTTCTAGAGAGCAAGTTGAAAAGAATATAATTACGCTAAAATATGTTCCCACAGGTAAACAAGTTGCAGATACATTAACGAAGCGACTACCAGCAGCAAGATTTTTAGAATTGAGAGCCGCGATGGGCCTGCAATCAATGTCTATTATATATACTATTGCTCAATTTAAATGTTAGCAAAAAAAAAAATATTTTCTTTTTTTTATGAGTCTGATCAAGTTTTCTGGGTTTTCCTAATCCGTGCAACAAATGTTGGACTCTCTGTAATTTTCCAGGTATAAATGGAGAGCACGAACTTAAATTTACTATTAACTATATCTTTTGAATTTTTTTTAAATTTAATTTATTTTTAAGCGGGCGTGTTGAGTTTTCCCGACATATATATATAATTATATATTCCGGGTGCAAAAATAAATATCACTCTATTTCCATGTATATAACCATTGTCGACCGTTATAAATGTTTATGGCACCTCCTGCATCTCAGGAGACCTTTTCCATTCAACGCACCTCTATAAGACTGCAGCTGCAAGTCTCTAAGAGTTTGTTGTGTGTAGTTACTTGCATAGAACAGTCGTGCTTTCCATTTCTTGTTTTCTTGAAATAACATATTATTATTAAATATACATTAAAACCTTAGTTATTTAGATCCTGATTTCCAATATCTTTACATTCACTTTGCCCTTTTCATTCATTATGTTTATCTTTATTTTATCATCATTCATTATTACCATTATCCTCTTTATTTACCATTTTATCTTTACTTCATTTACATAGTTATTATATTATCTTAACTGCCCTCTCTTATTTATTATATTAACTTTACTTTACTTTCTTATTTATTATATTAAATTTACTTCACTTTCTTATTTATTACAACAATGTTTTTATTACGTGAGTGCGTCTCGGCACTCAGTCCGTCCGGTGGCATAGGTTAGGATCTAACCTCGCCGTCCCATCAGCAGACGGCTATGTGTGGCTCGTGGAGCAGGGAGGTAAGGGAAAAGAAGACAGTATCGACCAAAAGGCGCGACGGTGCGCGCGAGCGCCTTAAGGTTTTCCTCTTCGTGGGATGGCGCGCGCGTCGTCTTCTCTCTCTGGACAAGTCGGCGCGGGCGCCTTCTGACACTCGTCACTATATATATATATATATATATATATATATATATCATACTTTATATCATATCATATCATATCATATCATACTTCATATCATATCATATCATACTCCATATCATATCATATCATATCATATCATACCATATACTAATTTATAAAGGAACAGCGTGTTTTTGTTTGTACGCGATAACTAAAAAAACTACTGAACCGATTGTTCTGAAATTTGACATATAGATTCTATATTATCTTGGGAAGGACATAGGCTATGTTTTTTCTTGAAAATCATTCTATTTTTACAATAAATTAAGGTAACAGTTTTAGTGGTTAGATTCACCAGCGCCCACTAGGTAGTGTCTTGAATCACGAACATCAACTCAAATTAGTCTCCTTAAAGTATTAATACCAGGCCAGCACAATCAAATATGTATATATATATATATATATATATATATATATATATTTCGTAGATTTTCGTATTTTAAATTAAACATCATAAAAATGTAGTTAGTGTTATACACTGAAATTGAAACAAAAATATCGTTTGCGAAATAGCACCCTTTTGCTGCGGACGCTCAGATTTAGTTTTTTAATACAAAAGTAATGATATAGTTTCGGAATATTGACAAAAGTAAATCTTCCTATTTTTCCGTCATTTGTTCTGTTTAATTTCAAAAAAAGAAACATAGCTTATGTCAAGCCCAAGATAATAGAGAATATATTTTTTGAATTTCAGATTTATGATTTCAGTAGCTTATTTGTTTTTATTAATTAGTATTAGTATGATTTGACATATAACCATGTTATATACATAACAGAAAGAGAGACATGACTAGAGAGAGAGAGAGAGAGAGAGAGAGAAGGAATGAGAGAAAAAGAGACAAATTGTCCTACTTAAAAAAAATGTTGCAAAAATCGTTAAGGAAACGTTAGAAGCATTGAATTGGGACGTCCTTACCCACTCGCTATATTCGCCAGACATTGCTGCTTCAGACGACTACCTATTCCGGTCGATGACTCATGGTCTGGCTGAGCAGCACTTCACTTCTTACGAGGAATTGAAGAAATGGATCGATTCGTGGATCACCTCAAAAGACGAGCAGTGTTTTAGACGGGGTATCTACTTGCTGCCCGAAAGATGATCAAAAGTAGTAGAAAGTGACAGGCAATATTTTGAATGACATTATTTGTACCTTTTTTAGAATAAATTCTTATTTCTTTATAAAAAAACGGCGGAAACTTATTTGTACACCTAATAGTATGATTAGTCTGATATGATATGATATGAGATGATGCTTGAGATTTGTATGTTAAATTTCAATGAATTTTGATATGTAAAAGCTATAACATTAAATATATAAACTTAGATAATGTTCATACTATGTTCAAAAATAAATATATAATTCACTTACACATACACATACGCACAGTTTAAATTTCTTTTAAAGATGAATAAGAATAAGAATGAGAACAATATTTTATCGATTATAGTCTGTATCTACTCCAATGTAATCCATTATTCCATTGATAAAGGGATAGCGTTAGGTCCTATAACTGTGTAGGGATCATCGAGGAGGTAATCAGAGATACATCGATCAATTCGAGCCAAATCCATGATCCGAATGTCACGACCTCTTCTTTTAGTATTTTTTATCTCAAATTTGTGATTATTTCTCTCACAGTAATTAGTGTACTTCTTTTGAGCATTAATGAACATTGAAAATATTTTTTTTCTGTATAATGTTGAGTTTTTTAAGAATTTCAAGGTATTATTTAATCATTTATATAGATCTTTATTATATTTAGGCCTTCAAAATTGACAAAAAACTTGATCTTCACGTATTTAAGCCGTTTATTTAACATTTAACATTGTCTCTACAAGTTGATGTTCCTAATATCATATTTTTAGAATGCATAAACATTAATGTCAATCTATTTACTGTGCTTTTTTAGGAGGAAAATATGTGTAGAATTATTCATATAGAAACAATGTTAAATGTTCTGTAAAAGAAACAAATTTATTTCTTTGTATTTACAGCTGCCTTTGAATTAGCCAATTGATATGCAGGAGGTTCTAAAATAAAAAAAATAACGATATAGTAATTTGTGTCTTATTTTTATAGTAATTCAAATCTAAACTTACGCTTATTCTGTGAACATTCGCAGTTATCGAATTTTGCGCTGTAAAAATATAAAAAATGATAAAATTGTTTTGAGATAGAACAATATGCATATTTTTAAAGCCTGATTCAGTTTCTGCCACAAACGCAGAATGATAAATTCACAGTGCAAATATTTGTGGATGATTCGATCGCCTCGAAGCCCCCATCTTTCTTTCGCAACGGTATCGCCATATTACCAGGAATATAGGAAAAAAATAGTAGAAAAAGACAATATTTTAATTAAGCTAAGGTATATCCATTTTCTATGATAAATGTCCTTTTTCCGTTTAAAAAGGTCGGAAACTAAGTTCGCTTCTTAATATTAAAAAAGAAGAGAAGAACAATTTATATACTTTTGAATAAGAAAAAAAAGAATGAATCGTTGTCTGTTGATGAGAGTAATTATGACACTAATACTGATATTAGTAACAATGACACTCTACACAATGATCAAAGTGCTGGCAACATTAACACTTCTTTCGAATCAGCTGAGAGTGATATTGAACAAGATGATACAAGTCTTGAAAAATATCTTGGTACGATGCATCCTAATCGCTATACATTTATTAATTTTGTGTATGGAATACGTTAGGAAAATAATGAACTCATTTGGAATTTACCAATGAATTTCGCCAACGGTAATGTCATTGTTAATAATATAAAATCTCCATTACTAAGGGTTTGTTAGAACTATTATTTAGAAAATTATCAGACCATAAACTCATCAACAATAACGATCGTCAAACTTATCAAAAATTCTCAAAGTATCCATAATCATGAAAAGATTATGATAAAAATAAAGGAATACGTGTAATAAAAATGGAAAAATTTTTAAAAATTATTTATCGGATTTTACGAACAAAGGAGAAGGTATTTTACCTCGATTTAAAATTGTGCAAAAAATCCTTATGTAGTGTTAGACCAAAGGTATTGATGGCTGAAAGTTCTGCGGGAAATCAGAGTCACGAGATGAAATATACTCTATTATCGAGCAGCTGCGTGAGGCTGGTAGAATATAGGACAGTTACAATACTGCAATCAGTTTAACAATGATTATCGAAGTATTCAGACATAAGCTAGAAAAAACTGAAGACATTCCAAGGCTTTCATGAAAATTTTAATGTAAAATTTTTTGTCAGAAGCTGTCAGTTAAGATAGAGTATGTGGTTCATATACAAGGCTTTAAGCAGGGTGACAATGAATATCTACTTGAAGAGCTTGCCATTTTACCACTCAAAGGTGATTCAGAATCACGCTGATTCAGAAAACAAAACGAGTCTCAAAAGTGCACGCATTGCTGTACGCCTAGGATTTTAATCAAAAAGTTATTTTTCACCAAATATGTCAGATTACTACTTAATTTTACATGATTGTATTGTGCAATATCCCTCTCTAGGGGCTGCATGACCGTGACGGGGTGAGAGGGCTTAAGCCGGGGGAGCAAGAAGGAGCGCTTAGTGGATGTACCAGATCCTTTTAGATCTGTACAACACGAAGAGTTCCGCATCCTTCCCTGGCTCACGAGTATTTGGATCGGGAATTCGGATCCCTATAAACGGGCTCTCCGAACTATCTGATGGGAGGATCCCTATAAACGGGTATCCTGAGAATGATTGCGAAAGTATGGATGGTATGTATGGATGTGAGACTCAGGGAAGAGGGTAAGGCTCCTCGGGTAACTAAGAAGCAGCCTGCGGCTGTGAAACGGCGAATCTCGGTCTGCTAATTCGCCCCTAATCCAAAGTGTTAGATACCGTGCTGAAGGATGAATGGCACAAAGTTGAATGTGTCGCAAATGGTTCCTTCGGGAAACCAGGCCGAATCCCGTCGTATTGCAGGCTTTACCCGGTAGTTGCGGCCCATGCCAGGTTGACTATATATATCCGCAATACTCGTGGGAACAGAAATGGAAAAATCTGAGAGCACTGAGATGGAAATAGAGGGGGAGCACGAGATGGAAGAAAGTCGGACTTTGTTACCGACAGAAACCATCTCGGAGATACTGAGACCTATTCGGGCCACTGAACGGGGGCAGACGAGTGCACATGAAGGCGCGGGCATGAACCGGAACCTGAGTGGAGCACAAAGGAGGAAACTCCTTAAACAAAAAGCAATGGAAGAAGGTTTACCTGTTCCTAGATCAAGGGCAGGGAGAAAGCGGAGGCAGGCAGAAAAGAGACGAGCACTAACCGTACTGACTACGTCGGCTTCAGCTGCTCCAGCCATTGATTCGGGTAAGAGGGGACTCTCAACCAGCCTTGGGTCTACTGAGCAGGGGCTCAAGAAACCGCTCAAAAAACGCAAGAAAGGTACGTACGCAGGGGCAGCATCTCACCTGCCTAGAGTGACACTCACGTGTGGTGAATATCTCGGTAGGGAAATGCCTGCAGAAACCTGCACGTCACGGAAAAAAGCAGTGGTGAAGAAAATCTGCGAAATTGACGATGACGATTTCGCACCGAGATTCAAAGAATCCTTTCCCAGAAGGGAAACAGTGGTCTTTGTCTGCGAGGACAAGGACTCTGAGACCTGGCTGAGAAAGGAGGTTGAGAATCTGAAGCTGGGGGACTCGGACCTCAAAGTCAGAGTAGTATGTCTGGAAGAATTGAAAATTATAAAAGTAATTACAAAGATTCCGACGGAGATAGAATCTGTCCCGGATTTCCTAAAACTGGTCCGAAGACAGAACAAAGGAGTGGATCCATCAAGATGGGCGATCATGAACAAGTCTGCCGACGGTAGTCTTGTTCTTGGTCCAAATGAACAATCAGTGGAGGCTCTCCGAAGCAGAAACCTAAAATTCTCGGTGGGGGTTAAGAAGGTTACCTTTAAGGTACTATCTCGGCAAAGTACCGCTGGAGCAAAGGGACAAATTTCCATGGAAGGCGTATCTAAGAAATAGCATCCTCAGTGGCTATTTCGGGGATACGCTTAACCCAAATTAATTTGCACCATTCCAAAAGTGCCTCGGCGATTTGAACGAGAAGCCTGGGAAAGGTGCATACACACATAGCCCTAATACAGGAACCCTGGATTTGAAGGGAACGTATTAGAGGTATTAACGCGAAAGGAGAACTTTTTTTGGGGTCCAGAGATGGAAACGCGAGAGCTTGCATTTTCATCAATGGAATTAATGGTTTTCTGTTGCAGGAGCTGAGCTGCAGGGACTGCACCATCATCAAAATAGAAATTGAGAGCAAAGACCGATATGTGCGAAGTATCATAGTTTGCTCAGTCTACCTTACACACGATGAGGATATACCTATCTCCAACATGAGAAAGGCGGTTGAGTTCAGCAAACATTCGTATCTGGACTTGATCATTGGCTGCGACGCTAATGCACATAATGTGACATGGGGTAGCACCGATATCAACGCCAGAGGAGAGGCCTTACTGGAGTATGGAAGTATTAGTATTAGTATCGGAAGTCATTTAGATATAGTCAACTGAGGAAATGAACCCATTTTTATAACAGCTAACAGAAATGAGGTCCTTGACCTCACTGTAGCATCTGTTAAAGCAAGGAATATTATACATGGATGGAAGGTGGAAAAAGAACCATCCATGTCAGA
Organism: Sycobia sp. Sy_11; assembly: GCA_018907035.1. Taxonomy (NCBI): domain Eukaryota; kingdom Metazoa; phylum Arthropoda; class Insecta; order Hymenoptera; family Epichrysomallidae; genus Sycobia; species Sycobia sp. Sy_11. The sequence goes on along the minus strand of JACCIC010000034.1, from coordinate 2,767,810 downwards.
CCATAGGACCATAACATTCCAATTGTTCAGGAGGTTCTGGTAAAGGCCAATGACTGGTGTCAAGAGAGATCCCTGGGGATCAATCCAAAGAAAACCGAAGTTGTAGCCTTTACTAGGAAATACTAGAGCAAAATAAAATCTTGCGTAAACTTCCGTGGACAAGGTATACCGTATATGGAAGGAGTTAAATACCTAGGTGTATACCTAGATCAGAAACTATCGTGAGGACAACACGTACGAATGCAGAGTAAAAATATCATCAACATACTGTTGCACTGTAGGTCCGCTATCGGCACGGGCTGGGGGCTTGAACCGCAGAAAGTTTTATGGATATATAAAACAATACTGACGCCGGGACTGACTTATGCTGCCTTGGTGTGTTGGAAAGTGATCGAGAATAAATCCTCTGCGAGAATTCTGGATCATATACAGGCAATCTCGCTAAGGGGAGCAATTGAATTAAAAAGGAGTACCCCTACTGCTGCTGTCAGGATGATGCTAGGTCTGGACAGCCTGGACTTGGGAATAAACAAGAACGGCTGCAGATATGCAGCGGTCAGTGGGATAGTACCGCAACTGGACACGCTACCATTTGCAGGAAAATACTGAGAGGTCCAACTTTTAATCTCCCTCAGGATCGTATTAACAAAACTCTCTGCTTCGGGCAACGATATAAGATCAGGATACCGAGCAGAGAGGATTGGAACAATGACCTAAATTTGGGACGTGATATCTGGTTCACAGCAGGATCCAGATGTTGGTACTGGATTCGGTATATATGGACCTGAACGCAGTTTAAATACAGCCTTTAGACTGAATAAATATAACACAGTATTTCAGGCAGAAATGGCTGCCATTGAAAACTGTGCAAACGCCTTCATGCAAAGGGGAATTAAGGGCAGATGCATAAATATATGCACAAACAGCATAGCAACGCTGAAGGCCCTCGATCAACCCTGCACTACGCCACTACTGGTGAAAGAAGCTAAAATTGCTCTAGACAAATTTGACCAGGGCAAATAAGGTCTGTGTTACATGGATACCGAGAAAATCGGCCCGTAAGGGAAACATGAAAGCAGACATTATGACAAAACAAGGATGCTCATCGAAGTGCCTTTGGGTAAGGGATACCACTGTACCTTACCAAGAGGGATGCAATGTGATAGAGAAAAGCCTTGAGAAAGTAAAACTAACAACGTGGGAAAACTCACACAGATACAGATGGTCCAAAGACCTTCTCGGCAGTAAGATCTGCGGATGGGCTCAAGGGATCATCAAACTAAATAAACGTGAAGCAAAGCTAATCCTGGAACATACAACAGGACACAGCAATCTCCGGTGCTATACACACAAGATCAGAGGACACAGTAACCTCTGCAGATGGTGTGGGAAGGAGGAGGAAACTCCGAGACATTTCTTCTGCACGTGCCCTAACTTAACGGAATATCGCGTAAAGTGGCTAGGAGAAGATAACCTCGACTACGAGAGTTTTTCCAAAGTGGATGTACTCAGTCTTCTGGCATACTGTAGCGAACTTAGTGTGACGGAAACTGTGGAAGATTAATCAGGGGGAAAGGAATACAATGGCGATAGCTAAGTGTGCCTGAGCATATATTTGCACCCTAATATGGTTAGTGGGTTTAGTAGGTTAAAATCCTGCATACCCTGGAACCGGCTCCAGTGGTAGTCTCAGTTGGCGAGCCACTAGCCGTCAAACAGTGGCGGATGAACTTCCCACTATCCAACGAACAAAAAAAAAAAAAAAAATTGTGCAATATCATTTATAAGTGGTGACCTGAACAAGCTATAAAGTGGTTGAAAGATAATATATAAGTAAAATTTTTGTCAAAAGCCGTCAATTAAGATGGAATATGTTATTGATATTATGAAAGGATTCAAAAAGAGTGACAATGAATATATCTACTTAAAGAGCTTCTCTCTGAGCCTATAGATATTTATTTAAAAAGCCATTTTTTTGTAAACTATTTCTAGATCATATCAGAGTGCAAAATAAATGGTTGTAAATGAATTATCATGGTACTCATGTAATTCAGAAAACAGTTTTGCTATAATAAAATTGTCAATATACTTTCTGAAAATTTATGCAATGCAACTAAAATACTCACCGATGGAGAAATAAAAAGGGAAAGGTAGTTAAATTCAACAAGATACAATTTCATCGTTTACGATATTCACACCATTAATTGATCATTCAGCGTTAGTGAAAGAAACAGAAGCGCAAGAATACTCTAACAGTGTGCATTAATCATAGTACAGCATACAAAGTTCCATATGCTCTGCACAATGGAAAACTATTAAAAAAATATTACATTGAAACACAGACAAAGTGAAGCTGTTCCTCGTCAAACATAAGCAGTGTGAACGAGCAATAGTACAACATACACGCACACGCGTGAACGCGCGCGCGAGAAAGAAAAGTATATAGCGCTAGAGGAGGCTGACGTCAGGGACCGTGACATCAGCGGTGTGAGCTAAAAGAGTTTTGGATCTCCGGAAGTGATCCAAAACTCTAGTAGCTCACCCACTACTCTATTAAATTATTTTCAATTTTAAAAAATATAATTAATTACTATTTTGTACTAAACAATTGAGAAATAATTAGAAACCATGTTTGTCTGACTGAATTCAGTTCCCCATTGGTGCTTTTCAATTTTTTAGTAATATAGTATGAACAATAAAAAGATATTTTAAATTTAACAGGTCATATCACAAATTTATTTCAATACTTACCCATGATCGTTGGCTTTTGTACATGCACATCTGTTTCCAGGACAGCAACTCATCTCTTTTCCACTAGGATCGCATCCACTAGAACCTCCGGGAACGCAACCGCTAAAAATTATTGTTCCAAGAAGCATTAAATTTAAGTTAAATTTGCAAAACGAATGAAATAACTTGTCTCATATAATATTTAATAATAAGACTCCATATAATTTAACTGCGTCATTTTACTTTATTTAGAGAAATAAATTTACCGAAACTGACATTATACAAAATTATTACTGAATATTGTTTTAGTGTATAATACAGAGATATAAACATAAATTTTTTACATTAGTTGGATCTCAAAAATAGAAATTTAGCGCAACTTTTCAATTCTCATAATATAACATATCGTTTTCTACTACTATACAAATTAATTATTTAACGCGGGAGGCTTTACTCTCTCGCATCAATTGAGCCCAAGTTAGACTATCACACGAAGTAAATAATCCGTTAGGCTTATATTGAAATATATTCTTGTAAAATTATTTATAAATCCATGAATTACATTACTGATTCACTTTTACACTAAAATTATGATCCGCAGCCTTTGTTCGCATATTATTTATATAGAGTTTCATTAAAGGATACAATTTTTGAAATAACGGAAAAAATCGACTTCAATTTTCTTTAAAATACATACCCTGTCTTTGTAGGCTGTGCAACAAACAAGAGATTTCCTAAAATAAAAGATAATATTTGACTTTTGGTTTAAAATGAACGCCTATAACTATTCATAATATATCGTAATACTGTTATTACAAATGCGAAATTCAGCGTGTCATTACCAGTGTCCGATTGTGTAGAAGCTACAGCATTGCACATGACTACCGCCACTATGAGAAGAACCATTGTAAAATAAAGATTTGCTGCACAAAAGATTAATTATTACCATTAATTATCATATCATTAAAATTATTTAAATTAAAAATTATGTCTTTTTTGCTTGAATACATTCAATTATAATTACAAGTACAGTATTGCTATCTCGTAAATAACAAATATGTACACATCTATTATACATAAATCTGCAAAGAATATCGCAGCATATTTTTCAACTCGTTCGATATGGTTGTTGATTGTACGCAAGAGTACTTTAGCATATCAGCCAAATGAGAGAGTTATCCACCCTAGTTTTCCCGAGAATCATAAAACACAAATTTTGAGTAGAAATAGTAACTTAATCTCCTGAGGAAGTATCCACACTTCGCTTGGTATTACACTTCAAATATAACTGCTGTTGTAGCAATTAAAATAATAGGACGGAGTCTCGTTCGAGCCGTTGACGAAACAGAATGTTTTAACGATTTACTCTGTATTTACCCGTAGCTAACGTAGGGAATTTCAGATACGCTAAGACGGAAAAGTGCTCCAAGCTTAGATTTATATTGCATACCCATTCCTAGTGTAGAGAGAAGACCAAATAAGTAAAAATAAAAAGTGCCTCTGAAAGCAGAGAACCTACTATCTTTTCAAAAAATTAAGATGGGTTCTCAAGCGGCATCTTACTCGAATACACAAGGTAATCTTCTGCAAACATGGTGGCATATTCAAACAAGGAGCAAGCCATCATGCAAGATGCAAACGAAGGAGTGTTCGTTCAAGAGTGTTTCATAGCAGTGGATACTAACAATCAATCCAGTAATGTTATTTACATTTCAAAAATAAGCATCACACGAACGAGTTCGTATAGGTTTGAATTCTGAGAAAATATTTAAAGCAGTTTTAAATTATCGTACAGAACGATTAGCAAATAAGGTTTAGAACTTGAGACGATGGAGTAATCAATAGTTGTTTAGATTGACTCTTTACTATTGTTGGATTCTACTGGAATGTTAATTTGTCTGTTTGTAAAGTAAAATAAGCAAACGTATCTAATTGCGTAATGAAAAATGGTAGTAAAATCTGAAATTTATGCATATTCTATAGAAAATACTTATATATTTATTACAAAACATAAAATTTGCTTACACTTCTCCATATCTCACGACTGCCACGATCCTTCCCAAATATTGAAAATAGCTAAAATAAAATGTGCTTTTAAGAGAATGTATCAAGAAATAGATTTGCTTTTAATATATGATTGTCAACAAAAATTATTATTTCTAATACCTGAGTTATTAGTATAAGATAACAATTTAATTTTTAGATTGCTGTAATCTCAAAATCACGATTTTAAAATTATTCTAAACTGTCGCAATGTAAATTAAATTTGGGAACCAATCTGTATTGGTTAAAGATTGTTCCTTTATACAACTTCCCTCCATTAATTAGTATTTTATAAGAAAAATATTATTATTATTATTATTAATGATCATTAAATGCCTATAAATAGTTTTCTTTGTAAAGGTATTCTTCTTTATGATATCGACTTACTGCTTTCCGGTCGACGCAAAAATATTTATCAGTAAGTTAACCATAATTAAGTTATATAATATGACAATAAAAATTATAATATCATTAAAAATATAGTACCTTTACTTAAGCTATTATTGATATTTAATTAGAAGGAAATATAAATAATTATGAAAAATTATAAAAAATATAAAAATTATAAAAACATACTATGTAATATACATATTGTTAATGAAATCATTAAATTAACATTTTACTTTTATGAGTCAAAAATCTATCTGCCCCACCTTATACGGGATTTTTATAAGAAATTATGATTTTAAATAAGTAGTGTTTCAATAATAAAATAAATGTCACTATAAAATAAAAAAATAAAATTAATCTCGTTTTAAGTTATATTAACATACATATGCAATTAGAAAATGCAAATAATCAATTATTATATCTTTCCATTTAAGTATTACGCAAAAATATTAACAAAATTATAGAAATATTAATAAAGAGAAATACAACTTTAACCATGTCTCTTTTAGTACTAACCAAAATTGTGTTCTCACGAATTCAATGCGGAATTTAATAAAAAATGAGCATGTTTCAAGTTATTTTATACCGTTTCACGAATGTCAACAATCGCTATAATGTTCCATTGCGATGTCAAATATCTGATGAAATTATAATGTCGTATAATCAATGTACATAAAAAGATGGGACTTCGGATAAAACAACAATATCAGAATATTTAATTGAGTAACTCGACTCTTGTATGTAAACTTACAAAATCAAGTAAATTAGCTTAAATTATATTGATTCATATAAAGCTAAATCACAGCGATTTAATATAATTGTTATATTTTTTTTCTTTATGTAATAAATACATCGTGTTGAACGAACGAATATATTACAGAAATCAGAAAGATAAAAACATAAGAAACTAAATATTATTTTGATATAGAAATTTCCTCCTTCTTATTCAAACTAATTTCAAGAAAATCTCGATGTGCAATAAAGAGATAAGTCCAAAGATTAGACTTAAGTTTGCGTTGCCCGAGCCTTTCTAGAAAAATAGATCTTCTTATCGTCTATTTGTGTTTCTATCCAACGTTTTATATTCATATCTTTTTATTACTGGTTTATTTATCTACTTAAGTGAAGAACTAATAGTATAAAACGATACAAGTGCTGGAGAGAGTGATTAGATGCTCGCAACGATCGTATTTGATTGCTTGGTCGATGCGAGGGAACTAAAAAACAGTGTGGTTTACCTAAGAGCGGACGTAGATGTCCCTGTCTGCCATGTGCTTGCTTTGTTTGCAACCCGTTAAAGGCGCTTCAAGAAATCTTTGCAATCGTCTTTTTTCCGCCTAAGAACAGAATCAAGCTTTCCATGGCGTTCGTATATTTCGAGATTCTTGCGGCATGTGACCTGCACCGCATCTCCCTCGCCAAGCTTTTCCTCCGTGCCATCAACTAGGACCACCGCTCGTTCTTTCTTGGAGCTACTCTTTCCGCTTTTTGTTGTTTTTCATCCTCCCTTGCCAGTTGCAGCGCGTAAATTCTTGCCTCCTTCGTCCGATACCGCTTCATCCAATTTTTTCATATCTTTTTACTCATCTCTTTCTTTTTGATGGCTTCTCCTATTCCGGTCTCGACTTGTCTCCACCGCTTCAGTATCGGCGCTTTCCTTTTCGCTCTCTTCTTTTGTAGATACTCGAGCTGCTTGGAAGTTGTTCGGTGGTTCCCCGAGATGTTTCGTATTTGTACCCTTCTCTCCAAATCGCATCCCTATGCGACTCCAATGTGCGCCACATCACCATGCTCAACTTTCCTGAGCCCACCAGGACGTTACCGTGAGCTTAGATCTCACCTGCTCCCGGCAGTATGAGCAGCGATGTTGCTGACCTCATAGAAGTCGTCTCCGTCGTCGCGGGTGCTGCACGTACCTCTGCTACCGCTCTCGTGCTTGGTAGCTCTGCGACGGTGATGCTCGTATTCCTGTCCGCGCTACGTAATCCTTTCTTCTTACTCTCACTGTTTTTCGCGGCATTTTCCTGGGGCAATTCTGCTGAACACGCGTATCTACTACCAACGTACCACGGTCACTTTCGTTCTTCAATATTGACTTCAGTGACGAATGCAATCCAAACACGCGAATGAGTGCGCCGGTTGTAGTTCCGCCTAGTCTTGTGCCAGTGGTCTTTCGCTGATCTCACGCCCCTCTAGTATTTCGATAGTGGCATATCGCAGAAAACTCTCGCCTCTTGTATAGTGTGCTCACGTATACCATTCGAAATATCTCCTATTATGATATTTTCCTCTTCCGCCAACGAATTCAACTTCTACTATTTGTATGAATAAATATAGATAAATATAAATATACCTGTAATTTCATCTGGCGATTACCGTCTCTGATTTTCCTAGAACGGGAAAATTACAGAAAAGTTTTCTAACATTCTTTTAAAGAAATAATCCGAAGGTGCCATTCACTGTCGTGTATTTCAAGCAGTCATTATTACGTATACAAAATTTTCGACAGTGATTATCCCCTCCTGCTCATCAGCCACTACTCTAAACATGTGTTTAGATGTACATTTTGAAATCCCAATACTATCAATCCTTCTTCCACCCGCTATTTCGCTGTACTTCTTTTCTACACAAATGTATGAAAATGAATTCTCTCTCTTTTTTCTTCAAAAATCGTCCGCTCAAAATTATAACAGAAAAACATATTCCTGAAATAAAAAAATAAAGAGAAAAGTTTTTATAAAACCACTCCCTGGGGCTGGCGACTAGAAGCTGCCAATATTCCCTCGCAGTAATGGAGTAGGGAGGGGCATGTTGTATTCCTGTGTGGGTAGTATATGAGTTGGATTCCGGATTATATAAAAAAATAGATATTTGACATTAATATATCTCCGTAAATAATATTTTGCTTCTTTGTTCGCACGCGTCACGAAGTGTCTTACGATGTTTCTAGGCGTCTGCCAAGTCGCCTGGGCGAAATTAATCGTCATTTGTAGTTGAATCAGGATATTCATCCCGAGGATGATATCGTACGTCGAGGAGGTAGACACTGAAACGCGTCGTAACTTGTTGCTCGTCTATTTTCAAGAGGAAATCTACTTCTCTGTCGTTGGAGCAGGTCTGGCCATCTGGCAGCTTCATGAACGACACCACTGGTATAATTGCTGTTTTTACGATTCTTGCTTGTCGTGGTCCGATATAGGACTTGCGCGCCCTGGGGTATATCAGCGCCGGGAATGTCTTGCCTGACAGTTCGATGTTCAGGAAGAATTGATTCTCGTCTTCCTGTATTGGGGCTGAATATCGAGACCCAGTACCATTAGTGGCTATTAACGTTACGCATTCTCCATTCGCTGCTTCTTTGGTTGTTCGGGGGAGTCTTCTTGTGTAAGCTAGTGGAGTCGACTCTAATAACCTTTTCCCTTAGGCGTTTATCAAGTTTTTTCTATTTGGTCCGCAACGTGTGCAGTTAATCGTCATGACGCTATTTTCGCCGCAGTCATAGCAGAAGTTGCATTTCCTTTCTGGTCATCGATCCGCCTAATGGCCTGATCTACTGCAAATGCAGCACGGTCGGTTATCTTGGACAGGATGTCCTTGTTCAGCACGTAGTCGTGGCAACTCACGCCGCGTCCTGTTATGATCTGTGTATCGATCATTGCATTCCCTACTCGGCGATCGGGAATAACGACTCTGTTGTCGTTGTCTCGGGCTGGACGGTAATTACGAGAGGGGCTGGTGGTGGTATAAGTCATATTTCGTGGGAATGGGCTCCTAGGCCTATATCGAGATTCGCTTGTTGGTCTTGATCGAGGCCGAGGAGGTGTTCCTGTACGATATCTGGGTGAGGGACTTCGATTTCATGTGTCTCCTGCATTATGTCTTTATTCTTCTTGTGAGTGTTTCGGCGTTCGGCTGTGACTGCCACCTATGCTTTGCCGTATTGGCAATGGGCTTATGTCATATTCTTTTTTCGACATCAGTATTGACGTGAGTGACTCGGTTATTGAGGGAGAGAAAAATAATTTTTTATTACATGTATTGACCTTTCTGCTGTACGCAATGGCGCTACTACGCATTCTTGTGCGCAGCTCCGCAATATGGCCGCACCTCGTATTACCTTGCCACGTGCACGTGCATTTCGCAAATTCGGTCATTTTAGTATTATTAACTTTAAACTTTCTGGCCGGGACTCGTAAATTCGTACAGGAAAACTATGTGGAACGATATTTTCGTATTCACACGATTTTCGCGTGCACTTTTATCACGTCTCTCCTCGCAGCGCGGTCACACGGGAGGGGAGAAGATAGGTTGCTGTACGTAACTCGAACTCGCCGAGATAACGCCAGTTATACCCGCGGATCCCACGTTGGGCGCAATTTGTAACCTCAAACTTTAGTACGAGTTACTACTTACGTGTGCGTATGTATGCTAAGTTCTGGCAGCATGCCAACGGCGCTAGAGCTGAAACGGGAACGGGATACGGACATGAACTAGACTTCGATATGTCTTTAAACCGTACTCATTTAATCGGGAGCTCTCGCTTTACAATCCTTACACAAATATACATGGCGCAGCGACGACGAGCTGATGGTGAGCGGATTCCGCGGGCGACGGGAATATCTGCGGCAGGGAGTGGAAACGAGGAAAAAGACGCGACGCGCACGATCTAAGCAAAGGAAGCGCGCAGCGGCAGTACAGCCATGGCGCGCTTACTCGTGGGGATGCGCACCTTTTACCAAAGTATATGGGGTGTATGAGGAATTTTTAAATTCAATGTAAGGATAAAAAAACATAATACGAGGTGCAATAACAAAGAGATTCTTCATTTAGTGCTCATAAGATTTATATCTTTTTACACATCAATTTTGTCCTTATCAAACATCGTAGTGCTCCTCGAATATAATGCACTTATCCTGGCGTTTTTTTCATAGATTTGATCAGATTTTGTAACAAAATTTATCAAACTTTACATAAGTCGCAAATTGCATATACATATAATTACTTTGAACTTCTTTAAAAATTTAATTAATTAATGTTGTTCTTTTGAGCATTAATGAAACATTAAAAATATTGTCTCTGCATAATGTTGAGTTTTTGAATAATTTCAAGGTATTATTTAGTCATTTATGTGGATCTTATTTTATATTTAGGCCTTAAAAATCGACTAAAATTTGATCCTCACGTATTTAAGTTGTTTATATAAATACTTCTATAGGAATTTTTTTTATAAACAAACACAGTACATATATTTATATTAATGTTTATTTATTCTAAAAATAAAATACTATATCAATTTGTAGAGACAAGTGAAAAGATCTGAAAAAAAACAAATTTATATCTTCGTCTCTAATAATTTCTATTATGTCTTAGCTTTTAAATTATCATAGCTGACTTTTAATTAGCATATATATTTGCTGGAGGTCCTAAAATAATAAAAATAATGATATAGTTGTAAGTTGTGTCTTATTTGCATTTTTATAGTATTTAAAATGCAAACTTACCCCTATCATCAGAACATTTGCAATTATTGAAATTGGAGCTGTAAAAATATAAAATTTACAAAATTTATTTCACAAAACATTTTATAAAAAATATGTGTGTGTGTGTGTTTATGAGTTTGTTTGTGACATGTACACAACGTTATAAATGTTTTGTGTGCTCTGTGATTTTCTTTTACCAAAATAATGCAGCAAAGAGTTTGCATTAAATTTTATGTCAAAAATGGAATTGAGTGTTTTAAAACTCTTGAAATATTGACAATTGCATACGGTGAATCTACTTTAAGTAAAAAGGATTTTCATAAGTCGTACAAGCTATTCCAAAAAGGCCGAGAGGATGTCGAAGACTAATCTTGCCCTCGGTGTCCTAGCATATCACTAACAGATGAAAACGTTCAAACAGTGAAAGATATTGAGTTAAAAAATCATTGAATCACTATCAGAGAAATTTCTAAAGATGTTGACATGTCGATTGGCTCATGCCATGCTCTTTTTTCGGATGCTTTCGGCATGAAACGTGTGTCAGCAAAATTCATTCCAAAACTGCTTAATGTTTATCAAAAGAACAGCCGCATGCCATAGCTCAGGAGATGTTGATCGAGGTCAATAATGATGCTCATTTTCACAACAGGGTTATAACTGCTGATGAATCGTGAGTATATGGTTATGACGTCCAAACTAAAGCCCAATCGTCCCAATAGAAGAGCCCAAAAGAACGAAAACCGAAGAACGCACGACAACTTGGATAAAATGTCAAGCTTTTGCTCACAGTCTTCTTTGATTACGTTACACAAGCTGGTACAATCAATAAGGAGCTCTAAGATATGCGCCATTTGCAACGTCCGGAAGTCTGGAAAAACAATTCATGGCTTTTGCATTATGATAATTCACCTGCTCATAACTTCGCTGCTTGTGAGAGATTTTTTGGCAAACCAGAGTGATGCCTCAGTCTCAATTTTCACTAGATTTGACACTCAGTGATTTTTTGTTTTCCCAAAACTAAAAAGACCCATGAAAGGGCATCAATTTTCAACGATTGAGTAGATAAAAACTGCTTCACTAAAAGAACTCAAGGCTATACAACAAAATGCTTATCAGAAATGCTTCGATGATTGGAAAAAGCATTGGCACAAGTGTATTAAATCCGAAGGGTATCACTTCGAAAGGGACAGCAATAAGTATTGATTCATAAATAAATATTTTTGGAGAAACCAAAAAGTCACCTTAGACTTTGAACACACCTCGTATGCATATTTCATACGATTTCGACAGAGAAAATTATACTTCCGAGTTCGGGCGGTAAAAAAAGACTTCTACGCAGAGTTTCATGTGCGTATAATAGAATATATCTCTAAACGACTGCTATAGCGAGTTTTGTAACAGATAATCTCTCATAGAAGTCTTAAATAAACACCTACCGTCTGAATACGCAACTCTCCGTAGAAATTATCCTAAGGTACCGGGATTCGTGTTCAACCACTCGTACACGAAACTACAATACATCTCCGTAGAAACCATATTTTATATATATATATATATATATATATATATATATATCGAATGTTTTTGTATTTTTAATTCAATACTGTAAATATGTAGTTAGTGGTGGCTAAAATTAAACTAAAATTAAAGCAAAATGATGGTCTGTGAATAGCACACTTTTGAAGCGTAAATATCGCCTTTGTATACGAAAGCTAATAGATACATATATATATATATATATATATATATATATATATATATATAATACATAGTTTTGGGGGTTGTTGATAAAGTAACTTTCTCTTTTGCCACGCGTTCTTTTGTTCCAACTGAAAAAAGCATAGCATATGTCATTCCAAAGAAAATATAACATGTAAAAACAAAATCATAATTTGCTTTCACAAATTATCTATAGTATAATTGGGTATACAACCATCTTATAATAGAAGACGGGAAGAGAGAGAGATAGAGAGCGTGTGTAAGATTTTCTCCCACATATGAAAATCTAAACTCTACAAAATATAAAATATCCCAGGTGTGGATAGTGTCATATTAACCGAAAGAACGAAAAGGATAATAACAACTAAAATCACACATTCTTTAAGATATCAATCCTGAACTTTGATATGACTACTCAAATGAGCTGTGCTGGTAATAATAGTTTAAACTTGCTACTTTGAGTTGATTGACGTATAAGAAGACGCCACATACTGTTCGTTGGTGAAACAGCTGTGGATGCTAAGGCCGTTAAGTGCACTTTTAATTTATTGAAGTATTAGGAGGCGAACTTAGTTTCCGACCTTGACGTTTAGATGACTATATAAGTAGTACGAAGAGTCAAATGTGTCGCATCTAGTATTTATTTTTTAGTTTTGGTATTTACCAATAAAATTCAGTTAACATGCGTCATTATTTGTGTAAACATTATAATTTTTTGATCAGTGAAAAATGAATCGTGATAAATTATTTATTTCGACATGTCCTTTTGCACTATTTTGGTTTGAAAAAAATGTAGCAGAAATTTATTGATTGTTATGGCGAAGAAACTTAAGAATGTTATGCCGAATAATCTCCATTGCTTACAACATGTGAAGAGTGGTTTCAGCGGTTTAGAAATGGAGATACTGATATTAACGAGAAAGAACTTTCAGACCTGCCGAAAAAATTTGAATATAGTGAATTGCAAGCATTATCAGACCGAAAATTAACTCAAACGCAGAAAGAACTCAGGAATAAGTTAGGAGTCAGTGATAGAGTAATTGGCAAACGTTTACATGCGATGTGAAAGATTCATAAAGAAGGGAAATGCATGCCACACGATTTCACCGAAAGTGCCATTATGAATCGAAACAATTTCGTACTGCCTTTGCTTGCCAGTTAAAAAAAGAAGAATTTTCTAGTGATTAAAAGAGGATCTCTTATGACATTCGTAAGCACAAAAATACATGCGTGGACCCACGTCAACTGTCCAGATCGAGACAAAAACGGAACATCCACGGCTAAAACGTATTGTTGTGAATTTGGTGGAAGCAACAGGGTGTGCTGCACTACGAGCTGCTATAACCGAATGAAACCGTCACTGCCAACGTATACAATAGGCAACTGAATGATTTGCAATAGAAATTGATCGAACATAGATCAGCAATCGCGAGCAGTAGACGCCAAGTCATACTCTTGCATTACAACACTCGGCCACATGTTGCAAAAGCCGTCAAAAATACCCTATAAATTTGAAGCAACGTAGAATCAATAATAAAAAGATATTTTACATTTTACAGGCCATAGCACAAAGTTATTCCAATACTTACCCAGGAGGGGCGTTTTTTGAGCATCCACATTTGCTGTTCGGGCAGCAAGAATTCGTTTGTCCAGTAGGATCGCATCCAACATTACCTTCAGGAATGCAACCGCTAAAAATTATTGTTCCAAGAAGCATTAAATTTAAGTTAAATTTGCAAAACGAATGAAATAACTTGTCTCATATAATATTTAATAATAAGACTCCATATAATTTAACTGCGTCATTTTACTTTATTTAGAGAAATAAATTTACCGACACTGACATTATACAAAATTATTACTGAATATTGTTTTAGTGTATAATACAGAGATATAAACATAAATTTTTTACATTAGTTGGATCTCAAAAATAGAAATTTAGCGCAACTTTTCAATTCTCATAATATAACATATCGTTTTCTACTACTATACAAATTAATTATTTAACGCGGGAGGCTTTACTCTCTCGCATCAATTGAGCCCAAGTTAGACTATCACACGAAGTAAATAATCCGTTAGGCTTATATTGAAATATATTCTTGTAAAATTATTTATAAATCCATGAATTACATTACTGATTCACTTTTACACTAAAATTATGATCCGCAGCCTTTGTTCGCATATTATTTATATAGAGTTTCATTAAAGGATACAATTTTTGAAATAACGGAAAAAATCGACTTCAATTTTCTTTAAAATACATACCCTGTCTTTGTAGGCTGTGCAACAAACAAGAGATTTCCTAAAATAAAAGATAATATTTGACTTTTGGTTTAAAATGAACGCCTATAACTATTCATAATATATCGTAATACTGTTATTACAAATGCGAAATTCAGCGTGTCATTACCAGTGTCCGATTGTGTAGAAGCTACAGCATTGCACATGACTACCGCCACTATGAGAAGAACCATTGTAAAATAAAGATTTGCTGCACAAAAGATTAATTATTACCATTAATTATCATATCATTAAAATTATTTAAATTAAAAATTATGTCTTTTTTGCTTGAATACATTCAATTATAATTACAAGTACAGTATTGCTATCTCGTAAATAACAAATATGTACACATCTATTATACATAAATCTGCAAAGAATATCGCAGCATATTTTTCAACTCGTTCGATATGGTTGTTGATTGTACGCAAGAGTACTTTAGCATATCAGCCAAATGAGAGAGTTATCCACCCTAGTTTTCCCGAGAATCATAAAACACAAATTTTGAGTAGAAATAGTAACTTAATCTCCTGAGGAAGTATCCACACTTCGCTTGGTATTACACTTCAAATATAACTGCTGTTGTAGCAATTAAAATAATAGGACGGAGTCTCGTTCGAGCCGTTGACGAAACAGAATGTTTTAACGATTTACTCTGTATTTACCCGTAGCTAACGTAGGGAATTTCAGATACGCTAAGACGGAAAAGTGCTCCAAGCTTAGATTTATATTGCATACCCATTCCTAGTGTAGAGAGAAGACCAAATAAGTAAAAATAAAAAGTGCCTCTGAAAGCAGAGAACCTACTATCTTTTCAAAAAATTAAGATGGGTTCTCAAGCGGCATCTTACTCGAATACACAAGGTAATCTTCTGCAAACATGGTGGCATATTCAAACAAGGAGCAAGCCATCATGCAAGATGCAAACGAAGGAGTGTTCGTTCAAGAGTGTTTCATAGCAGTGGATACTAACAATCAATCCAGTAATGTTATTTACATTTCAAAAATAAGCATCACACGAACGAGTTCGTATAGGTTTGAATTCTGAGAAAATATTTAAAGCAGTTTTAAATTATCGTACAGAACGATTAGCAAATAAGGTTTAGAACTTGAGACGATGGAGTAATCAATAGTTGTTTAGATTGACTCTTTACTATTGTTGGATTCTACTGGAATGTTAATTTGTCTGTTTGTAAAGTAAAATAAGCAAACGTATCTAATTGCGTAATGAAAAATGGTAGTAAAATCTGAAATTTATGCATATTCTATAGAAAATACTTATATATTTATTACAAAACATAAAATTTGCTTACACTTCTCCATATCTCACGACTGCCACGATCCTTCCCAAATATTGAAAATAGCTAAAATAAAATGTGCTTTTAAGAGAATGTATCAAGAAATAGATTTGCTTTTAATATATGATTGTCAACAAAAATTATTATTTCTAATACCTGAGTTATTAGTATAAGATAACAATTTAATTTTTAGATTGCTGTAATCTCAAAATCACGATTTTAAAATTATTCTAAACTGTCGCAATGTAAATTAAATTTGGGAACCAATCTGTATTGGTTAAAGATTGTTCCTTTATACAACTTCCCTCCATTAATTAGTATTTTATAAGAAAAATATTATTATTATTATTATTAATGATCATTAAATGCCTATAAATAGTTTTCTTTGTAAAGGTATTCTTCTTTATGATATCGACTTACTGCTTTCCGGTCGACGCAAAAATATTTATCAGTAAGTTAACCATAATTAAGTTATATAATATGACAATAAAAATTATAATATCATTAAAAATATAGTACCTTTACTTAAGCTATTATTGATATTTAATTAGAAGGAAATATAAATAATTATGAAAAATTATAAAAAATATAAAAATTATAAAAACATACTATGTAATATACATATTGTTAATGAAATCATTAAATTAACATTTTACTTTTATGAGTCAAAAATCTATCTGCCCCACCTTATACGGGATTTTTATAAGAAATTATGATTTTAAATAAGTAGTGTTTCAATAATAAAATAAATGTCACTATAAAATAAAAAAATAAAATTAATCTCGTTTTAAGTTATATTAACATACATATGCAATTAGAAAATGCAAATAATCAATTATTATATCTTTCCATTTAAGTATTACGCAAAAATATTAACAAAATTATAGAAATATTAATAAAGAGAAATACAACTTTAACCATGTCTCTTTTAGTACTAACCAAAATTGTGTTCTCACGAATTCAATGCGGAATTTAATAAAAAATGAGCATGTTTCAAGTTATTTTATACCGTTTCACGAATGTCAACAATCGCTATAATGTTCCATTGCGATGTCAAATATCTGATGAAATTATAATGTCGTATAATCAATGTACATAAAAAGATGGGACTTCGGATAAAACAACAATATCAGAATATTTAATTGAGTAACTCGACTCTTGTATGTAAACTTACAAAATCAAGTAAATTAGCTTAAATTATATTGATTCATATAAAGCTAAATCACAGCGATTTAATATAATTGTTATATTTTTTTTCTTTATGTAATAAATACATCGTGTTGAACGAACGAATATATTACAGAAATCAGAAAGATAAAAACATAAGAAACTAAATATTATTTTGATATAGAAATTTCCTCCTTCTTATTCAAACTAATTTCAAGAAAATCTCGATGTGCAATAAAGAGATAAGTCCAAAGATTAGACTTAAGTTTGCGTTGCCCGAGCCTTTCTAGAAAAATAGATCTTCTTATCGTCTATTTGTGTTTCTATCCAACGTTTTATATTCATATCTTTTTATTACTGGTTTATTTATCTACTTAAGTGAAGAACTAATAGTATAAAACGATACAAGTGCTGGAGAGAGTGATTAGATGCTCGCAACGATCGTATTTGATTGCTTGGTCGATGCGAGGGTACTAAAAAACAGTGTGGTTTACCTAAGAGCGGACGTAGATCGTATATTAGTTTTGTAAACTAATTGAGGACAATTTTGTTCCTTATGTTTATTTAGAGTGCTTAGTTCATAGGTTCCCGGCACCCTCGTAGCGTTAGGTATGGTTTTCGCTATCAAAGTACACAACCTTAGATTACGTGCAGAAAAATCTATATCCGTAAAAATAACGCACTTTGCACCTTTTGAATTGTTATTAAAGTTATCTTTTCCGTACTTAGAAGAAGATATACAGCCCATTGAAGAACCGATTTTGTCCGGTAGCTAAAAATATATTTAATTCAATAAATACACAAGCACCTCATGATTTTTATATTCAAACGGATTTTCATTCTTACTATTGACGAAATATTACATAAATTGACAAATTCTTAATTGATGTCTAGGACGTTTATTTATAGATTGAAACTTTCTGCCCTTCACTATTTCAAAAACATTCTTTTTTTCATTAAATATAATATTATAATTTTACTTTTGATTTCGATATTTATATTATATATAAAATTTCTTTAAAATTAAAATCAAGAAAATATATAATAATTTTTTTTAATCTCTTAACTTGTCTCATAAACTGAGACCAAATTTTAACATGAAAATGTCATAGTATCCACATCACGGAGTTTGTTATAATTAATTAAGGTAGAATTTATTATATTTATTATATATGATGAGGTTGACCTCTTTCGTCTTATGCTCTATCCGAATTTCACCATGACTCAACCTTGATCAAAATAATAGCAACCAGAGACAGTTGTTACTTTCTTTCTATTGTTCTATCAGTTGTTCTTTCTACTTTCAAGTAATTAAAATAGATATTTATATTATATAAAAGATTTATTGTTTATATTATATCTATGTTTATACTAAAATTTTAATATTATGCTAAAAATCAATAATCAATTTTAAACGATATTGCTAAATGGATAATGTAGTAGAAAATGCAGTATACGAGGGCGGTTCAAGAAGTACCCGTGTTTTAAGACAGAGGACGTTTCTTAGGGAAGCTGGTGTTATTATCGAGTGCTGCCATCTATCAAACGATGCAAAACCAAGTTTCAGACTCATTGATAGTAATATTTTACATAATAAGTTGGCTGTGAAAAAATTGTCGGCCCGATGGTTCGATCGCGGCAGACAACAAGCGGAAGCGGCTGTTAACTTCGAAGCAGGATTTGGAACAATTTAAGCGAGATCCGAAGAACTTTTGTCATCGTTGATGAATCCTGGATCATTAGACACCAGAGGCTATGTAACAATTAAAACAATGGATTTCTCGCGATAACGCATCATCTTATTTCACCAAGTTTGGCCGTGTCTCTTTTTTGTCGAAGCGGTCCAATAACCGTCCAGTAATCGTTCTTCCTTTTTCTAAACAGTCAATCAGGATGATGACCTTCGCATCTCAAAAAATTGTCGCCATAACCTTTCCGGCCGATGGGACCGTTTTCTCCTTCTTTGGAGCAGATTCACTGTATTTCATATATATATATAAATGATTTATGTTCATATTTTAAATTAAATACCGCGAATACGTAGGTATTGGTGCCAACTGAAATTGAAGCCAAAAAAATGGTCTGCGAGATAGCATCTTCTTCAACCGGACGTTCAGATAAAACCTTTCTGAAGCAGGTGCTGAGATAACACCCTTTTATACGGAAGCGATGATATGCAAGTCATTAATCTTTTAAAGAAAGGACCTTTATTAGGTATTTTTGTGATAAAGATATATTGCTTTCTGTTCACAGTATCAACGTCGATATAAGTTATGTAAAGAGATCGCTGTCTTTTCAATTGCTGTTTTTAACTGCTGCGCATTTATTTATTGAATAAATTGAAAATTACAAACTATAATTATCGGAATACTGGGAACCTTGTTTTATTACTTCGCCAATTTGAACACAGATACGAACGTAGAATCATTCTAGTATATATAATTTAGAAAAGAAAAAAAATTACCAGTCGTTATTGTTCGTTGAAAGGCAGAACGATTTTATCCCTCTACATACATTTATACGTATCTAGCGATACTGCACTTGTCATTTCTCAATTAGGCGTTATTTATAGCTAGGTGGTTCCCTTCCCCCTCTCTTAACCAACCGAGTAATACAGGGTTGCATGTCCAGTTCCGATTACTTCTACATTAGGTCATTTGCTGCACAGTATCTAAATCGTTATTAAGCTCGTTTTGTGTCCTGAGGTATAACGTAATTTCAAAATATATGACTCGGACACTGAGCTGCTTGATATATATATATATATATATATATATATATATATATATATATATATATATATATATATATATAATAATGGGGATGCGCAGGAAAATGGATATAATAGGATCCGAGCGACACGTATATATAATCACCAGATCGATTATTACACTGGAAATTCGATATACATACACGTGTATGCGCGCGCGCGCGCGCGCGCGTGTGTGTGTGTGTGTGTGTGTGTGTGTGTGTGGTTTCGACCACACTTTTTCTCCGCTCCTATCTCCTCCTTTATACAGTCTAAGAACATAAAGTGCTCTGTCGTTCATTTTATGAGCCGTAAATCGTCGCGAATTTTATGGCTTGTGGAATTCTGTTCGCCGGCCTGAACAGTTTCATCATATATGGCAAGGATAGAAACAATAAATTCTTTATCGATCGATCGATAACATTTTCAATTTGCGACCCCGTCCCTAATTCAATAGACGAAAAAGGCCTCTTGCTTATTACCTCTGATCTATTTCTTATCGGTACTCACTATTAGTCAACTTTCGTAAACAGTTCAGCGAATAGACATAACACATGATAATGAATTTCCATACTGTATTATTTATTAATTTAAAAATCGATGTATTAGAATGGTCGCCGAATTTGTGTACAAATATCTTTTTATATTATTATACATTATTTTGAATTCTATTATATTTTTTCATATAAATCAAACGTTTACTTTTTACTAATGCCTGAAAAATTTAGATTTTTGAAATCTAAAAATTAATATGATTTATAGTAGGCTTAAGAATTTCAAATATATCTTGATATTAACATTTAGTTTCTTATTCGAATTTCGAAAATACTTTCAATGTTATTCATCGAAATGCTCATTTAAAATGGAAAATCTCGACTTTGTCATATCCAATTCATACCGACTTAACATTATTTCAAAATTACCAAAAATAAGTATAATAATTTGTTAACAGCAGGATTAAATTAAATCAAATTTAAAAAAAGAATCTTGTTCTTTCAATGAATTGAATAATTTATGTGAAATTCTGGAGGAAAAAAGTAACGTGTGATTTCTTCTATAAAGCAAGAGTACCTTATAATATATTTGGAAAAAGCGTAATACGATATTCTCCATTCTGATTCCCTGGTAGAAATGCATTCTATTTTTAAGGAATAAACAAGGAATTTTCAAATGAAGATACCTAGTAACAGGGTATATTTGTTCGGTAGTAAATATGAAAATATATAACGATTATAGTTAGTTTCGTATCAATGTGTTTTTGGTTATGACTAAAATTTGTCTTAAAACAAGGTTAAGCGAGGTATAACATATAACCTAGCTAAAAAATGATATCGTTATTATTATGCTTTCTTATATAAATTCATTGACTTTATCATTATTTTAGTTAATTAATTATAAATGTTTATCAAGTTCACTTAAAAAATTATGAAGTAATTTATAAGTACGCTGGTTCTGTATACCTTATACTCGTACATCTAAATACATATACAACGCATTGGCAATAGCTTACACATTCGTATACAATATATGTTATACTTATGTGAAATCATAATCGGGCTTATATAGTAACCAAGATAATGTTTTATTACTTGCGGGAATAGCAAATCACCAGACATGCCGTATGTACACTCTTCATAAATTCAAGTTACGAATTAAAGTTATAAACTGATAGCATGATTTTTAATTTAACAAATTATTTTTATTTTATAAAATTTCAAAAATATCAAACCATATTATTTATTTTATAAATAAATAGAATAGAATTTCTAATTAACAATCAATAATTGAAGCAGGTATAAGACATCAAAGAATAGTATTTTTTGATTAATATTAAATAATAAAAGGAAAACATTCCCAACACTAATTTATTGCGTATAATTTTTAAGATGACAAATCGAACGAAAAACAGACTTTATTACTTTGTAATTTTTTTAAATGGTTAGTTTCCGTATCTTATGATTTTTCTTTTATTAAAGAAACAACATTATGTTATAATATTATATAAATATTAATTGTTAAATAAATTGTTCACTTACTAACCAGAAACAAGGTTCAAGAAAACCTAGTTTTTAATTAGTTTTTAAACTTAGTTTCTCCCTTTTTCTTAATTTTATTGACAACGTTCACTATTTGTATTCTAAGATTTACCTTTGTATCTTATAATCTTTTGTGTGCGTGCGCGTGTGTGCGTGTGTGTGTGCGTGTGCGTGTGCGTGTGCGTGTGCGTGTGCGTGTGCGTGTGTGTGTGTGTGTGTGTGTGTGTGTGTGTGTGTGTGTGTGTGTGTGTGTGTGTGTGTGTGTGTGTGTGTGAGTGTATGTCTAAATAAGAAGGAGAATTAAAGAAAGGTGAAAATCGAAGAAACAAATAAAATAACAATAGTATTATAAACACAAATATTCGCATAAAAAAACCTCTTCTTTGTAATGGAGGAAAAAAGCCTTACAATATTTAAAGGTTAAAAAAATACAATAATTAATCGGTAGAAGATAATATAGTTAAATCGAATGATCATTCGCGCGTGAAGTGTACTTGTTATTGTTATCTTACCACTCGCTGTGGTGCCTTACAAAGTGTGGGGGGTGCAGCGGTACACCAGGTCAGCCCTGACGTTTCAGGCAACAAACCGCCCCTGATTACCAAAGGGAGTTTGTATTCGCCATTTTACATCCCAGAAGCAGGTTAAACCTCTTCTATGGGGCAAAGTGCCCGTGTGCACTGCTTGTCCAGCAAACCAAAAAGACCAAACACCACATAAAACGCACGAAAATGGTACATACAAGTAGATTGCTTTAAAATATATTTTCGAATATTAAAAATTGCAGTCTCTAGATCTCAAAACAATGAAGCGGCCGGTTGCGCAACTCAAACCCGAATGTAAGTGCAATAGATGGCGGCCCTCGGAAAGGCGGCTGGAACTTTATCTTAAACTTTTGTATATAAACTGTAAGCTAAACATCGTGATGCACATATATATATATATATATATATATATATATATATATATATATATATATATAGAAGCATAACTAAAATGAAGAGTATGAACTATACCACGACCAACCTTGTTTCTAGCGACAATGATTGCTTCTATTTTTACTATCTAGTAACTACTTTCCAGCCTATTAAAAATTATTAGATTTCTACCAGGGTTATTGACAACATATTTGCGACAGTTTTGAGTAAGTTTCATGACTAGTATACAGCGAATAAGCCATTTGGTTTATCGAAAAGGCATTGTTTACGGGCTCATTAGGGACAAGCAAATAGCCGTTATATATAACATTGACTTAAAAGCAAGCAGATCAATATTCAACATTTAGAGATCCAGCAACAAGAAAGATACCGAATTACTTGCATAGAGTTCACACCTTGTATTTGATATCTGCCAAAAAAATGATAAGATATATACAGCCGCGTTCAGATATACATTCTGCAATCATTTTTTCTCTGCTTTGACTCCCTTTCTTGTTGACCACCACTACTAATACCGTTCACGTGATCGTGAACCAACTTCACAATCGACCAGAACGCGCGTGCTCAGCTATAAATCCTCGCCAAAGTAGTTGCTCACGCGGGTGAGTGGGTCATTATAGCAAATCATTCTTTTATTTGTACGCGTTGAGGTAACCACATAGTGTTGAGTTTGCCATCTCCCCTCCTTCTCCCCCTCTTCATCGGACTTAGAAGAAAAATGCGAAAAGTTCGCTGATCCTTATCCCTGGCCCGTCTGCTGCCACAGTTGCTGTTATAGATCTTATAAGTTTAAATATATAAGCAAATGAACGTATGGGTCGCACCGCCCTCTCTTTACGATTTTTTCGCGTGCGCTTAGTGTTAGCGTAAGGGGCTCTGCACTCTACACGCTAGCCGCGTGAAAATGCACCGCGCTAAAAGTATTTTATATATATATATATATATATATATATATATATATATATATATATATATATGAATCCGCGTCCGAAGTATGGCCTCTCCTTATTGGCGTTACTTTAATTAAGAATTTTTATGCGCACCATGCGACGGTGTCGCAAGATCGTCGGACGCTGCAACGTGGTGTTCAGCACGGGCAAGAGGTGATGTGTTCCGCGCGCTGTTGCCGATTTGATGCGCGACGGCCTGGCGTCTTTATGACGCGCGCTAAGATGCAGCTGGCCCGATCCAGCACGGTGCCCAGCGAACACGCGACGCATGGAACGGGGTCCACGGCACAGCGCTCACGGATATAAAGAAGAGAAGCGGAAATTGATCATAAATCGCGCAGAGTGGGGCGTCGAGAGCACCGTCAACGCCACCACTCTGCTTGGGGTCTGATGGAAAAAGAGCGAGTGGGCAGTGCGTGAGACGCAACGTGAGAGAGCGGGTTGATGTAGCTGGAAGGGAAAGCTAGAGTGTGTTTTAGCGCGGCGACGAGAGTAGAGCGGGTAGTGTTCGCGACACGGGAGCGTGACAAAGGAGAGCGGGAAAGAGCCGTGTGTAAGGAAAGAGTCGCGGGCAGAGTTGCGACGCGTTATCCGGACGGCCTCGAGCGCGCTTCGTCTCTACGTTCCGTATAGTGGTGCCGTTATAGGGGTAGAGACCAACGATAGGCGCCGGTGTACAGGGGCGGGTGCTGCCCAGGTCGACATCAGCCCTAGTAGCGGGGCACCAAGGTGAAGGCAGTCGGCTGTACCAGGAGAAGGTAAGGCCCAGTATCGTTGGCGCGTGCGAGTGTGGTCGCGAGAGTGTATGCAGAGAAGAGACGTTGGCGTCGGTGAGAAGGTGGTTGGCGTGTGTGAGCGTGGTCGCAAGAGTGTGCGCGGGAAAACGGGATAGCGCCGGTGAAGTAGTTGCTAGCGCGTGGGGTTCCTGGTGAAATCGCGCTTCTCCCGAGCGCGATAGCTGAGTGTGACTCCCTTATTGGACGTAGAAATCCGAGTGCGACGAGATATGTGTGTTATGTATTAGTGTGTAATTAAAGGAATAGACTATTAATGTAGATTGAAAGTTTAATAAATAAATTGTGCCCGTGGTTCGGGAGTTGATTGTGTTAAAATATATGTGTTTTATTTTATTTCCAGAAAATACCATGTCACAATCAAAGTAAGGAAAGCTCTCGGACGGTTGCGGTTTAACTTTTTGTTTGATAAGAACGCGGTGTTTCATTATCTTGTACTCTATTAAGGGAAGACCCATCAGACTTGTATATAGTGCGGGTATATTCTATCACTGAAAAACTTTAATTTCGTGATTGAAAGACAGCTTTCGGGATTTAATGATAAAATAAATAATTTTATACATTTGTAATATATAATATTTAAGTCGAAATTGAGAATGTGTAAATAGACCAACCTGCAGTAAAATAGATTTTCTTGAAATTTAATTAAATTTTGCTCTTTAGTTCTAATCATATATTGTATATATACTGTGAGGTTCTCGATAAAAGGAGCATGTTAAATAAAATAAAACAAAATCAATTCGCGGAAATTACTTAAGCTTGCTTCGACGTAAAAATCTATCCGATTTTAGCTGAAACAATACAAGTATTGATACAAGCTGAAACATCATTAAAAGAAAAATGCAGAAATAATAGTAAATTATGCGCGATAAATAAACTAATTAAATTTATATATGTAAGTTAATTATAATAAAAATAAAAGATAATAAAATAATAACGCGATTAAAATTAATACACATGAAAAACTTATAGGCTACACATTTATGCATACATACTAGCACTGCTTACACACACATACACACACACACACACACACACACACACACACACACACACACACACACACACACACACACACACACACACACACACACACATACACACTGCCAACAATCGCATCATACTTCTACTTCTTATATAGTGACATTGTGTGCCGCGCACCAGGTAGGTCCCTGCCATTTAGGACGGGAGCAAGTCCAAGTAAACATCGCACGTGCCGCAGAGACAGACCACAGCGCTGGATAAGAGATACAAGCAATAGAGCGGCCCTCTGGATTGGTCAAAATAGGCAGGTACTAAAGCAGTCGAGTCATCGGAGCGAATTGATATCCTGGGATAAAATACAAGAAATATACGTCTTCAGTGTATATGCTCCTCCAAGTTTGACGGACAAACAGTTTGAAATTGTTGTAGCTAAATTAGTTGATGAGGCCATGGATAAGAAACCATTATTAATCGTTGTCGATTTTAACGCGTGGTCCACAGCCTGGAGAAGTGCTTCAACAAATAACAGAGGTGATATGCTGCTTGATGGCCTTAATTCTTTTCAACTCCACGTAGTTAATAAGGGATTTGAATCCACTTTCATTAGGGCAGATAAACAATCAGTCATTGATGTAACATTCGCCAGTGATGACCTGATTCAGCGGATCCTTAATTGTAGAGTAAGCGACCTTTATACTCACAGTGATCACAGGACGATCTTGTACGAGATTGCAGAGAAGAAAATGAAGAACAAGTGCAATGAGTGGATGCCCACACGGAAACGGAAAATCAGATCGCTAGACTGTGAAGTGTTCGCCACCATGATATCTCAGAAGAGCGTTTAGAATGTGGTGTACCAGGCCATCTGGCAAATGCACTCATGAAACATATCTCTGAATCATGTGATGCGTCGATGACTAAGACTAAAAGCGGATTTAAACATCGTCCATCTGTCTACTGATGGACAAATGAAATTGCAGAATTGCGCAAGCAATGTCATCGCGGACGTAGACTTGCCCAAAGAGCCCGCATCCACCATGATACGTTTAATAGTTTATTCAAAGAAGCGCAAAGAGCGCTTGTCAAGGCCATTAAGGCAAGCAAGCATCGATGCTGGCTTGAACTGTGCGCAGAGGCCAACAACGACTTATGGGGACGACCATACAAAACAGTCATGGCACGATAGAGTAGGGCACCAATGCAGCCCACTAGCACGGTATTGATTGATAAGATTGTTTCCGCTCTCTTTCCTAATGACACCCAAGAGACTGTACTGTGCACGCAACACTGACGATATACCTCCTATAACAGAAATTTTCGGCGGGATGCTGGTTTTGAGAGGCCACTTGTGCAGAGCTTGCTCTGCCTACGCCTATTAAAAAAAAAAAAACATACACACACTGCCAACAATCGCACTATACTTTTACTCCTTATGTAGTGACGTTGTGTGCTGGGCACTAGGTAAGTCCCTGCTATTTAGGACGGGAGCAAGTCCAAGTAAACATCGCACGTGCCGCAGAGCCCTGACGCCTCGGGAACGGGTACAATCGTCAGGCGCTTGCAACGCAGCTATCTCCAAATGCCGCACTTAGGCTCACCAAAGTGAGAGTTCGCGCAACCGGACGGCTCCCTCGAGTGTATTGTCCGCTAATTCACGGATACACCCGCGCAGCATTCACGGTGGACTTATTTAGACCGAAGGTGTTTATCCGTCATGCTCACGGACGCGCTCGGAAAAATCTACGCTAGCCATGAAGTCCATCGAGTTTAATCGACATAGAATACGAAGCTTACACGCATGATTGAGAAACACGAGACGCAAGGAGTCGTAGACGACCTTTAGCCTATAACCGGCGATCACGAACTAACTATCACCCTGGCAATTTTCCCTGATCAAACGTAAACTATATAATATTTTTCGGAACCTAACTAACTACAGAAATTTAGTCCCACTTCTCGGATTTTGCTCAAATTCTGGTCCTCGGGCTGAGTAGCGATATTTCAGGATTTCCCTCTCTTTAGAACAGTTCTCCGTCCGTACTCCCTCCTCTCTGCATCGCTATACTACAATTTCTAGCTACGATGTACAATTTTCCCCGCATTTCGTAAAGATGATTGTCTTCGAATAATTACGCTTTATGCACACGTTGTCGAATATAGACGTTCGTATTATAATATATAATTATTAATACATACTTATATACATTTCACCTAATATATATATATATATATATATATATATATATATATATATATATAAAGATACAAATACATACATATAACATACATGCATACCTGTACAGATACACAGTATTGCTCACACGTCTAAGTTTTCCTGAACAAATTCTTAGTAAATGTCCGTAGCCTAAAGCAGTTGCTGATTCCCATTTTTCTGGAAATTTATGAATTTCGGATCAAAAAATTTCTCGTCTTTCGAGCCCAAGCATATCCAGCGAATTTTTGATTCCTTCTACAGAATTAAAGCGTATTCCTATAATAGCGTTCTAGATTGATCGAAACAAAGAGTAGTCAGATCGTGTGAACTGTAAGGCAGATGATGCAGAATTACGCATCCACTATTCTTGAAGCAGTTTGTGAGCAAAGCAGCAATATGTTATCCTGATGAAAAATGATGGACTCGTGTCTGGTCTCATATTCAGGTCGTTTTTCTTGCATGCTCGCTTCAAACGAATAAGTTGGATTTGACACAATAGCCCTTTGATGTTTTGGCCACTCGGAAGCAGTTCGCAGTACACAACATACTTTTGCACTCACCATATGCAGAACATGATCGTCTTTACGTGAATATTTGGTTTCGGCGTCAATTGGGCAGGCTCGCCGGGTTTTGTATACGATGTTCTGCATTTCTTATCATCGTAATAAATGCATTTCTAATAACCAGTGACAATACGATAAAAAACTATTCATTTTTATATCACTGTAGCAACATTTCGGACATGCAAAATCGGAGTTCGACGTCTCTCGGCTTCAATTCATACGTTACCCAGTTTCCAACTTTTTAAATGAATCCCTATGCTTTTCATAATAGCTGTCGTCTCGAGACATGTTCTATCGTTCGAACATGATATTCTCCGTAAAATATTGTATAAAATGGTCGGCGAAATATTAGCGATTTGATGTGGACGCTTCTTTGCAGCAGCTGTTCATACAGAAGCGACGATAGGTAAATTACGGTTAATTATTTATAGTAATATAGATTTTTATATATAGAGTACTTTTTACTTAGATATTATTGAATTGTTTATAAAATCGATTAAATTATTATCTTGGGCGAAGCCGAGACGGGGGATGTTAGTATATATATATATATACATATTCGGAGGCGAACTTAGTTTCCGACCTTCACGTTTAGATGGTGATATAAGTAGTACGAAAGTTAGATGTGTCGGGGTTTTTTGGTTCGACCAGAGGGAACGAGCAGTCGAGTATTGAAATTGAGTGCTAATTCACAGTTTAACAATTACTTTCTTACTAGTTTTATTTTTTATGTTCAAACAATTTTTATATTTCTATAATACAATCATATGTGTAAGGTCAATAGTGTGTCTCCCGCCTCAGCGGTGAGCACAGGAAAAACAGTAAATAAAAATGGCTCCTGACGTTAATGATGATCCCGAATACTTGAATACATTTATTTGTAATGCAAATGAGATAAATATGGATTGTGAATCAGTGAACTGTAAAAGAAAAGGAATGAATTCTAAAATTATTGATGATAATATCCAGCCGAAATTATGTAAAAAGGAAAACATTGACATATCAGTTAATGTGCGATACAGGTATAATGCCAATGATGCTATACAAGGAAATTATAGTAAACAAGTGGTAAACAGAGAGCAGTCAAATAGCTCCTATGTATATGATAAACATAACACAGGCCTTTTCTGTATATGGATTAAGAAAATTAAGCCCGACAATGAAGAATTAAATGCTTATGCTATTGGAAATATTCTGTTTAAATATTACAAAGGTATTATAAATATTGTTGCAAAAAGCAAATTTTGAGTAGATGTTTTCTTAAAAACGGCACAAGCAGCGAATCGTCTTATAACATACAAAAATCTAGTTAACTATAGCTTGGTAGTATTTGTACCGGTTTATCGGAAAATAAGAAAAGGAATTGTGGTGGAAATATTGGGAAGAGGAGTAGGTACTCTAATAAATGATCCAATTTTATTTTGTTAATTTTATTGCAAGTACAGTGTGTCACGATAGTAACAGAAAAATTCCGGCCGCTGCTTGACACTCGGCCTTTTAAAGCTCGCACTCGCCCCCCCCCCCCGTCGCTACAGAGTGGAGAGGGCGGTGAAATTTTCGGTCGAATCACAGAAGAACATTAGCGCGCACATTTTGCGATCGCGCTCTTCTTGATCGCCGCTACAGCGCGGTAAAGCGTCGGCCCTATCATATGCGGCCGTTGACGCGCGCATTATCGAAACCGCGCTCTGTTCTCCCGCCTCGACAGAGCAGCGAAGTTTTGGTCCTATCACCTGCGGCCATTGTCGCGCGCACTATCGAAGCCGCGCTCTGCAGGTCTACCTTAACGAAGACGAGGCAGGAAGTTTCCCTATTCCGCGCAAAGGCGAATAGCGCGCGCTCTCTTTCACGCACAGCGTATTCTTTTTATTCTTCGCAGTGGCGAAAAGGCAAGGCGGGAAACATGCGATTCTGGATCAAATTTTTCTCGGCCCCCTTCCTTTTTCTCGTGGCTCTCTCAGCCTCTCGCGCGTGTTACTACTCATTGCCAAGCATTCTCTGTGGCTCCCCGCGCACACCTTACGACCCAAACGCGGAAGTTAGACTTCTTAGAGCGTACATTGTGCTATTGGAAAACCACTGTGTTTTCAATACATTTGGCTACAGGCGTAGGCAGGCCTCCGTACACGCGAGTTGGTAAACGTCGAGAGGCAGAGCTACCCTTTTTTCTTTCTTTTACCATACATATCATTGAAATATCCATTAAAAAATTTCTTTCCTTGCATTTTCGTCTTTCAATTTTCCTTTTACAGGTTGCTTATTTGACACAGGGCTTTATAAATTTAACGTAAACGGAACGCACAAGATAAATCGTGAGTCGCTTTTCCCGGAACCATTAGTTATCGAGGCATAGAGAATGCGGAACACAAAGACAATATTCCCAAAATGTGAACGAAAAATAAAGACCTATCTTTTGCATGATAACATACTAATATAGTATTAAATTTGAACGGAATTTCAAGG
Source organism: Sycobia sp. Sy_11 (assembly GCA_018907035.1). Classification (NCBI taxonomy): domain Eukaryota; kingdom Metazoa; phylum Arthropoda; class Insecta; order Hymenoptera; family Epichrysomallidae; genus Sycobia; species Sycobia sp. Sy_11. The sequence goes on along the minus strand of JACCIC010000034.1, from coordinate 2,737,011 downwards.
CAAAGCACTCTAGATTTATCCTTTTTTTTGTTGACTCTCGCTACTTATTCAATGGATCCTGCTTTTTACCGTACAAAATGAAAATTTCATAATCGCTGATTGCTTACGACTGAATTCGTATCCTTTAATAAAAATAAAAAAGAGAATAAGAATAAAGAACTAAACAAATTTCTACCTGCGTTTTGTATTAAATTAAAAATTATCTCCCATTTAGTTATTATCTATAATTCTATAACGACATAACTTATTTTTATTTTTTATATATTTATTCATTTACCAGAGTGCATCACATTAGTATATAATAATTTTTCCAAATAAGATAATCAGATGTACTAACATTCTATAGAGACAATTGGAGTTGTCTACGTATAGATCCGGCATCACTTAATACTAATTAAATTAAATTAAATATAATTCTTGAGTCAAACAAATTCAGTTCAATATTGATATAGATAATGTAATATATAATGTATAATAACATATAAAATTTTATTCTAAATAAGGTATATCATGTGTTTTGTAATCTAATAAAAACAATTATGTTAATTTTTATTTTTAATCCATTTGAACATAATTTGTTTTGTTATTACTTATTACACAATAAATTTGTATACGGCGCATATAAATAAACAATCCATTACAGGAATTATTAAAAATTTGCCAACAGAAATTTCCGAAGAGAGAATATTTGAATGAATTGTTTCAAATATTCCAATTCTTGTAGTAAAAAGGTTAAATAGAATAAATAGGAACGACTCTAATAATGAAAATAAATGGATACCAAGTCGCGCAGTGTTAATAACATTCAGCGGTCAAATTCTTCCTACCGCGGTATTTATTCTTAATGTCCGAAGTTCTGTTGAACCCTACGTGTCGCAACCGCTGCAATGTTACAATTGTTTTCATTTTAGATACACAAGGAAATCATGTATAGGTAAACCAATTTGTATTATGTATTTGTATTTGTATTATGTGCGGCGATCTGAAACACAATAATAATGAAGCCTGTAAAATTGATACTCCAGTATGTGTGAATTGTCAAGGACCGCACAAAAATATATACTCCAACTGTCCCGTATATAATGACTATTATCAAGTAAATCTACTCATGGCATATGATAATATTCCGTTTCTCGAGGCTAAAAAGATAATATTTAAAGACATTGCAAAAGAAAATGCTCCATTCAAAACAAAAGAGAATTTTCCAGAAATGATCCAACAAAGACTGCAACAAAAGAAAAATACCTTATTAAAAAAATACAGTGATGTTACTTCTAAGAAATACAACAACAATATAGATGAAACAAACAATGAAAATGCAAATCATGGCCAATCAACCAATCAAAAAAGTAATTGCAAGTCTCATTCACATTCCCAACAGCAGCTTCTTCAACAATTGAAACAACAACAGCAGCAGCAACAGGAATAACAACAATATGAGCAACAACAGGATCATGAAGAAGAGTATGAAGGACAAAAGCAGAAAAACAATAGTCAAGAGCCTACAACCATCAAAAAAAACCTTGGTTTCATAATTTGAATATAAGTAGAAAATGTATCACTGTCATTAATAGACTAAGGAGCAATCACTCGTCAATAAACTGCTTAATATTTGAGTTCAACATCGTTAACTCTAACCTATGCAGATGCGAAAAAGAGCAAGAAACTGCAGATCATGTTTTTTGGCACTGTGATATTTATCAAAACCAACGACTAGAACTAATCAGCTTATTAAATAAACTAAAAATCATTGAACCTTACTCTGTATACTCCCTTCTATCAAATTTAGATTTTAATGTTCTTAATGGTCTTAATACATTTATCTGTGAAACCAACGTTAAAGTTTAAAAATTAAAATTATATTATAATAAAAATATATCATACGTTATTTGTATATACACTCCGTTACTCATATATATGCTTATTTATATGCATATGTCTATGCACATAATTGTAGTATTATATAGTTTTAAATATCACCTTTATACTGTATACCATCTAGATATATAGCTTATTGTATTTTGGCAATATATGTACTCGTAAAAGCCAATAAAACTTACTTAATCAATCAATCAATCAGATGTGTCGGATTTAGTATTTATTTTTTAGTTTTGACATTTACAAATAAAATTCAGTTAACAGGCGTTATCATTTGTGTAAGGATTAAAATTTTTTAATCAGTCAATAATAAACATATCCTTTTGCACTATTTGGCTTCAAGTGGAGTTTAGAAGTAGAGATACTGATGTTAATGACAAAGAACGTTCGGGCCATCTGAAAAAGTTTGAAGATAGTGAATTACAAGCATTATTGGACGAAAACTCACTTTTTTTTAAATCCAAACTGATTTGCAGGAATTTTGTTATTATTATTGCAGTGATTTATAATACTATTATTTAGTATACTTTCAAATATTTTGCTTATTGTTAGTAATAAGCTAAGTTATCTAAGGTGTTCGCCTGGTTGTGTGTTTTTTTTAGTATGACTGTACGAACAAGTTCCCATTGCTTAGGAAAGTGACTGTTGTTAATTATATTAATAAATAATATACAGTATATGCTAATTATATTTGAGGGTATGTTTTTAGGGCTATATTGGGGATTTTATCGATTTCAAAGGAAGTTTTTCTTTTTATATTTTTCAATAGTCTGAGTTATTTGTGGTAAAGAATCGAATATTGTTTTTAGATATTTTCTTCTTTTGTTGATTTCATTGTGTAATGCTAAATCTTGTGTGTTATTGAGAGTGTTTATTTTGTCCAAATGCGTGTCTATAATGGTTGAAATGGTGTGAGGGTTATTGACATAGCAAGCGTTGTTGTCTATTACTTTTAAGTCATCTGTATCAATATGGATTAATTTTTCATTATGATTTTTCAGGTCATTCTACTCCTTGAAGTTAATGATAAGATGGTCAATGCTATTATTTTTATGATTTTGGAATAATTTGTTGAGATTGGGGAAGAAGCTAGCTGATTCTTTATAGTTTATTTTATTGTTTACTGAATTTAACTATTTTTTGTTCGTTTCTTTTTTAAATTCCAAATTAATTTGCTTTTTTATAGATATTAAGATAACATTTAGATGATTTCGTTTTTGGCTATTTTTATTATTATTTTTACTATTGAGGTTATGAATTAATGTTAATAGTTTGCCTTTATCTTTATGAAGTTTTAAGATTTTTTTGTTTACTAGGTGATTTGTAGTATTATATGTTTTAGCCTTCGAAGCCAGTGAATGAATTGTATGTGCTATTTTATTTTCTAATAATTCGATGTTATTTTCAATTTCAGAATTATTCAAATTTGTATGTTCATTTACTACGATATTATAATTATTTGCAATGTGTTCTTTAAATTGTTTCCGGTTGATGTTTTTGAATATGCATTTATTTGCTAATTGTTTATTCAGATTTATGTTTGTGTCAGAAATTAGTGTAAGCTGGAATCGCTTTACGGTCACTATCATCATTGGATGTCTTAAGAATTTTTTCTACTGTTATAATGCTATCATCTATTAGTGCTAAATTCAGAAATGCCTCAGATCTACTAAACGTCGGTGAGTCTGCTATTACTGTTATTATGTGGAATTTTTATTAATATTTGTCTAACCAGTGAACTACATCGAGTCCCTGACTGTTGCAAGTTTTATCACCTAATGAAGTATTACTAGCATTAAAGCCTCCTAATATAACAAATTTGTTATTTACATCATTTAGTTTTAGTTTATTACAGAGTTGTAAAAGATCCTCACATAAATACTTACTATATATAATTTTTTGTTATTTTGGAGGTAAATTACTATAATAGTGGTTTCTATGTTATTAAAAAAGAATTGTTTATAATTATTGCTATATGGAATTTTTTTTACTACGATTGTCGTTTTTCCACCAGCATCGGTGGTTCTATCATTTCTATATATGGGATACTCTTTATAATGCTAGTTTGTATAGATTATTAAGTTTAGTTTCGCTGATAGTTACAATAACCGAATTATGTTTTTTTTTTTTTTTTTTAAATAGATTAAGCGAGTATTTTTTACTATGAGTAACCAGTGAGTTAACATTTATTGAAATATTTTTTAGTGTATTTAAGTACGATTGTGTATTATTAACTATACCTTTCATAGCCATTATAAGTCTATCTAGATGTGCTGGAATGGGGTCGATTTTACTGGTATTTGTATTTATTTTTTCAAGGACTTCACTTTTGAGGTTATTAAATAATCAGGTTAACTTCCTGCTTAATTTCTCTGCAATATTGCCTATTATTTAATTTACATTAAGTATGTATTGTCTGGGTGGCTCTGCTGTCATTTTGGCTCCCACTTTAGTTGCTGCTGTCATTTTAGCTACTGTGATGCCTACATATGTTGTTATCCTTATGTCTTTATCTGATGTAGTTGATGTATCATATTTCTTGTACTGAGGTGGTGCAATTTTGCTGAGAATTTCATTATGAGAAATGTTTCTTTTTACTTTTGCTTATTCTTGTGTTTTTTTATTACATTTAACTTTTCTAGGTACACCGAACAACCTTTGAAAGTGTCTGGGTGACCTTTCATCCCACAATTGATGCAATGAATTTAATTATTGTCAGATTTCTCGCTTATGGCACAATCTCCTGCATTATGATTTTTTAGGCATTTACAGCATCTATATTGCATATTGTAGTTCGATGCTACGTGATCAAATTTCTGGCATTTCTTATATTGAGTTATTGACTTTCGTTTTAGTGGTTCCCTTTTGATTATTTACCATAATAAAACTTGGGTTTTATTATTTTCGGGGTGAATGTATAAAAATGAACTCCATTTCCACTTAGATTTTTTTCACTGACATATACGCTGCCATAGTTTTGGTAACTATATTGACTTTATTTACGTTGATGTTTTTAATCGCGAATTCTCAATTAAGGTTCACTTTGATTAGTTTTTTAATTAACTCATTTGAATCAATATTTTCTATAATTAATGGTGACGGTTTATTTATAAGTTGCTTCAGTTTCAGGTTGGCGATGCTTGTCTTGTATGCGGTTCTCCAAAATCGCGTCGATGCTGTGCGATGCTAAGCTGTTATGTGGCTTATCATGTTGAACCACGTCAATGTTGTTTTCCGTGCTATATGTTGTATCGACGTTGTTTCGCGGTCTCGTGGCTGCGTCTTTTTTTGCCACGTGTATTTAAGCATGTTCGTTGTTTATTAACTCACCTAGCCCTGTACTACTTATATTATTATCATTTTTATTAATTTTGGATTTCTTTCCGACATGTTTCACCAATGTAAATTCGACGATTTTTTAAATATTTTTATTATTAGAAAGCATGGTGATATACTTGTCTTTTATTATAATTCTCCTTTTTGCGAGTTCGTACATTGACTCACTAATATTGTAATTGTTCAATGCCAAATCGCATTGTAGAAGTTTGTTCTTTTCACTGCTTTTATATATTGTTATGGATGTGTGTCTCACAATGCCAAAAGCTCTTTGCGAACTGTGAGAGAAACGGAACATGCTGTATGGGGATCAATGTGTCCATGTGCTATAATCAACACTGATCAATATCAGTTAAAAATGTACTTATGTCGACTATTTTGAATTAAATTAATAAATATTTTTTTCTCGGTTTCACAGTCTTTATAATATAATATGTTAACTAAAATAATGACAATCACACTATCCTTATTTAGTATTTCCCCCGAAGAATCAATATACAAATTACTACTAAAAATAAAATTAAATTTGGATTAAAAATTAAAAAAAAGTAGCAGAAAATAATAATAAAATAAAATCTGACTGCCCTCACCACCTTATTCTCTCTTTTGGTATCCGACGTTTTGAGCCACTACGCTTCATCCTCAGGAGCTAAATTATTTATTAATTTAATCTATTTATTAAAAATATTTATTAATTCAATATCAGGTATTCCTTGTTGCTCCTTTTCTTCTCTCTCTCTCTCTCTCTCTCTCTCTCTTTCTGCCTCCTACATGTAAGATAGTTATATAAGATACATATATGCAAATCAATCAAATTCTTTTTGGAAAAATTTTATAATTTTTTATGAGAACTAAAAATTTATTTGAAGAATTTCGATTCTTAATTTGAAAAATATTTATCAGCTTTATAGAAATATTTTTCAAAAATACAATTTTTAATTTCGTATTATTCAATCTAAATATAAAATGGAACTTTAGTATCTTAATTTATAAGGTCATCATTTTCGTAATTTTCATCTATGTAAACGTACACTATATATTATATTACAATAAAGAATAATTATATTTACCCATTTTTCTTATTATATATATATATATATATATATATATATATATATATATATATATATATGTATATATATTTTACATTGGAGGAGGCACCTCCTCCAATGTCCAAAACCGTTGGATAACTTCACTCAAATCGGCGTTTTCCTTACATTGCAAAGTTCTAATTGACCCTTGATTACAGGATACCGCCCGCCGTGGCGCCCCCCCTTTTGTCGGCCCTGAAATTATCCATCCGAGCGCAGTATTTTGAGCTCGCAGTAACGTATTAGGAAACAACTTTAACGGCTGAAGCAACTGGCCGTAACAATCAGCACCTATAATGAGATCGATTCTGTCCGTCAAATAAAATTTCGAATCAGCTAGAGATAAATTGTCAAACTGCTCCAGTTCAATTTCGAACAGATCGCAGGCCGGCAATTCTGATGTAAGTCGTGGTAAAACAAAAGCATTAAATTTAAACGAGAAGTTTGATTCTACCTGAGACTGCAAAGTCGCGGAAGTTACATATTTAGCGATGCCAGCCTTGCAACCCCCGACACCCAATAAATTTGTATGGACGCGATCTTTTTGTAATCCAAGCAATTGCACGAGTGATTCTCGTATAAAGGTAGCCTCAGATCCTTGATCGAGAAGCGCGCGAGCCTGAGCTCGAGCGCCATGCGGTCCGAAAACAATGACTTGCGCCGTCGCGAGCAGAATGGGGTCTTTGTCATTGACTATACCGAAATTGGCGCTATTGATAACACGTTTCGAACTCACATCAGTGTTAATCATATGCGTTCGGACATTCGACGCGGAAATTGGCTGATTTTTATTTTCTATGACTCCGTTTGTCGCCACGCTATCTTGTTTAAGTGAACGATTGTAATGAAGCAGCGAGTGGTGCTTCTCTTTGCACACCTTGCACCGATAAGTGGAGGAGCAATCGCTGCTTTTATGATTTGCTAAACAATTAAAACAAAGTTTTAAGCGACGCACATCCTTTTGACGATCGGACGTTCCTTTCGCGATAAATGTTGAGCAACGCGCAATGAAATGATCGCCCGCGCAAAGGACGCATTTAGAAGCAGAGGGAGCATGCGATACTCGGGCATGGTGTATCTTGCGCGACCCGCAACCTGAACCGTGCATTGACCTTTTGTCGTCTCTATCTGCGTGCATCACAGATAAGGATTGAGCTCGTCGTTCTAGAAATTCAGCTAAATCCTCGAATTTCGGGAAACAAGAAATATCGTTACGTTCTAAATCGGATGAGGCAGCTACCCTTTGCCGATTGCGCACGATTAAATCGGACTCCCAATTTTTCCTTGTTTCTGGGTCTAATCTTACCTCTAACATATGGACGAGCCATATATCCCAATGCTGTACAGGTACCTGCAAGTTCATGAGCGCACGAACAATTCTCCGAGTCTCGTCCACGAATGTGCGTAACTCGACGGCGGACTCTTTCTTCAAATACGGCATATTTGTAAACGAGTCAAGCAGTTTATTCATAGTCAGTCGCGGATTATGGAAGCGTTCTTTAAGAGCCTTCCAAGTGGACGCGTAATTCACCCCTAAAATTGCAACGTCTTTCACTAAGTCAGCAGCCGGCCCCTTTAAACACGATTTTAAGTATTGGAGCTTTGTTGTATCCGCGATACGCCGGGCGTTGTGTACTAAGGTTCGAAAAATGTCCGCGAAACTATCCCAGTCTTCATACCGACCACTGAAGGTGGGTAGATCTAGACGCGGCAGTTTCGCTGGTCGATCACCGTGATCTTCCTCATCTCGATCGCGACGTCGAGCTGAGCTCTCTTCATCACGCGAACATTTCAATAGCTCCGTAAGAAGCCAGTCGAGTGTAGTCTCATAAGTACTTTGCATCGACTGAAACTGATTTGTTCGCATGTATGAGTCGTTCGCGGAATCTGCTCGTATTGCAATATCAGCATGCGTCGCCCTTGCCTCAGCCCAAAGCCCGTTAATTGTATCGATACGAGTCTGCACAATATGTTTATTAAGGGTGTCAGTTACCCGAGCTCGCATATGAATTCCGATATTCGTAATTTCATCATTACGAAGATTCTGTAAGATTACAAGTCGTGCGAGAGGAACTGGCGCCATCGCGATACTACCAAGTTCCAATCACACTAAGAAGCTAGTAAAATATAAAAATCAGAAAGCGTAGTGAACCTTATAAGTAAACATACAACACAGTTCTCGTAATAAAATAAATGAACATTACACTACATGAAAGGAAATATAAATTATTAGAACGGAGACGCCTTCTATTAAGTTCTACACTTACCACTAACAAGATATGAACATATAATTATTAAAATACGCTTAAATGTTCATACCGCGAGATCTTGTTTTTTCATACACACTACTACGCATTCCTCACCCGGGGCACCATGTTTTTAAATAAAAAATTATAAGATATGCAATTTAGTTGCATGAATTAGGAAGGAATATGCGTAGAGGGTATATGAAAAATTCAGAATATGATTGCAAAGAAAACCTTTAATTACGAAATAAGTTAACACATCGCAGGCATAAAAACCCCAGTCACAAGTGGGGGAAAAGCCTTAAATGTGTTAACTCTTATTATTATAGATAATAAATAGATATAAACAATAATACTTATAAACAATAGAGCGAGATGGAACAATAGGTAGAACAATAGGTAGATGATGGCAACAGCCTGAGACCCGCACGGCCTCGATTAACGCAGGAAATAGCTTGACAGCTACTTCCTTGAACCTACGTCACTGGTTGGTGGTGATACTAGCGGTATCACCACTGAAGCTAGATACCAATTACCTAGGCCCTGAATAAAATGCACACGTAACAAGTTACACCAACGAAATATCGCACTGTACAAACTGTTGCGGAGAGAAAAAAGATCGTCCTAGCGGGACGACCTCTGAAGCGTTACTAATTTTCGGTGCATCTGTACATAAGCGCTACCCGAACTTATGAGCCGATGCTCCAAAACCTTTCGTATCTCCGTTGGTTCAAGCAAAGGGGGCAACAACCTATACAAATGCAGGATATTGTCGCGATGTCCAATAGCATAAACGACTTAATTCTAAATTTCGTACGGTTCGCGCGGACTTTTCATTTTTATATGCCTACTGCTTTTCCAGAGAGTTTATGGTACCTTTCCTCTTACTTAGGAAAAATCTCCAAAACTTGTCGGCCACGTGTATTGAATGGCGCAGTGCAATAAATGCCACATTCATTTATGCCTACACTCTCTCTCCCCCCTCTCACTCACGCTCTCTTACTCCTGCTTTCCAACACACGGAGCGCATATGTCGCGAACACTAATATTTCATTCGATAAAAGCCCTTTCCTATTATATCCTCAAAAGCCGAAAATCTCTTTTTAATATTTTTTTCAACGTATTTTTATATTATTTTTCAGTATTTCAACGTATTTTTAATACTATAGAACTCTGAGGAGCGATTTTCTCTTATTCCAAGTAAATTTTCTTAGAAATTTCTAACAGAAGTTTTTGACATGGAGTCAGATCCAGAATTTAAATTGCTTTTCACAGCAGCTACACTAAAAGCTAAAAAAATATATAAAACAGTGCGTTAGATAAAGATTTTGAGTTTAATACTATACGCTACACTAGCTCAATTATACTTAAAGAACTATATCATTATCTATATTAATTTAATCACAATACAAATAAAAATTAAAAAATTAAGATGACTTAAGCCGAACCTTTTGTATTTTTCATTTTCCTTATTCTTAAATTGGTTTAACTGTAATGTTTACTATAAACCCAAGTTAATCTTTTTAACACTCATGAATTAAAATAAAATTTATTTGAGCTTAACCAGTGTAAGAAATAATTTTATATCATCTAATTATGTGAAGCCATTATTGTTTATTTAGTAAAATTAAGTAATGCTACCATTGTTACTTTAGTAAAAGTATATGTATTGGTCTATCAGAGAAATATGATTATTATTTTTTAGAATTTTAGTCTAATTTGAAAGTAACGATTTTGTAATCCTTGCATATGAAAATAATTCGAACTATTTATATATATTATAATCCAACGAGTTTTATTTCTTTAACAATCAGTTTTCTTTTCTTCAAAAGTGATAGAGAAATTTTTAACAACCATAATAAGAAGAAAAGAGAAAAACGACTTTTAATCAGGGAAGGTAACATAAAGGTATAGATTAAACTTGATTGAAAGGCGTTGCATCGACTGCAAAAAAATTCTTTCAAGCAACTTGCAATATCTCCTCAGTCAATTCAAAAACAAAAGTGAACTCCGCCTCGGAAGCATATAGTCGACGGAACTGTACGAAACTCCATACAACAAAATTGAATTTCTCCGAGTTTCTGGCTTCGGTAAGAGCAAGACCTCTCTCTCTCTCTCTCTCGTTTTCTTCGGTGCCCGACGCGTCCTTCCCTATATCTTTCATCGGCTGACTCGGTGAAAACTTCTTCCCGCAGAGGGGGAAGGGCGAAGCAGCATGCAGTACGCGTCTCCTCGCATTTTCCGTTGGGACGCGCGGATAAAAGCAACAGGCCAATGGATTCGCGCAATGACATTTACATCCGTTGCCGCGCGCGACGGTGGGTGCCCCATCAAGTTTTGTCACGCACATGCCCCGCGCGCGCAGTTCGCCCGATAAGATCTCTATGTGTATCTACGTATGTATATATGCGTGTATATATATATATATATATATATATATATATATATATATATATACATATAAATCCATCCGTATGCCGGGACACGCGCGCCACTCTGGTGCACAAATGTTGCCCGTCTAATTGGGAAATCGGTGATGTTACAGAGTCCAGGACTCCTTAATGGAAAGGGCATCTCTCTCTCTCTCTCTCTCTCTCTCTCTCTCTCTCTCTCTCTCTCTCTCTCTCTCTCTCTCTCTCTCTCTCTCTCTCTCTCTCTCTCTCTGTCTCTCTTTCTCTCTGGCTCTCCATCTGTTCCTCTCTCACTCTCATTCGCGTCTGGGATATGCACGACGTTTTAGGAGGCATATCTACTTGCAGTATCTTAACGAAGTATTGCCAGTATTTGGACATACCATATACAAGATGAAATGGTTAATCTTGAAAAATGTTCGAGCATTATATATATATATATATAAAACAATTGAATTGTACTTCTGTCGACTGCCCATATACAAATTAATAAATATTTTTTTATTGGTCTTACAGTCCAATCAATTTCAACCAAAAATAAAATAAAATAAAATAAAAATAAAAATAATAAAAATAAAAAATAAAAATTAAAAATAAAAATTAAATTAAAAATTAAATTAAAATGATAATGACAGTCAGACTGTCCTTGTTTACATTCACCCCCGTAGACTAATCTGAAAATAAAATATTAGCTGAAAAAATTCTTTGTTAGTAAAGTGCAGTCTGACTGTCCCCAACACCCTTACCTAATTGAAGACTTGTCCAACGTTTCGAGCTCGCTACGGCTCCTCATCAGGGACTCTTTTTAAATCATGTATAAAATTACTATTTAAAAAATTATCAAATTTATTTTCTCTTTTAAAATTACTAATGACATTAACCAAAGATGCCCTACATTCCTTTTTTACTTCATCATTTAAACCAAAAAGATTACTTTCAACCTCCGCGATGATTTCTTTGATCGGGAGATTACTTTTACAATATAATATTCCATGTTTGGCACCTTTAGACATGATGTTTATTACTTCATTTGGTATCTCCTTGTCAGTTAGATTCCTAAACCAATTTTTATTGTTTGCATTGTTAAATTGGTAGCTTTGAAATTGTTTTTTATTTCTTAAACATTCAAATTTCCTTTTTAGTGTTTGTCTATTAATATATTTTGTCTTAATAAAATGTTTGCTTTGACCAAGAAAAAATTCATGTAATTCATTTCTTTCTATATTTTGATATAAATAATGTTTAATCTTTAATAAATATCTATTTAAGGAATGAATCTGAATATGTAAATCTCTAATTTCTAAATTAAGTAATTTATTTTTGAAAAAGAAAATATTTTTCTTTAGATCATAAGAGTCCCTGATGAGGAGCCGTAGCGAGCTCGAAACGTTGGACAAGTCTTCAATTAGGTAAGGGTGTTGGGGACAGTCAGACTGCACTTTACTAACAAAGAATTTTTTCAGCTAATATTTTATTTTCAGATTAGTCTACGGGGGTGAATGTAAACAAGGACAGTCTGACTGTCATTATCATTTTAATTTAATTTTTAATTTAATTTTTATTTTTAATTTTTATTTTTTATTTTTATTATTTTTTATTTTTATTTTATTTTATTTTATTTTTGGTTGAAATTGATTGGACTGTAAGACCAATAAAAAAATATTTATTAATTTATATATATATATATATATATATATATATATATATATATATATGTTTGTTAACATTCTATTGACTGAAGATGCTTTTCAAAAAAGTCTCAATTCGGTTGACGAGATTAAACGAATTTTTGAAGAGATCTTGAGGCATTATTTTATATATTTAGAAGGTGTAAATTGAGACAGTTATATATAATAGCACGAATATATTCGCATATTGTTAATTATTTACTAATTGAATCTATAGATATTATTATTTAATAAGATGCAATCGTTTCATATTTAATTGTAATAAAGTAAATTCCTAATAAATATATATTCTATATAATATTAGAGTATATGTTCTGTAATGAATAAAGTTTTATATATACCTTTATAGAATAAATCTTCTAAACTTGCCGAACCAGAACTCGAGAAAATTCAGTGACCCGTATTCAGAAACAAAATTCAGCAACCCACGAAACTTATAAAAAAGTTTCATTCACGAATTAATGACATTTCTCTAAAATAGAGGCCACCTACCTGAAATAAAAAAGAAGCACAATAAAATTTTAACCTAGCCGTGTTTCATAGATTTCCAGTGAATTAAGGAAACGGCAATTGACATATATACTGTAGATTTCATCTGCAGTGATGAATGCATGCATAAATTTTAGTTTTTCTCGAATCTGAGATTAATTGCATATGATTATAAATTCTATATAAATATATATTAAGAGAATTCGTGAAATTTCAAGTAAAAAAAATTCGCTACTTTACCAATAATACGTCGCTCATATCGTATTACAAGGAACGCGCGTTCTTTACTTGCAATCATTAAAAAATACTTCTTTCGTGAAGGGAGAGAAAGAATACTGCCTATACCTTTTCCGGTTGGGTTATTTAAGGGGAAAGAAGGGAAGGGAGGTAAATCAGTTGCAAAACGAAGCGAATGAAAGGGTAAAATGCAGTGCCCGTGTTAAAAATTCGCTGCTCGTGTTGTCCGTTGCTCTCGCGACCTTCCAGAGTAGCCCTTTATATATATATATATATATATATATATATATATATATATATATATATATATATATATATATATATTACAGCCTAACGGAACGATTAGAGAATCGATCATAGCAAAAGAATCCAATATGCGCTTTAATTTAGACTTATTTTATCTGTGCTTAATACCGATTTACGATTATGTATTGTAGCGTTAAGGAAGAGCGCAGAGCCCAGCTGTCAGTAGTGAACAGTAATGATGGGTTATTTTCATATAGGTGAAATTAAATTACTAAATTAATTTCTAAATTACTTTCCGGATTTGACCTTTTACAGACACACACGCGCACACGCACATGCGCGTGCGCACGCTCGCATAGCTTATATGCTAATGTTCTGCTTCCACTTAAGAGGGCTCCGCAATCAGTTGATAGCGAAGCGATGGTAAGTAAAATTATGCTACGCACATATAGCTGAACTTCAGCGAAATATTGGAATGCTAAAATATTTGCGGCTGGAGAAGAAATTTAAAGTATTTTACGTTATCATTAAGATAATCCAAGTACGAGGCATTTAAGGGAATTTATTATAAAGTTACATATTGCCAAATATTCATTTTAACTAACGTTATTTACATTTAAAAATAATATCATATTGACAGTTTCTAGGAGTAAAATTTCATTATCAATTATATAATAATTGATTACGTATACTTCATTTATGCAGAAATAAATGTAAAGTTGACAATATGATAATTTAATTCCTAATAAATATAATATTATAATAGGATATTTAAACTATTTCAGTAACAATGTTGTGTACTTTTCTAAGAAAATATAACAATTCATTATTCTTATGTTTTCAAGTAAGTAACAATATAAATGGAATATTTTTGAAATGCAGAATGGAGGTTTTTAAGAACTACATATTTAAGAAGCTTAAGGAATGCAATTACTTTCTGAAGCAGAATTAACAAAATGTTTGTCGAGAAAAATGAAAGTTTATAATGAAAAACATTGCTAGAAAACACAAACAAAATGAAAGAGAACAAAACTTTAATTATGCAGTGTAATTATTAGAGATTTTTTATTTTTCCACTGTATTTCATATTTTTAAATTATTTCTTTATTATGTTCATGCACTTTTTGAATTAAAATTCATTAAATACAAAGTAAAAATGAATTTATAAACTTTAAAGGAGCTAAAGCATACAGCCAAATATAAATATATAAGGTCTAAAATTCCTGAGAATAAATTATAGACTGACACATTTATTTAACAAAAATCGAGCAAATTTCGATTAATTATAAAAAGTTAGTTGAAAAACAAATACGAATAGACTGCGTCCTTGTTTATATAAAAGAATGTAATTTGACGGGATGTAGAAAAGCTACTATTAATTAAACTATTTTTTTGCAAGAAAGGAGATAATACTTTCACAATAAAATCACGATTGTCGTCAAAATTTCTATATTTTAATCAGAAATGTACGTGTATATATTCTTCTTTCTATATATTACCTTTGGTATATATATACTAGAATGCTATCCAAATTAAAAAGCTATTTAATTTAACGAACTTTGCTGGCGATAAAATCTGAAACATATTTGTCAAAAACATTCAATTCGAGTATACGAATTAGTTTGGAAGGAATGCACAAAACATAAAATAGAACTTCAAATGCGATTATATATTCACTGCTAGAGAAAATCACGTTAACGTTACTTATTATATCTATACTTACATCCGGATTTTAAAAATTATACCTATTCGACTTGGCCGTCAGGTGTACAGGTATATAATATCCTTTATATATATATATATATATATATATATATATATATATATATATATATATATATATTTATTTATATGGTCGTTTAATATCGGATGAGTCGTAACGGAAGTGGAAGCACAGACAGATGAGTCATACGAGGCTGCTTCGATTAATTTCTCCTGGCGTGTCAGACAAAACGATCCTCGCTCCCCGTAGCTCTTAAAATCGGCCAGCGAATAGCTCGCGCACGGTTAATATGGGAACGCGAGCGCCGCATATCAACGACCCATAATATATATATATATATATATATATATATATATATATATATATATATATACGATCTCGCCTAAGAAGGCCCGGATCTGCCCATTCCGCTTATATAATAATGTCTTGGCGGAAGAAGGGAGGGGAGGAAGATACGAATTTAAAGAGACCATGCGGAGCGTCGAGGAGCCAAGGTGCTCGTGTTATCAGGAGGTCGCAATTTAACGTACGACGACGCGACACAGAGACCTTTTTATTAACGCGCAGCGTGTGAGTGCGCACTTTTATAAAGGAGCCAAGAAGGGCGCGTCCCGACTATACATACATAAATGCATGCATACAAATATATATATATACAGACCAAAAGATGCGCTACCGTTCATTCTTTTTGTACTTGCAAAGGAAGAAAGTGAAAGAGAGAGAGAGAGAGAGAGAGAGAGAGAGAGAGGGAAAGATGAAGGAGTACTGAATTTCCTTAGATCGGGCCCGAGATTGGGCGCGGGTGAATGGTATTTCGACTACAAAGGCACACACGTAATATATATATATATATATATATATATATATATATATATGTGTGTGTGTGTGTGTGTGTATATTAAGGAGGCGAAATTATTAATTATTAATTTCAACGTATTCTATAATGTTATATCTTTTTGATATAATTGAATGCCTCCATACTTTATATCACCTACTAAGGAATACAAATAGCTCTTATCAATTTCGCTGTGTTACCGGAGCATTTTTCGAAAGTAGAACAATTTATTTGCTCTTATTTTTTTATTACGAGTGTGCAGAATGTAAAGCAATGTTTAATACTTTTTTGATACAATATATTATAATGATATTGTAATTAATTAAGACATAACATAAATAGTAAAAGGAGATTATATAATGCAATTGTATACTATAGATAAATGACATCTAAATTTTGCAATAAAAAGTATTTTGGTCGTATAAATATATTGAAAATTGTAGTGTATCACACAGAATTTAAAATCAATTTGAAACGTTTCAATTCTTTCATGACACGTGTACTAATTGGCTTTTCGACTAAACTGGCGAAACAAATCAAAATACGTGATAACTTTCGTCATACTGTTCCTTGCATATAATTATTAATAGTTATCAATAATTAAATTATCGACATTTATATAAAGTATATGTCGATGTGTTCCATATTAGTTATCGAAAATATCCATAAAGTTGTCAATATATTATTTATCAAATGTGGACGAATACAATGATCCTTATATATTAAACAGTATTGAGCATTTTATTACATTATTTACGCGGTTAAAAATTTAATCTCTAATAGACTTAGGTCAGATTGTATCGAATATAACAGTTTGTTAAATGTGACAAGATTTTGAAAAGTTTTCTTCTAATTTCACCTATTCAATAAATATGGAAAAATAAATAAGTAAACCATTTTAGGAAAGGGAAAAAGCAAATAATTCTTATATTAATGTTTTAAATGCATTTTTTATTTCAAAAAGAAATTTAGTGCAGCTGCAGTTTTGAACTTAGCGTGTTGGATTATTTCTTACGGAAAAACTCTTCCTGAAGGATTTTAATGAGTAAAACTTCACTGCAAAACATGCAAAAAAGGTTTTAAGAAAATTATAGATAGAATAACAGAATTAGAAAGAATGTATAAGTAAATAGCTTCAAGGTGTAGCAATATATTTTGTTGTTAAACAGTTGAAACTACGAACTTGAATCGTGATGCGCAATTACCCATCTTCTCATAACAAAGATCGTATAATATAGTGCAAAAAAGAATAAAATTATCGAAAAATACGGAATTTGTGTGAATATTTAAAAAAATTCTGATATTGTATTCGAAGAAATATATATCGACTTAGATAAAATCATTTCCGTAAGAGCAGATGGTGCAGCCAATATGCTGCAGAAAAAGCACGGTTTTATCCAGAATCTTCCAGAACGAAAATATTGCGAAATTCTCTTATTAAATTTTGTTTTACAATACAAGATTACAGAATATATGAAAAAATTGATAACGAGGTTTGATATTTTTACTAAGGATTTGAAAATCAAAATTACAAGATTCGGCGAGAGATGTAGACAATCAAACTTATCTTGGATTATTTTTCGTCACTGATTGTCAGTCGCAAATCAGTTAAAAGCTTGCCGCTTTAATTTTTAAAAGCATAACATATTGTGGATAAACGTGTAGAAATTTTAGAATGTTAATTCTCTATATAACTTTTTAAAAGTTTTGTAGAAGTTTTGTAGAACCTTCAAAAGTTTATTTGCATATCATTTTTTCGTCAATGTACTTTACGAGTTTACAATTTTTCATTTTGAAATAGCTTTCGAATTATTTCGTGAAACTGCTTTGAAAATTCTTATTTGCTC
Source organism: Sycobia sp. Sy_11 (assembly GCA_018907035.1). Classification (NCBI taxonomy): domain Eukaryota; kingdom Metazoa; phylum Arthropoda; class Insecta; order Hymenoptera; family Epichrysomallidae; genus Sycobia; species Sycobia sp. Sy_11. The sequence continues at coordinate 2,718,984 of JACCIC010000034.1, read as the reverse complement.
ATTTACAGACTATTTGATTGAAGTTATTAGGTCCACATTTAAATAGGTCGCAGCTTATAACACACATATATTTAAATAAATGAATACAACTATAATCTGCTCGTATATATGAACATAATAAGTGTAAGCTCCGTAACATTATGTCAAGTCTTTGATCTGAGAGATCTCTAAAACTGCTGATAACATTTATTAATAAAAATGTCATTAGGCTATAATATACCAGATAGAGTTACGATATAATCGAAAACAAATTTTCTTGCAAGCCGAGCAAAATAAATTGAAAACGAAAAGGAAAATCCGTTCGCATTACAATTCCGATCAAAATTCTATTTCCATCAGCCACGCTGGAGCAGTAAATGGAGAATCTCAAAATTGCCTACCTCTATACGTCGTGGTCGTGTATATGTAACTTTACCGGATGCACTACAGGCCACAGCGTTGCATCTCCTCTCCATATTACTAAACACTCGCGAAATAAAAGAGGTGGGCGAAAGATTACCCCGTGCAAAGTGCGTATGAAACATGTTCCCGCGCATCAGGAGTGAAAGACAGAAGGGAGGAAGAGGGAAGGTAAAGTCGCTGTCCCGAAAGAGCGCCGGCGATGACTTAGCGCGCCTCGTTAAGGACCTTCGCGGCGGAGAGGGCCGCGAAAACGTCCGGCAGCGCATTAACATACAATCCGGCGGCTCGGCTTTTCCCGTCCGGCGGGGGGGGGGGCAACAACGATAATTGCCAGTTAGTCACATATACGGCTGTATATACGTTTAATGCGCTGTTTCTCGCTTCCGTCCACTTTGCCTCTATATATATTTCGTCCACCCGTCGTCGGGCTCTCCTTTTGCCATCTCCCGCACTCTCTCTCTCTCTCTCCTTCTCCTTCCCGTTCTTTTTTTCCTCACTCAGCGAGCGCGCGCACACGCGCGCCTCCTCCACTCCTCGAAACGCGCCCCGAGAGTATAAATATCAAGGCGACTCGCCGAAACAATCGCTTCGCCTTTTCAGGCGAGCCGAGCGCGGCTACATCGGCGCATTTGCATATTAGGCAGCAGCGACGCGTCTGCTGCCGCACCGCGCGCGTTCCGCAGCGGGGGGAATTTTTATGCCCGCGGCGCGCTTTCGATTCTTTTTCCCCTCCTACCCCCTCCCCGGCTCGCGCAATGGGAAAAAACACGCACGCACGAAAGACTGAGAAAGAGAGAGACGGACACGAATTACAGAACGGCGGCTGGGATTTTTCAAATGTCATTAGGAGTAATAGGTCGCCGCGTATTATAATATAAGTCGACAATGGGCCGTATCGTATATCGCTGGTTAATATGTGAAAAATAGCTGGGAAGAGCGAGGGTAGAGCGCTGGAGCGGTCGCGGAGTTATTATTATATGCATGATAGAGAGACAGAGGTCGGGACGACAAGAATGAGACGTTAAAACGCGTTCGCGCACTTAAACGTTTAATGAAAGAAAAATAAAGAGTAAAAAAGAAAATAAAATTGCCCCGCTGCCGTATTGCGGCCTTCTTCGCACGGGAGGGGAAAGGCGCGGAACCCCATGGAAGAGTCTGGCTTTCGAGACTAATAAGTGAAGGAAACATACGCTTTATTACACTTCCCTCGGTTCAATTTCATATATCTATATATATACATATATCTATATATTTACATATATCTATATATCTATATATATATATATATATATGTGTGTGTGTGTGTGTGTGTGTGTGTGTGTGTGTGTGTGTGTGTGTGTGTGTGTATACTATACATATACAGATATAGAAAGTTGGATTTGAATGCAGGTCGGTGAAAGAAAATTAAATATGACCTGGCTTCGCTGAAATGTAAAAATTCAGCGGTGCTCGAGCGTACGAGAAGAAGAGAGGGAGAATAGAATCGGTGAAAATATAGCCGATTGTTGTTAAGCTGGAGCCGAGAATTTAATAAAGTTTCCTACTCTTTTGAGCAAAGAGCGGCTCCAATGTGTATGCATATATCTCTATACGAACGTATACATATATAGTAGCGCAAATTGAAGATTGAAGAATCGATAATTCGAACAAAGGTCTCTCGCGTGTTTAGCGCTCCGGTAAAAAAGATGGCAGCGACCGCCGAGGGATTGTCTGGGTTCACGCATTCGCAGAGAGCCGAGATCGCCGATACGATTATGAATCCCGCTCGGTGCCATTTCGCTGCACCGCTCACTCTCTCTCTCTCTCTCTCTCTCTCTCTCTCTCTCTCTCTCTCTCGTTCGGTGCATTAAGACGACCCACTGCTCCCCGCAGATCACCAGCATCGATTGCGGAGTTTAAGGTCGGAGAGCATTTAAACAATGCCCGATATATAAGTTTTCGTACAAAAAGAGAAAAGAGAGAAAGAGAGAGAGAGAGAGGGAGAACGAATCATCTGCGAAATCTGGTTTGAAACGGACCTTCGTCTCTCCCCTAGCACAATCATCTCTACCCCTCTCTCTCCCTCTGACTCTCTCTCTCTCTCTCTCACTCTCTCGGTTGAAAACGAGCCTCTGATTTATTCGCTTTTAAACGCAGGAAGCCACTCGATGATGGGGTTCGCGTGAGGCTAATACGCGGCATCGGTGCGCATGGCCGGGCAGGGTATAGTTGCAGGCTCGAGCAATTTCGAATTTACGTTATTTTTCATTATTATTTTTATTTTTCTTTAGTTGATATTATTGGACCAACATGGGTGAGTGGCCTTCCTCCGTATATACGGCCCCTCCCTTTCCCTCCCCAAACCTTATGATATTTAAAAAAAAAATACTTTTAGAACTGAATAAACCTGCAGATTTCCAAAACTATGAAGAAAAAACTTATACTCAGATAATTTTCTGTTGGATATATTTAATATAGAAAAAATTACTGAATAAAAAAATCGTTCAGAACCTAATAAGTAACAATGAAATATATTTTGACTGATACTACAATATGGTGCACCTGGATACGTACTGTTCATATTATAAACTATTTATATTATAAATTTTTGCTTGAAAAGGATTACTTAAATCAAAACGAAATGTTAAAGAAATTAAAATGATATACATAGGATTCATTGATTTAATTACTTTATCAATTTAATTGTTTATTCTTATAAAAATTTCAACGTAAAAATATAGTATTTCCAAAATTGATCATAATACATCAATAAGGATAAATGAAAAGCATTTATGGATTATTTAATTGTTTTTTCGAAAAAATCATTCTCGACAATTTGGATATTTGCAAGTTCCAGGCGTTCCGAAAATGTTTTTTTTTTAAAGAAGATTCGGTTGATTATTTGTATCACCCTGTACCACACATTTCATATAGAAGAGACAAAAATCATAATTATAATATTAAGAATCGACTAATATCGAGTTTCACAATGGTACAGAATAAGTTTCTTTCCAACACACAGAATTCCTTTACTCAACTAATGCCAACGTGTCAACCGCCTGCATTAAATATATGCTAATCTACAGGATTATATTTGAACAATTAAATTTTTATTTGAATATGATACAAGTACGTAGAATTAAAAACATTTTTTTACTCACAGTTAAATTATATAAATCTTAGTTATTAGCAATAAATCGAGAAAGGCTACACAGATAAATTAAAAAAACAACGATAATGCTGATAATTCTTCTAATGATAATTTAGATAAGAAACATTAAAGGGAGCAAACTAAAGTGCTTAATGATACAGGAGTGACGTTCAGGAAGGAAATAAATTTATTATTTATATACATTTCCAAATGACATTATATATGTTCAATCAAGTTTTAATGCCCATAAAACATTTTTTTAACTCTCAGTGTCAACTTTAGCGTTTATATTATTTACAGTGAATCGAGTGCAAGCTGTTTTAGAAAAAAATACTTTTGTTGTACAATTACTTTCCAAATCCATAATTTTTTATTCATTTTAATTTATTCGAATATTCAAAAGGCGGGCCAATCTACCAGGATCTCACTCAGTATCATTCGTTTAAACGTCCTTTATATTCTTTCATAATAGTTCTTAATTGTCACTTCGTTTGAAACTCTCAAATTTCTATTTGCAACAAGAGACATAAATTTAATGAATATTTCGAAACAATGACGCGAGACGAATAAAGGGATTATACGAGCTGGAAATAAATTTGACTGGTGCTCTTCTGTAGAGTCGATATAAGTTTTGCTTAAAATAATAATAAACTGAAGAAGAATGTAATAATCGGATAGATTGGCCGTGTCACGCTTAATATTATACAGCAATAGGGTTAAATTGGTCGTTCCTCTGATTTCAACTTCATGTGACGGGCTTCATACTGGAAAATTGTCCGAACCGGCTATAATTCGCCCATTAAGCATTCCATACTTGCGCTTTCCATTTTATATCAGCGGGATCGCCGGCAATTTAGATTCAAGAGACGCACGCACTGACGTAGGATAACCGCGCGGGCTCTCTTCGCCTTTTCGCCGCTGCGCAAACGGACAGTTGTATATAATCTTTTGCGCGTGTGAGAGAGAGAGAGAGAGAGAGAGAGAGAGAGAGAGAGAGAGAGAGGGAGAGGGAGAGTGAGAAAGATAGAGTACGGCGCCGCTCATAAGCTCATTACGGCTGACGAAGCTCTCGAGGCCCTTGACACGGGCCACGGGGGGAGAGGAGGCTTTAAACACTTGGCGCGTCCTCGCATGTTGTTAATACCAGAATTGACATCGTTTGACCCGCGTCTTCACGCGGGCGTGCGCGTCGACTCCCTGCCAACTCCCACCCCACCCCCGCGGGGCCTAAAGTCCTCGTCTGACTAACAATCGGCGAATTGTCCATCGTCGACGTCGCAGAGAAGCACGCGAGGAGGTCTCGAAGGAAGTTTTCGATATCGTCGTTTTATAAAATCGATTGTATATATATATATATATATATATATATATATATATATATATATACGATCGGCGCGACATGTCGGCGGCGGCTATTTTTAGCTGGCCGTGTTCAATCGAGAGGCTTGCGAGCTATTTTGAATACAGTCCTATATATATATTATGTATGTGTAGAGGGGATCTTTTTCGCATGATAAAGTATAAGGAGGATAATTGCAATTCCGGGCCGTTTTGTATTTGAATGCACTAATCGAAATAAACAGTATATTTGAATTAATGAGCTATATCCCGATTCTAGAAATTTCTCTATACATGAACCATATGCATATGGTTACATGGAATCAAACTAGTATTTTCTCTAATTTTTCTCACTTGTTAAAACTGGCCCGAACCCGAGGAAAATCCATCTAAATGAACCTAAATTTTGACGATGCTTCGATCCTTTTAGATATCTCGACAGGAAACCAAATAGAAGTTACTGTAATTTTCCGTATTTCGAGTGGATCGGTCACATTAGATTTACAGATAAGAGTCTAGACCAGCGTTTTCTCGGATTACTATGATTTATAAATATTAGAAGAATCTTAAACAATTGCAATACGTTGATCCTAAGCTCGAATTCACTGGATAGAATATTTTTTCTATTTGAATATCATTAATTTACATGTAACATATTTCATCGTATATTTTTTTTATTATCCAATTATATACAGTTCTGAGCTTTTAGTTTAATATAAAAAAATTTTACAATATATATTAAGTATATAAACTAAACTTTGGAATATCCGCACCGTCAACATAAACTTCCAATTCTGAAATAATGCAACTTTTTCACCTTTTTTTATAACTTTTTTAAAAAACTGTTGCTAAGTTTCATGTAATATATAGGTGTATTTCTATATACGTATAAATGTAAAATCTTTCCAAAAAAAAAAATATTGGCGAAACCTATTAAGGTTGCGACTTTTGCAATTTAGCTCCGAATTAGTAATAATAATATTATTTCATGCGACATCGCAGTCTTTGAGAACTAGATAAAGAAATTTATTACTTTAGATAAAGAAAATTCAAAAATAATTTTTTTTTTCAAAGATGTTCGAAAGCTTTCACAAAACGATAGGTTACATTGAGATGTCTTCTAGATGATTACACCCAATTTGAAGACCTTCCTTTATAAAGAGTATGCGAGGAAAGCTTTCTGAAGGCTGAAATGAAACAGTAGTTCTTTTTGTTGCGCACTGAAATCTCCAACAAGAAGCGTATGTATACCTGTATATATATCCGCTCCTCGAAGAAAGGAAGCATCAAGGAATTTTTGGGTCAGTCTTCGTTCAACGGAATCAGCCGTCGTCTAGTCCTGGCTTCCGGGCGCGTCGCGCTTGCAACAAACTTAGGGCACCACTTCTCCCGAAAATTCCCCAATGTGTAAGAGCTATAGATGCGTATTATTGCCTTGCTCCTCATCTCCTTTCTTTTCTTCCTCGCCCATTTCCGCTGCGCTGTCGCGTACGACAGATTTTCTAGTCCACTCCATGGTTTTGTGAGGAACTCAAATGAGCGGTGGCTTTGTAACAGTACAACAATATGTTGCCGTAAAGTAATAATTTCCAGACTGGTTACATGAGGTAACGCTAATTTCAATCAAAGAAATGATTAATTAAAACACATATGTGATTACGCTGACAGTAATCTAAGCGAGCGTAAATTTATGGAACGAGAAAGGCTATTCCAAGCTAATTTTTATTATATTAAATGCGAGAACAGTGCCAATATAAGAAGGTACGGACGCGGTCGGTTTTACGGCTGTTTCATGGAGAGAAGCATTCAAACGCCACAGACTAGTCATAAAACGTCATTTGGTCTCGGCGAGCGATGATATCTGATACTAACGTACTTGAACGCATTACCATCATAAGGAATTACTACTTAAAGTAGCTTTTTTAACAATTTTAAATGCACTATAGGATACGACTTCGAAAAAATTCATTTTGTAATTAAAAATACGTCATCGCAGCGTGGACTCTGCTGTGCTCGTCCGGACAACGTGCCGGTCAATTCGAAATCCCACTTTCGCCAAGAGAGGCCATGGAAGCGATTCGCGTTCCCGATGCACTCGCCACGGAGTCCGCGCGTACATCGATCGCGCGGCGCGGGCACTCGCGATCGCGATCGCTCTCCGGCTAATTGCGCGCCGTTTACATCCGTTCTGTATAAGGGAAGCGCAGCCGCGGAAGGGGGTATGTGGGGGGGCGTTGCGGACGCAGCATCGGCACGGGGGAAGGGGAGGGCGAGCGTTGGCACCTCCGGGTTCAAGAGCGGAGCGCAAGGCGCAGCGACTCTCTCCGCGCCTCGTGGCTCCGTGCTCTTTTCGCCCTAACCGCGCGCGAGCAGGCGCGAGCCCGCGACCGTTAAACCCCCCCCCCCTTGGGACGCGGCTGGCAAGCGCGGCGTCCAGGAGTTCGTTAGCCCCGCGGGCGCGTCGTCGCCGTTTTCCTCTGTATTCCGCGGTATTAATGCGGGAACACCGTGTTAATACCGCGTATATATGCTCCCCTCCGCTGAGACGCGCGGACTGGAAAAATTGGCGCCGCTGCAGAGGACGTCACGACTATCTGAGCAGTCTAGGCCGTGTAGTCACTGATTACTTCCCTGACTCCAGAATTCCAAATTCCACAAACTGTGAAAAAAAACTATTAATAATATATTGGACAAATGGCTTGTCCAAATTTCGTTCAGGAGAAGAAGTAAGAATGCATTTAAAAATCTGCATTTGTATAATGCATTTATAATCTATTGACTGAACAAATACTGAATATACTGGATTCATTTTCCAATTCTCGAACAGAAGGATGCCTCAAAATCGTTTCAACGAGATATAAATATCATATTTATATTTTATTCCTGCATGAAATATAATATGTGGAGGCATCTAATGAAGACAAGCACGATTGAATTTCCACAATAGTAATCTAGAAAAATTCACCATTAGAATCGGTTAAAGTAGGAGAATTCCATTTTTATACGATTTTCAATATAAATGTAGAAGCTGTGCTTTTTTACATTTGGCGTGCTGGAGGCCTGCTAATGTTTTCTAGCTTTTTCGATATACAGTATTGTTAAATAGTATTGTATTGTAAGGCAACTAGAATTGTAACGATAATTATATTTGACCTATAATCTAACTTTTTAATAAAGTACACTTGTAATGATTTTTTAAAAAAGGTTAAACTTCTCTAAGTAACAGATCAATGTAAAATTTTTTATAAAATGGTGCATTATATGTATATATATATATATATGTATATATATATATATATATATATATATATATATATATTCAACCAATACATATTTCCGTTAATGAATTGTAACGTGTATTTTTATTATTAAATTTTCATAGGGTATGAAAAACCGTGAATTATTTTCTTCTTTTGCAATATGTATCTTTATTTTTGATACTTATATTACGATCAGAATTTATAAAAAAAGAATAAACAGCAAATATAAAAAACCTGAAATAAAAAACAATGTTTAATTTTATAATTTAATTTTTTGAGATAATATCTTAATACAGCATTCGATGAAAATTCCTGCAAAATTTAATTTGTAATTTTCAGTTGGTTTTGCATCATAAGAAAATAAAGGAATGATAAAAGAAATTGAAAACGTTTAAAGAAAAACGAATCCTACCCAGTTACAATTATTCATGCGAATTTCAAAACTGAAACAGATATTATTTTCTTTTCCTATCCTTGATTGCAATAATATAAAGATAAATACTATAGGTATACACTTTATTTAAGATCGCGCTGTGTGCGCGATGAAAATAAAATACCGCAAACGTTATATCCCATATGGATTCTATTATGATTTATGAAAGCGCCAGGGCTGATATCTTTCTTTAACACATCATAAAATAACTCAAGAGGCAATTTATAATCCCGCACACAGTCCATTACTGCGAGTAAAGTTTCCATCGATAGATACTGCTATAGGATATATATATATATATATATATATATATATATATATCATCTAATAAGTAAAAGCCAGACGCTCTTCGCACCACGCATTAGATATTTCATCGCGACCTATATATTGTGCACTAAAATAACATTGTATCGAATGGGAGATATTTAGATTTGTGTACGCGCGATTAAAATAGACATAATGTAGAATATATAAAGTTTATAGTCGATATACACGACGGTCGGTTTAAAGGAACTTATTCCGAAATGATTTTTCGATTTGCTCGTAGCTTATAAATGTTTCCTTTTAAATTGAATAATTGAATAAATTTTTAATGTACAACCAGATTTTGCGAGATTTTGTATTATATTCATTAAAAACGAAATGTTTGAAGAAAGATACAAATTTGAATCTGCAATCGACTTTGAAAAAAAGGAATATATATATATATATATATATATATATATATATATATATATATATATATTATAAGAGAAATTGATATTAATATTTACTATTTTTAATTTCATGGGATTTTAGGATAGAGTCGGCTGAATTGGTGAAGTCAAACAATTCTTAAAAATATTCTGTAGTAAAATTGCTGCTTCTAAATTTCAAATAAAAATAGTAAATTTTACTTTAAATCAAATTTCTTCAAGGTAGGTTTTATTTAAATTATCAATTATGTGAATGAAAATGTCTATTTTGACAAATCTAAAGTTTGGAAGCAAATTTATAAAGAATTTCACATCATAATAATCACATAATTTTATATAAATACGAATGCTGTAATATCTTATATTTTTATTCAAATTCTCTCTCTCTCTGTGTGTGTGTGTGTGTGTGTGTGTGTGTGTGTGTGTGTGTGTGTGTGTGTGTGTGTGTGTGTGTGTGGATGTGAATGATTTATTTTATAAAGTTAATATAGATATTATAATATACTTTGTTCATTCCGCCGACGGACCACTCCCAATTTTCTCCGTATATAAGCGTAAGTGTCAAAAGCAGTGCATCAAGTATGTACTCGAGGACAGATAGCACACAGGCGCGCAGACACACGCGTATTCGAGCTTCAATTATACGCGCGGGAGCCTCTCTCAGAGCTTCCGAGCTTGTTTTGAAGCACATAAAAGAGCGGAATGGTGCGGCGCAGAGGAGGAGCGAATGTAAGCGTGTAATACGGCTCGTGGCGCGAGCGTAGCGGCCGGTCGACGCGTCGGTGCGGTTGCCCCCTGAACCGGATCGCGGCATTAACCTCTCTCGGTGCAGCGAATCGTTCCTCTGCCTCTCTCTCTCTCTCTCTCTCTCTCTCTCTCTCTCTGTTCCTCTCTTCGCTATTTACGTGCCTGACCCATCCCGACTCCTTCATCTCTGTCTTCTTTCTCCTTCTCTGCGCCTTGCTATAGGCCTTCGACTCTTTCCCCTCGCTTCACTTCCTCCCGTTCACCTTATATATATATATATATATATATATATATATATATATATATATTGTTGGGGCCATCAGCAACACCATCGCCTCCTCCTCATCCTCCTCCTCCTCTTCCACCTTCGCCTGATCGCTTTCCTTTCCTTCTCTCTGTCCCTCCTCCCTGCTTGGCACGTTACGTTCACCCGGGAGCATCGTCTTGACCCTCTCCTCCTCTCTTCTTCGCTTGATCTCTCTCTCCCTCTCTCTCTCTCTCTCTCTCTCTCTCTCTCTCTCTCTCTCTCTCTTTACCCCTGCCTTTTCTTTTCTCTCCTTATATATACTGGTTTTAGACTTTTCTCGTTCTCCTTTTTCCTTATGACTCTCCCCTACATTGCTGTTTTCGTGCTTTCCTCTCTCTCTCTCTCTCTCTCTCTCTCTTTCCTGCTCTTTCATCCTCTCTTTCTCTCTGTCTATCTCTCGTGGCCGTTTTATTTTTCCTCATAGTAGCGCCAAGAGGTGCTCCGCAGGGCCCTTCCAACCATATCTGCAATTCTATTGCTACTTTTTCTGAGCGGGGAATTTCTCAAATTGAGATCAGCCGTCGATGCGGACGTGGGTAAAAAAATTTTCTCATTACGTATCTGATTCTGATCCGAGCCGGCCGGCGCGCGAGCGAGGGCTTTGCGAGAAGTTTCTTCCATATCGGAATCACCCCTGCAGCAGTCGCTCGTAATGTTTATGCTCCATTCTTCTGCTTCCTTTTCGTCTACCTATTCTTCTTCTTTTTCTTTCTCCTTTTTTCTTTTCTCTCTTTTGAACTCGTTGCAATATAAGGGAGCATCAGGAGAATTCGAATGCGGGATGTGAACAGTCGAACGGTCGATTACTGCATAAACATATTCTATAGTTCTAATGATGCCAACCCGATGAAAATATTTCCGTGCACGCGCTCTACCAGAACAACCGATCGCATCGATTACATTATAGCGATTGAAAATAATACGAAATTTCCTTATATATATATATATATATATATATATATATATATATATATATATATATATATAGGGGAAGGGCAACTGTGATTTATCTGTATAGTCGACTAAAATTAGCTAACTTGTACTTGAGCGTATCTTTAGATGACATATATACTTGGCGCGAAGTAAAACACGCTTTACGCACGTGTACTCGCTAGTCGTTCGAATTTTCCATTTGTAGAACGGTATACTCGATAGCCGAAAAATTTTAGGGAAATGAGGAAAAGGTCGTTTGCCCCGCGGGTAAACAAATCGAACGCAGTAGTAAGCGTATCGGTTTTCGATTTCAATGACAACAGTATATATATAGTATATAGGCATAATAGGAGGGCAGGGATCGTACGTTGACTTCCATCACATAACAAGCTAGACGTGGACTTTACATGTGTGCGCGCGCGCGTGTGTGTACCAACAGTCACAGCTAATCAGGGGAACTTTCCCAAAATAACGAAGCACAAAAGCCAAAAAAAAGAGAGAAAAAACCGTGTCACTTTATCTTCCAATCCCGGAGAGACCAATAAGTATATTGTTTTCCACGGTCGGTTTCCTACATAGATACATATCCATTTCACGCACCCGCGCCCGCATTTACACGAATGCGGTAAATCAACTACTATGCAATGTGTGCCGAGCCGAGCACCTTTTCTTAGCGTCGGGAAATTTAATTGTCTCGTCCTGCGCATATATAGACAAACATTGGATCCGTCCGATATGGCACGCGACGGTGAACCGACCTACAGAAGGTCCATTCCAAATTTTGACACCTTCGGACAAGCAATCCCCCCCCCCCCTATACCCACGCGACCATGCTCGCACATCTATATATATATATATATATATATATATATATATATATATATATATATATACATGCGCGCGCGGGCGTATGTGTTGTATGTTTTGATTGCTTCGCTCAGCGCGCGGCGAAAGAAGAGTCGTCCTCCCTCGCCGCTGCCTCCGCGTTTTCTTCCCGAAAACTGAGCTCCCCGATGTCTGTAATACGATCTTGGGTACTATGGATAGGAGGAAGTGTTTAATACTAATGACTTTTGGCCTTTGGACAACTGATGTGCTGCATTTATATATTGAAAAAATAGATCGAAACGCGTTTTGTTGACTTCTGTTTTCTTTGGCACGGACGAGAGCAGTTATATATATATAATCAGGACCGCGCAGCGTCATGTTGTGTATATAGCCAAGCGTGTACTTCGTCTACTTTGTCTACTCGTCTCTGCTCAGGCTCATTTTTACCGAGACCTTTGAAGATCATTCGGACGGAAATCAAATTGCTCTTTCAAATAGATGTTTTTGAATCCTATCTGTACGTTTATTAATAATTTCAAAGAACTTTTGAAATATAAAAGTTTGGATAAAGTTGTGCGTTCGTTAGCGTAGTTGAATTTATAAGAGATAGACATAGAGGTTACGCTCTATATAATAGAGCATCGTCTTAATTTTAAACTATTGCAGAAACACTTGTTTTGAGAAACAATATTTTCTAATGCTAAATTATCGAACATTGAATTTAAAGCACAAGTCTGTATTATTATTATTATAATTCAAAATTTTCTCTATTAATTGAATTTTTTTTATTAATAAATTTATAAAACTTTTTAGCCTTCAAATAATATTAATGATAAAAAAAATAATAATAATAATCGGATTTATATTGTTATATCATTAATTTTAAATAACGCATTGGAACTTATAAAAATAACCAAATACTCTTATTTGTTAAATTTTTACAATAGAATATGGTTATGAATGTTAGTATACTACACGTGAAATGTTTATATTATTAAAAATGTCAAAAAGTTATGTGATTTATAATTCATTTTGACTAAAAATAATAAATTCTACTAAAATATTTTCTCATGCGTTTGATAAGACTTAATCCCATCACTGCATCGAATTCCAAATTTTGAAAATACGTACGTCGTGGGGGAAGTTAGTTATACATAGAATTTAATTATATTTACAATTATAAGTCGTCAATTAATTTATATAATATTTTCTCTCTCTTTAAAGTTAAAATTAGGTATGACATTGTACATAGCATAATTTTGAATCAAATTCTATTGACATAAGACTATATAGATAAAAAATACAATGCAAAGTTTACGTGATATATTATATATATATATATATATATATATATATATATATATATATATATATATAAATATATATATAATTTACATGTGCTTTGTTTACAAACACATCGTAGACCTCCGTCGCTGATTAGCACCAATATTTGGAAGCAGAAATAGAGCGACGTTAAATAACATAAAATATATATATATATACATATATATATATATATATATATATATATATACATATATATATATATAAATTTCGATAAGTATGTGGTTTAAAATGTTAGCACTCCAACAAAATATGTACATTTTAACTATTGCAATGCGAATTCTTTAATTTCATTGTTTTTAAAAACGAGGCTAATAAAACCGATGAACTCTGATGAAAACTGATTTGAGCTGAATTTTCGAGATCATTCGTTTACCAGTTTAATCTTCTCCTTGATTATAACCATTGAGTTATATACGCGACTAATGCAATTAAGTCTGTTTCTATGGATAAAGTATTAAATCTCGCTGTGAAATTAATAATCGAGAGTTTCATCTTTTTGTGCACAACCGTCAGTAAAATCATAATAAACCTGAAAAAAAAATTTAGTTGTATAGGTCGAAACGTTCTAGTATAAATCCGTTAATACGTAGGATTCAATTGAATAATGGGAACGAATTTGCACCTAATAATTGGGACGTACTTGTAAGAAAGTCATCTGTCGAACTATAAAAAGAAACAGATTCCCCCGCCGCCTTTCCACACGCCATCTCTTCGAGGCTCGGTGCGTCGGCGCGCGAGTCCATTGACAAAATTCGGCAGATTCAGCAGGTTTCTTATATATATAGGCGGCTGTTTGATCTCTTTACCTTTTTCCCTTCCCTATATGTATATATATATATATATATATATATATATATATATATATATATATATATATATATATACAAAGCGTACAGGCGTGCGCGCTGACCATCGGATGGCGATGAGCGAGCCTCGAACTGGATGAAAAAACGTCGAGCATCGGCCGCGCCTGACGGGACGCATTCAGCCGGGCTTTGACTTTCCAAGATTGGCGACGACGCGACGAGGATGCGGATACGAAGCTGTCGAGACTCGTCGCGGCAAGAAACGCGGCTCTGATGTCTTGATGACGGTAACAATATAATTACTCTTGTTTCTTGCCTCCCCCCCCCTCATTGCCTCTCCTCGCAACCATCATCCATCCCTTCCCCTCGGGAGTTCCCGTCCGAGATGAGAGAATCGAGCCGTCAATTTGGAGAGGAGAGGGGGCTGGCGATTGGCGGAAAGACTCCGCAGGGCGCTCTTGCCACGCTAGCGCGCGCGTATGCGCGATCGCGGCTGATGTACTCTGACGGCTAATGTAGCGGTGGGACTTAATTCGCTTGATGCGAGAAAATAGCAAGAGATAGAGGGAAGGTGAAAGAACGGGGGATTCACATAAGCCGAAGACCACCGACGTTCGGCATTTTAACTAGTTTAGTATTTTAACTGAAATAATGAGATGTTAGAAGGAGAGAGTATCTGTTTTCTGATTCCTCTTTAATCCTATTATTATTTATCCACTTTCCAGATTGCACGAATTCTGTCTGCCTACTATGAATACTCCTAATATAGATATATAGCGCTTATAAAATCTATCTATTAAATTGTTGAACAGTTTTCATTTCGGAACTGACACATCGAAGAGGAAAGAAAATCATAATTTTTTAAATTGCCACTATGTTATACAATCTTTTAATTATAAAAGAAAGTTTCTTTATTAGAAAAACAAAATAGTCGATATTATAATTATAAAAGTTTTTAAGCAAATTATAATATTAAATGATTTTTTTCTAACCTTAAATCGCACCCTCGCCACTTGATTTCTATTCTTCTTACCTAGTATTAAAAGGCTTCTTTGCGAACCTCGTTACAATCCTCGGCTTCGTCTCGGGCCGTAGACCTCTCGTTTCGTAAATAAAGCCTTTCCGTACCCGGTAAGAAATGTACTATATTTCACACTACTCTAAGCTCCCTTGATCATGTATTTTTGCTCTCGTAAAATAAAATATAGTTTAAAAAATTGTGTGAAAACCAATTTTTACCTTACAAGACATTTTACTCACACTGCTTGCTTTGCATATCGAAATTTACTGTATCAGTTACGAGCTGATTCCCATATGGAAGCTATTTAATTTATCAATTTTCTATCTAACGAGAAATAATAATTTAGTTTTTGAAATTATGAATTTTCAAACTTATATTATGATTCTTTTATTTTATAGAAATTTATAAGCAAATAATAAATTATCACTTTTCAATATTCATTTATTTAAGCCAATAATTGTTATGAGATAAATTTAAACTCTTTTATGCCGTAATTCAAGTAATATATTAAAAGAAAACCATCATTCATCCTAATTTTAAGCCCGAGAAAATTGCGCTGATTTATTTTTATCTTTTCTAGTCTTAATCAGGGAAAAATAAATCAAAATAAATAAAATGTAAGCGAATAAAATTAATATAATATGTAAAATATAAAAATCTATGATGAAACTTAATATTAAATAAGACAAGTCGCATATAAATTTTCTAACCTCGGAAAAGAAAAAACAAATTGAAAAAGAAAATCAAAAATTTTATTTGGAAAGCTATTTGCTTGCTAAAAATTTCCTTTCCTACTTGCCTACGTATACAAAAAAAGTAATATAATTTTTTATCAATTGCCTTTTTAACAACCTATATTACCGGCGTACGGGATGATTCGAGATATCTTCAGTTTCTATAGTGCTGCTTTGCACGATTATATATTAAATTATAAACATTAAATGGATTCTTTCATTTACGAAATGTTATTATTCAATATTACTTTGGTTTAGATTAAATAAAATCTCCAGCTAATAAACATGACATCGATAAAAATATAATTTTAAGTTTGCCAGAGCATTTATTCGCAAAGAACTAATAATTATTGACGTTGACTTGTTTTTCTGCGACACTAAAGCATATTTACGTAGCTGCCCCCGGCAAACATCATTATATTACTAGCCAATAAATTCGAACGTTTTTATATGGCTTTTCCGTAAAATAAATTACAGAGGATATAAAACTTCGAGCGGCGGAGGAGAGAAAAGAATCAGCTAATGATTTTAAAACCAACAACATAACTGTATTCTGATTTGCTTTAGAAAGCAAAAACATTTTTCAAGCACTATAAAACATTACGACATTACGATCTCAGATGAATGTAGTTTTCTGCCCATGCAGCGATAAATTAATGTATAAATTACAATCTTTCCTCGCATATTTTCTTCTATATTTACGAACGAAATTCGCGTAATCAAACTGCGCTACTCATATTAAAAGTGAATCGAAAGTAATGAAACGTGGAAAGATTAACTTTTCAAAACTTACGTCACTCGGCACTTGCCTACTTTCTACTACACAGTGTACAGCACTCGCCAGTTTTTGTAATTTAGCTGGTATCAAATTTTTCGACTGCCTTGTAGAACTAAACGACTTGGCTAATGTTAAAGTATTATTTTTTAAAAATCGCTAGGACAAAATGTTTTCTTCTTAATTCGAGAATTTCTTTAATAACTACTTTCGCAATGCGATAAATATACTTTCAATTTGTGCATTCTTTGCTCCCTACAATGCATAGTTTTCATTAATTATACATTTTTTATAAATTTAGGCATTAAATAAAAACAAGGAAGAAGCAATTCGAATTAATCATTTCTGGTCAGTTTTAACCAAGTAATTCTTTACGTATTTCCTAACGCTTATACAATTTGGAAAAGTAAATATTAGAGGAAAAGAAACGCCATAAAAATAATCCCTCGGAAACGTGCGGTTAAACACGCAACGAGGCAACTACATTATACGGATGCTCGTGCCCGAGTTTATATGGTTCAGTGTACACACATGGCAGTAGTTCTTTTTTTATGTATTCGTTCACGTCTCAATTCTTTAATAGCAAGGGCGGTTCCATCGGTGGTATATACGATAGGGGAAGAGAGAGAGAGAGAGAGAGAGAGAGAGAGAGAAATGCCTCGACAAGGATTTCCTGTGCGAATACATGATTCATCTGCGCTGCAGCGGCTGTGGGCACACATATGCACATTTATAGGACGAGGGAGAAAAAGAGAGAAGCGAGAGAGAAGTAACGCATGTATGTAAACAGTATATAGGTCACCTTGCCACACGCGTCTAATCTGCAAGCCACGTGTGCGCATGCGCTAGTAGCAAAAGGGAAAGGCTCGAAAAAAAGCAAAGAAGCCAGCTTCTCTATCTTGCTGCGCGTGTGTCCTTCGTAGCTCCTCTCTTCCTCTTTTTCTCTTTACACCCATTTCCAAATCTGCTTAGATCACAACCTTCTTCTTCACTCTCTCTCATTTTCTCCATCTCTTCGTCTTACTTATTTCCCTCTAAAATGTAAACGTGTATTAGTCTGTTCTTTGACAAAAATGTATCTGTTAAGAAGATTATTGAGGATTAGGCCAGACACTGTGCTTAATTATGCTTCGATGATATTTAAGAGTATTTCCCTTAAGCAGATTTTTGACTTTCTGAAATCCAACAACCTGCTCTACTTCTTTCGAACTGGTGTTAGTAAAGATTACAATGCAACTGCTTTGTATAAGCAGTATAGATGATCTCAGGGATGTTAGTGAGTAGGTTTCTTTGTTTATTTATATTATCGATTTTTCACGAACCCTCGATCTTGTCAAATGAATATGCTCATGCCTAAGCTATGGAATAAAGGCATCTTGAATAAAAGTATGCTTATCGTTATAATACGATCTTTCGAATAGATTACACGTGGTTGTTTTCTCTGGTGGGTACTTCTTCTACCCTTATACATAATATTGGTATTTCGCAGGATCGCTTTCTACAACCTTTAGTTTTAATTTTTTAATAATGTCTTACCTGGCGAATTTAAATCCTGTAACTAATCACTTATATACTAGTGATTTCATTATATTTCTTAAAGGACAATTTGGACTCCCTCAAAATGTTGTTGAAAAGATAAGTACGATCGCGGTCCAATTTCAAACTAAGAATATCAAAATAACAGATTGATGGTTAATACAAATGATATTCCAAGATTATAGATGGGTTCTATGTGTTTTATTATCAAGCAACATGAAATACTTATATAGAAAATCCAGTTCCATACCACATTAGCAGACTTATGTTACTTGTTAAAAGTTTCTTGCATAACTATCAGCAGTAGATTATCATTGATAGAACAATTTAATATTACAACTACATCAATCATTTTATTGATTTTAGTAGCTTTCATAAGTATCAGACACATTACTGAGCAATTTCTTTACTGCCTGAGCTAAAGACTACCTGACTCACAGATCGCTCAATAAGTTCTGTATTCAGCTAATAAAATGAAACTTATAGTCAAAATTTTACTGTAGTCACCAATATATAATTGCTCACAAAATAGTTATCATATATAGAGCTATATGCTATATAGATTTTCATTTATGTTATGTTTATTTCGTACCTAATGCTACTCAGGGTTAGCACTCCTTACATTTATATCAGTTGTCCCAGTTACTTTTCTTTGTTTTTTTTGAATATGAAAGCTGAAGATTTTCATGATTTCAATTCTTTAACCTGTGAATACAATAATAGACAATTTTCCTCCTTTTTAATTCAGTTGTGAGAACTAACTACATGCGACTCATCCGCTCACATAATGGATATAGGCAACGTGAACATCTAAGGTGAAGAGTCGGGAACTGTAACTACTTTAGGGAACTTGCTCCTTGTCGCATGAAGCTCGTCAACAGAAATCCCTTCTTTCACTAGAGAGCCACCTTTCTTCTCTCTCCCCCTCTCGCCTCTCTCTCTCTCTCTCTCTCTCTCTCTCTATTTTCTGTTCTCCACGCAGATAGGCTTATTTATTAATATTTACCAGATATTTTCGATGACGGCAATCGGACAATTAGTCAAAAGTATATCATTCTCATTATAATCTCTCTATTAATTTTTTTTAAACAACACAATAGCCAAGAGAAAAAATTATTTTCACTTTTATTACTTTTCCTTTTGTTTTCTACATCACTACTTTGGTTATGCTTTCTTATTAATTTAATCTTCACAACAATGTATTAATAGTTTTTACATTTTGTTGAGCCACTTTTTTACTTTGCAGCTTTTAATTCTTTAATTCTGTATTTTTTTAAATTAAGTAGTGCAATGAAAGCATGCAATATTAAAAACTGTGTAAAAGTATTGTAAAAGTTTCAGTGGCAAATATAACTACACACTAGAATGCATAAATACATTCTGTAAGAGACAAGTTGCGACATGATTTCTATGTAAGTACGAGTGGATATTCGAAATGTACCGTTACGCGCCATGCGATAGATCGAGAGTCAGGCTCGCACAAGTACGTGTACCTGAAGGTACTGAGCGTTTTTTAGGTACTAGTTTTGAGTAGCTAATAATAATTATTATATTTGTGTTGTTCGATTAAGAAGTTATAGTAAATATAGTCTTATCATTATATTGATTATGGAAGTGTTATTTTATTAATCCTGACAATGCCCCAATCCCTCTTCAACAATTTTTTATTTTCTATAACAGTAAAAGTTGTTTAGATTTATTTATTAAACAATATTTAATATCTTTAGAAAGTAATTTGTTTCTGCCCCATTGGGACACATTTATATTTGATCCTTGAAATAAATTGTATATCCTTGTAACTTAGACACTATTAGTATATTTATTAGCATAAGGGACGTATATGTATTTGTTTCATTAAATATGAATATGAATATGAATTTTAAAATAGTTCAAGAATTACGTCGTAAATATCATAAAAAATCAATAAGATAACTACTGATAAAAACCTAATTCTGTTTGTGCTATTTGTGATTGATGACTGGATCCTTTGAAATTAAATGATACTAAAATTGTATTGTTAGACCTTATTCAAAATTACAAACTATATCCCTAGTATTCTGTTATCCTTCGTGGAAAACGTTTACTGCTATCTGTGTTCATATCATTTGTTCCTCGGCCTTTTTTATTGAAGCTCATTAATTGTTCCAACTTAGTGATGATGAGGTTTTCACAGATTTGTTAGTAGTATCATTTATTATTTAGTTTCTTAATTTTTAATTATATGATCTGAATGTGATACTAAAAATAATCAAAATTTTGTAGAATACTCGCTAGAATGACAGTCAAGAATAATAATTGATCAAGTATTATATATAGTAGAATAAACCAGATACTTGAATAGTAGCGACAGCTATTGTGATATTTATAATGCAAAACTAATAAAAGTACAACTAAAATATATATATATATATATATATATATATATATATATATATTACAATACTGATATAAATTTACTGATATAAAATTAATTTAATACTACCGTCTTCTTACAAATTCTAATTAATTATGATTCAACTACAAATCACTCATTCGTATTTTACAACATTTGTAAATATATAAACTTAGTATGCGCATTAACTCATTTTGGAACTAGTTGAATCTTAAAAATCGATATCAGTAAATAATAAAAAAGTTTCTAAGAAACTATATTTTATTATTCAATGCTGATTACCTAATTTACTTTAAAATTCTTATTATTAATCATGTCTTTCCTAAAGTAATAGGAGATAGTAATATTAATATAGTATTTATAATCTAAAATATTAAATTTAAGAGTGAAGTTATTAGTATATATATATATATATATATATTTAATATATATGTGTATATATGTATGTATATATATATATATAGAAAAAAATTATTTCATATAGAAAAAAACTATTTTGCTAATATGTCAACTTTTAAAAGAATTTTCATTATCTCTGCAATTTGCATATTTTACTTGATGGAATGTGGTAAGTGAGATTTGAAATCGACAGTTCAGTATATAGATTTTATATTTATTTTTTTTCTTATTATAAGAAAAATAAATATTAAGTAAAAAGCTATTTGTATTTAATAGTCTAATTAACTTAAGATTACCAGTTCATACAGTTCTGTAAAATAATATTTGCAATTAATCAATATCAATTTATAAATGTAAAAAATGATGTCATGTTATCGATTCATGGAATTTATTTCAAAAGCATCAGACTTAGTGAAATTTTCACTTTTATTACTTCAAATAATAAACGAACGAGGAATTTCATTTTTTAATAAATTTAGTATCTATGTAGAAGAAGGTCTTTTTATTAGATTTATTTAAAAAAATACAAGTTAATATTTAAATAATTTTCGCAATTGATTAGAAAATTAAAATCAAGAGAACTTAAAACATTTTTGAGACCAACCACAAGCTATTAGAAATATATTATAAAAGCAATTCAAAGATAATCTATTGATTGAAAATATTTAAATATTTAACTAACACAAAACACTTGCAGATATATAAATCTAACCTAGAAATATGCAATAAGATCCATTATAAGTTTTGCGTATCCAATATTTCTAGTTGACGTGCAATCTTTGTACATTTAAACGTAGGTGAACAAAATAACTCATGGTTATTCGATTCGTAATCATAAGAAGTAGCTATGACCTTATGCGCGGCAAGATAGTTTTACTATTCACCAATAGGTGTTCATTTATTGCTCAACTTTATTTTATGTACCTGTAGTGCTACAACCAAAAACACGCTGCATGATTACAAATATTATAAATGCTAACCTTATAGTAAATCTCATGACGCACTGAATCTCTCAAAATGCTGTAAAACACGATTCTCATTATCTTGACTGAAAATTTTAACAGCTGAATTATTTTGCTGTTATGATTAGAATGAAGTAAACTAAAAATATTCAATACGGTTGTGTAGGGCATTCCTTTAGTTCTCAGAATTAGTACGAACCATTTAGAGCAACTTGTTAATACCGTGAAAATCATATTCGTGCCATAGTCAACATATGAAATTAAGTCAAAATGAGTAAATGAGAAAATCAGTATAAAAATCGATAAGAAGTATTCATTGGAAAAAAGATTATAAGCTTCAATTCTTTTTTGCACAATTGTTCTAGACTAGCAAGTGAGAGATTATCAACAGATATGGGGAATGGATTTGACTCAAATTGAGATGCCTCCATTTACCTCTAAAATGAACCCTATACAGTTTTAGGACCTAACGCTCTTCCATTTCAAAGGTATAGTAGTTTATTACAAAGAAGTAATTTACCTTATATTGAAATTGAGTATACTTTATAGTTAGTGAAATTTTTTAGAAAACGACGAGTTTTTGTGTCGAACTCAACGAAACAATAATATTCCAGATCAAAAAGTTTGATCTTCCCATGCTCAGAAATTAATAGTTTTTTAGTTATTATCAATGAAAATTCGGCTAGATTTACATTGCCAATAGTAATCAGCCGCTAAAGTATAAAAATCCAGCCAAACTTCAATTGACAATAACTATAGCTTTGTAAACGTACGTGCATTTGAACTTTTTTTTATTTATCTTTCATCGAATCTGATATTAAAAATATTCGACAAAAGTTTTCTTTCTATATAGTATACGAAATTTAATTATAGGAAACTATTTATTTTAAGTAATAAAATACCGTATCGTAAGAATAAAAAAGAGTTAGATTCAAAAATTCATAGAGCTCATTTTGAAAGTAGTATCAGTCACCTTACTTAATGACTCAATCGATCAAATAATAAAATCCGTCACCCCTATTTAATAAACTCTCCTAGTTGATAGTTTTAGGCATCTACCAGTTTGCATTTTTCATATTTTGCAAAATAATAAGCATATATTATCAAAACCTTGATTTAATTCTCTATCAGTGTATTTAAAATGTTTTTTGAATATTTATTCTTTCACTGAATCAAAACATAAAATGGTGTAATTTCACCGTTAATCAGCCAACTGCAAAGAGAAATAATTAATATGTTGAATATGTTATACGAGCAGTCATACCTCAATTTCCATTTCCGTTTTTGTTTAAATATTTATATAAATTGTACGAAATATTGAACTAAAATTTATTATATTTTAAATCAGTTTTAGCTTTCAGCAAGGAAAATATTATAGGTGGATCTACACAAGGATCGGAAGTTTTCACATGTCAAGTTTTAATACAAGGTCAAAAAAATTATAGTAATAGGTTCGATAACTTGGGAGGTGCTGCAATAGTCACAAATACATACATAATTTCAGCTTCTAGCTTGTTCTTGGAATCCAATAATGATTTAAAAATGTACAGGTTTTCGATTCTACTGGGATCGCATGATTTAAATCATTCATCAATATATAGAAGAGTGATCGGCACAATATATTTTATACGCTCTACTTTAGACTTTTTATTCTTCAATATTGCTCTTGCAGAGGTAAATATACTTAGAGTTTAAAAAAAAATTTTAAACCATAAAAATAAGGAAATCGCCACACTTATACTATACTTATTTATACTTTTGATATAACGCTACATATTAGTTTATACATTAACCCTTATCTCCAGCTGAAATAATTTTTCGTCAAAAATATACAAGCAGTGCTACTTAAAATGGGTCAATAAGATACAGTTTTAAAATATCAAAAGAAACTGAAATAGATTATCATTAAATGTCAATAATTGCTAAGTCCGCTAAAAGTAAACATTAAGTGTAGTAAATTTGGTTCAACAAAGTACATGGTATTGAAGAAAAATATAAAAATTAAGTTAATCACTTTGAAATTATAAATAAAATAAAACGGAATCTATGGAAAGAAGGGAGGGAGATAGGGAGTGGAGGAGAACTAAAGGACACAATCATCTCACCTTGTCAACATTTATTACCGTATCACTGACGAAGGTGTATAATTCACCAACCTCAACTCCCCGTCCCAATTCGACGCTGGCCTGTATTAGTAGTTAAATGTGTGGCTCTTATTGAAGTTCTTAAAGATATATTCTGGCCTTGATAATTAACAAACGGTGTGGATATATTAATGTTGGAACCAATTCTTAGGTACAAATATAAAAATTATTGTATTGTTATGGGGAATAATTCGAACAACCATGACATTTAAATCTCATTTCTAGAAAGAGCCAATAGAAAAAAATTTAATAATATTTAAAAATATTTCTACACTTATCCATATCACTGATAAGCTGAAGCCATGACCGTCTGTAAAATTTCGTTAACTGAAAATAAAAATAGGAATTTAGTAGGATAAAGAAATTTATGCATTTAAAATAAATGATTCATTTTTATTAATCGCGTAGATGATTTTCTTGGGTTTCTACCTTCTACAGAATAGATCTTGGAGCATGTGTAATCTTTCAGGTCATAACGATTAAGGAAAAAGTTTTAATTAATAGGGATTATTAACTGCGTAAATATTTTATTGTAGGTGTATTAAGAATTTTTAATTCTAGTAATTTTTGGTGGGTGTAGCCAATTATTTGTCTTATAAAAAAGCATTGTTGTATAAAAATTCTTTACAACACTTAGAAGAATCGTAAACTTTCTCCAAGCATTGTATGTGTTATACTGCGGTGTATGTACCAGCACATTCGAAAATGTATAATGCAAATTTTTTCTTCTTTAATGTCTAGGTTCCAACTACTTTTCGTTCTTCTGCGTCACAAAGTTTTGTGTTTGTTACTTAGGTACTTCTATTTTCTGATTGATGAGTAGACGGGTGAGAAGTAAGTATTGTCAGAAATAGAATGATTTGATGAAAATATTCTTCTATTTTGTTGCCAAAAAAAAAAATACAAAAGATCCACTTATAATGAGATAAGAAAGGGCCGAATCAATCAGTATTTTAATAATAGATTTATAATAAAACTCGTATAAATTTTACTAATAATTCTGATTTATATTAATTTGAAGTATGCAAAATAATATAAAATCGAATAATTTCTATGTTGTGTTTAGATTCCAGAAGGTATAGGTATTGGAAGTAACCCGCGAGTGAATGCAGTTAGATTTCCAAATCTTGATGAACAGTTTACAGATGCTGTTGCAATAGTGACTGGATTCGGATATTATGAAATTGAAAGAGGGATAGACCCTATATTCCGATCGCCAATTGTCACAAGCGGAAATTACAGTAGTTTATTAAGATACAAAAATGTTAATATTCTTTCTGATGATGACTGTGCAGATACGTACAGTAAAGACGAAATTCTTGACAAGTTTTGTGGTATAATGCCAAGTAACTACCCGAAACAAATAGCCGGTATATGCGATGTAAGTTTTTCATTTATTATTCTATTTTTCGAACAAAGTCTATTTTCACCATCCTAACCAGAACAATAATTTGCATGCTTCTTAATATTCATCATGCATAATTTAAAGAAATCTATAATACTATATCTTTTGTCATGGCGTTTTATACTGCAATTTTACTTATTGAAACAAATCTTTTTTGTGTGCCAATCAGTAAATAATATATAAATAGAACTGTTATTTGCAAAAAAATTTTATGTAGTTCTGTTTTTTTTATTTATTAAGAAGTTTTCAATCTCTTTAGAGTTTATTTTGACATAGAATACATATTTCTAGTACATAGAAGTTATGTTCATACATTTAAATTACATTTTGTTAGATAGGAGTACATTTCAGTACATAATTTTCGAGATGGTCGATGAACCAGTACATTACATAATTATGGTAACGAAATCTTTAGCTTGGTTCAGGTCTTGCTTTTCATTTCCGCATGCACAATCGGAGTTAGGAACAACATTTATTTTGAATAAAGAGTAAACTAAACTTGATCTGCATCTGTTGATTATACTAACTACATTTCCTTTCAGATTTAAATTTTGGAACCATTGTTTCCGGGTTTGTAAATAAAAATTTTTAAAATATTCTGTACCTATTTCGGAGCTTAGTTCAGTTACAAATGTATGTGTGTTTTTAAGAGCTGTTAGTTTAGCTTGCTCTTTGGGATATGTATAAGAGATCTGTATAAGGGCTACATGCATTTTTATTGACTGTAGTCTTCGCAAGATAATCAACGTTTTCATTTTCACTGATTCCACTAATTAGGATCTTTGCTAAGCATGTTTATAATTTTGATTCCAGTTTTATGCACAGTCAGATTTTTATTTAAAAAAACCTTATTCCGAAAATTCGAGCAGAAATATTTTTCTCTTTTTTATAATAAATCAACTTTAGACTCTGACAGTAAAATATTTATGGAAGTAGTTACTCTGTAGCCTAGTGCTCTATATCTTTTCTAACGCGTCGGCCTTCAATTTTTGCTTAGGAAAAATATAAATAAGATAGTAAAAAATATATAATATATAATTCAATTATAGATAGAATGTAATTTTTGTACGAGAAAAGTAACGTTTCTCGTGTTGCACCCCACCATGTTCCTCAAAAATATTTAATCAAGTTAATTGCTTTTGATATTTTTTTCAGAATATTGTCTCTATGGTTTTCTAAGTCAGTGTGTATTCAACAACTAATCAAAGAAAATGCACAGTTTAACTTGAATTAATTATAGTATCTTTTATCTTTATGGAGGTTTGACTAGATCTGATCCTTTTTTTATTAAAATGTATAAAAACAATTTTATTTGTAGAGAGAGACAAACCTAAATTGCATAAGTTGTTTCATAATTTTTTACAGGTTTTTATAGGGCCTCTTTGACAGAAGATTGTTAAGTCATCAGCAAATTGAGAAGCCTTTTCGCTTTTTGGAAGATTATCAGTAATATTGCTAAAGAATATATCGTAAAAGAGAAGGCTTAAAACTCCTTGAGAAACACCCTTATAAGTAAATCTAGGCTCTCTCTCTCTCTCTCTCTCTCTCTCTCTCTATACTTTCTGTGTATATAATTCTTTTTGAAGTTATGAATTTAATAATCTTTATTAAATTGTAAGAACAATTAATAAAAGCAAGTTTTTGTGGTAAGATATTTATATTTACATTGTCAAATGCGCTAGCTACGACTAGAACAGGTATAAGCACTTATTTCTCTTTAGAAAATTATTGTTCTATTTTAATTTACTAAGTTATCTACAGTCGATTGGCCATTACGAAATCCAGTGTAGTTTACAGGGAGAAAATTATATTTTTCTACCCACTACTACAGCTTATACTTAATCATAGATTCGAAAATTTTGCAAAAGCAGGACGTTAATGTAATAGGACGGAGGTCTTTTTTATCAGACTTTTTAATAAAAGTCACGCAGTTTTCTTTCCGAAGTTATTGGAGACATACAATTCGTTGTATATATCTATAAGTAGTAATTTTTATTTCATTGGAAGTAATTTGATACAATCATATCCGATTCCATCTAGTCCAGGAGCTGAATATGTCTTTTTATTATTTAATTTCGTGTGGAATTCAGTGAGATTGCAGGGTGAGTCGAAAAAGGCACTAACAATGCAAACAGGTAGCCTGTTTGGATTTGTAGGGGCCCATGAAGAATATTTTTCAATCGATGGTTTGCATAAGCATATTCCGAGATAGTTTTGTTCCATTCATTTTTTTAAATTTTGCTGGTGTTCCAGACGTATTTTCGACTAGTTTAAAAATTAATATTTATTTTTTTTGGCAAATCTGATAAAGTAGTTTCTTTTCTTTTGTTTAAAGTTCTTTTAGCTATGGCAATACTTTTTTTAAAATTCATATAGTCACTAGGGTCTTTAGAGAAATTGTACTTTTTGAGTGCCATTTTTCTGAGTTGAATGACTGTCACATTCTGCGTCTCATAAAGGAACAACAATAGATTGCCGTGTAATTTGTCATTCAAATTCATTTTTTTTTTGGTATGTTACATATGATAGCTTCTTTTATTATATGAATGAGAAATGAATATTTGTTGTTGGCTAATAAAACATCGTAGTGATTAGTATAAACTTTGTACAAATTATCATTAAAATTTTGAATCGTATCGTTCCAATTTGTTCTTTTAGATGATATTTTATGAGTTTTTTACGGTAAAAATTTTTTTCTATATTGATTTCAATAAAAAGAGGGAAATTATTAGAGTCCCAGGTAGCGTCATTCACTTTTACAGTAGTTTTATCAATAAAAGAGAGAGAACAAAAAATTAGATCAATATTTGAAATTTTGTTATTTTGTAAAAATATGTTCCATGTCACTGACGATCTTTTCTAAAAGTCTTGAATCCTGTAAATTTCAATTGGTCATTTATGTTATCGCCCGTTAGCCAAGATTCGGCGCAGGCAAAGATTTCCAGATTTTCGCTAGTTTTTCTTTGTTATTTGTTATGCTTCGAGAATTCCAGAATAACGCTGTAAGATTATTTTAGCTGTATTCGAAGATTCTGTTGCCATTTTTTATCCTGTTTGCAAAGTATTACCCGATTGAAACGAAAGTTTCAACGATAGTTTATACTTAGTTTTATTAGATTTTCTTTAATCTTTGACATCTAGCTTTTAAATTTCAATAAATATTATAAAAAGGAGTGGACCAATCGTACAATTAATTACTACGTATTAAAAGTTGGCGTTGTAAGCGCTCACATATTCTTATATTTCCATCTTATGCCT
The DNA here is from genome assembly GCA_018907035.1 of Sycobia sp. Sy_11. NCBI lineage: Eukaryota > Metazoa > Arthropoda > Insecta > Hymenoptera > Epichrysomallidae > Sycobia > Sycobia sp. Sy_11. Next base: position 2,690,132 of record JACCIC010000034.1, on the reverse strand, counting down.
CAACGTTTCCTATTATACAAAAAAGCCGGAATTATTATTTTCGTCATTATTATGCATGTGCTATCTGTATGCGAGTTAATATCTGATTTTCCGAAAAAAAATTATACATTTCATTAATGATATAGATCACGTCGATGCTGGCTTTAAATTACCTTTTGAGTCACCATATTAGCGTTCAACATCCCTTTAAGTTTTTATCTCATTTTTATTTCTAAAAGTTTATCGATGTTTGCATCCTCATTTTGTAATCATCATACTAAAGGATCACACTTGTATTGATGTTATTCTAGTGCATGAAACTAATAAAATATTCTGATGGTTCTTAATATAAGCTGTAAAATGTTAATATTATTAAATAAAGTTAGTATTTATTTCAATGGAATTATAGTTAACAACTATGCTAGCTTTTTTCATCAAACAGGGGTTTTCCTTTATGTTTTCCCAAATATTCTACTAATGCACTGTAGTTTAAAATTTTTATCGATTTTTTGGCAATAGTCAATACTTCAGACTTAAGCTATCTTCAGATGGAGAAATTCTGTCGCTGTAATTGAGCTCAACTCCTTCCTTTAAGCTCGAAAACCGCACCGTTTTTATCGCTGCAGCTCGTTGCATTTCGTCCTTTTTGTTTCCTTATCTTCATATAGAGCGAAAGTTTCAAAACACGCTGCTACTCACTTATTATCATAGCAACACCCTAGACTCTAGACTCTTGACGCTTATTGCTTGTTACATATAGTTAAAAAAGTTTAACTTCGAAGAGACGATGAGACGTAAGATGACGAAAGACCAGTCGCAGCGATGGAATCGCACTATATGAAAGTACCTTTATGCATATTAAATATGAATATAATGACGAATTCGGTCGACAAGCAAACTGAAGAATGTTATTTGCGTCAGTGAATCTAAGTAAAATATCTTAAAAAGAATGTAATAAATTAATTTATCCCATACGTAATTAAATTACGTGAAATAAGTGCCTCTGTTAACATTAATTATTTTCAATGGAATCCGCTACAATTGTGTCTAAAGTAAATCTAATTTCAGAACAACATGTGCATAAACTTTAACACGTATCACAATGTACTCACCACCATGCCTGAGAAATACTTTTAATAGAATTTTTAGATTTTAACACAAACTTTAAGCTACTCCATCCATGTGTAGATGTCGAAGTAAAATTATAAAACTGTAAGACGATCAAAATATTGTATTGCTACTTAATAGCATCGAACTACGTGTGTTCCAACGAGATTAAGTGAATTTGTTGAGTAAAGAACCTTATCTACGAAGAATTGACTTGTTTTATACGAGATTGAAGTCCTGAATATAGGGAAAATTTATTATTCACTAAATTAAGCTTGTTAAATTAAATTGTTCGAAAGCTTCTCATACTGTTTTTGTCAGCTCTGATGTTATATCTAAGATACTCATTATTTGAATAAATTCATTGTCCATAGTTTCTCAAAGGCATAAGGCATAAAACTTTCCAGAATTGGTATGAAACTGATTCTGCTTTGCTAAAAAAGAATGGAATTCAGAAATGAATTATAAAATCGTCATTACGGACATAAATCAAGTTGTTCGTTGTGTCCTTAAAATGATACATTCACAAAATGATAATACCTTAACAACCGCAAAGACAACATTTCCCATAGTTTCCATGAATTTTTTTAGCAAATTATTTATTTCTAAAAAGGAATAATATTCGATTTATGTAATTTAATTTCTTTGTGCTTCAATAAAAAGTTGCAAATTATTAAAAATCTTGCTTAAAATGTTGAATTAATCGATTATGAGCGAAATTCTACGCTACTATTAAGAAGAGGCTATGAATTTAATAATAATTCAATCAACTTTCATCATCAATCCAATTAGGAGGATGATAACGATTAATTACATTTATCCATCTCCAATATTTTATAAATATATTAATAATCAATTTTATGCCATTTACTTTATCTGATCTATTGCATGCTTCCAATGGTTTCCTCTCCGATAATCTTTATCGATAAGATGTGCAATCTAATGAAGAACTTTTATGATGAACAACTACTCAAAAATATTTTGAAAAATCTGAAAAATAATGTACAAAGTAACAATACTTTATTGAAGCTTTATTATTTTTATGTATTTATCATAAAAATCAGTAGATACTAAATTAATTAAAAAGTTCTATGCAGATGATTAAAATATCAGAGATCTCTGTGGTACCGAGATCGACATTTAAGAATTTTAAATTTTAACTTTTTACGCACAGTCCGTAAACTATATACTAATTTTCCCGTAAACTTTTATTTCAGCAAAGCTTCATATACCAACTCAGGCACTTAAAAAATTGATGTATACTATAAAATAATTTGATATTATATAATAGTGAAAAACCAAAGTTTATAGCTCTCATCCAAACAGAAAAAATTAAGATATTAAATTGACTCGTAATATTTTCCAGCATTATTTTTACTACAGTAGATTAAACATACGTATATTCTATTTTTCAGGGTGATATTGGCAGTCCTCTCATTGTAGCAGGTGATATGCTTGTAGGAATTGCATTTAAAACTACCCCTGATTGTGATAATACTGTTAAAGGAGCATTATATTTAAAGATAACGTCCTTCCTGAGTAGCATCCAATCCATTTTACGTGACCGATATTATCTAGGTAAAGGCTTTATTCGTTACAATAGGGTGCACAAAGAGAATCATTGATGTCACATTTACTGATCAAAAATAATATATTTTACTTTTATAATCTAAGATGTATACATAATTTTACGTCTTAATAAATAAATTAATTTTTAACTACATTGTCACTAATTATTTTTGAAATTCGTTATTTTATGTACATTTTAAGAACTCATATATCGTAATATATATATATATATATATATATATATATATATATATATATATATGTATTAAAATTAAGAATAACTACAACATATTCATCCTGATGAAATGAACATGGATTTTAACAGGTACATCAAGCTTACGTTATATTAATTAATAATACTATTGATGTTATTACTTTTGCCTCGGTAACTAACATCTTTTAATCAGATATATTCAATTGAAAATTTCTTTCTTTTTTTATTGATGATGCAATTAAATAATTGAAATCTATATCTAAAAATTTCAATAATCAATTATAGAATTATATAATAGAATATAAATATTCTGGCTATTTTTGACGGAAGAAGATAATGAAATAAAATTATCTAAAGAAAATACCGATGTATAGTACTGATTGAGGATCTATTATACTCTATTAAAAAAAGGTTCTATTCTTAAATAATACCTGCTCTTATCAAATTAATCAATTTTAGTACTTAAAATTCAGTTCTCTTACTTTATCTTAATTAAACATTGTCGGATAATAAGCCTATAAAAATTAGTACAAAATTTTAAATAGTTGATAAGTAACATATTTTGACGAACTCTTTTTCAACAATTTACGCTAACAATACTCTTAATTAAAATTAAGATTTAATTCATCAAATTAAATCTGGTCTTCGCCTTCATTTTATGTTTAAAGTTCGGTTCATTTTATGCTCTAAATAAATGTTGATACTTATTATGGTAATAAATCCATTAGCGTCGTGTATATTCATTATTCATTACTTAGGATGTTACTGGTTTCAGTATCGCAAGTGTTATCAGAAAAATAGAAAATTTTTTCCCGAAACTAATCGTCATTTTAATATATAATTATTTAATCTACTTATAATTATTTATCTTAAGCGTGTAGAATAATTTTATCTAATTATATTCATTCTTTAAAATAGTAACTGATAAAAATGTGCATAAAATAATATTTAAAATATGCACAAAATAATATTTAAAATATGCATAAAATAATTGCTTCCATAAGGATACTATTTTAACTGTACATCACAGATTTTATTGACATTAATTTCTTTATTATTCAGATCTAAATGGATATTTTCCAGAGTAGTTAGTCATAAAATTCATAATTTCCTTTGTCATTCCGATATCTAATATATTAGTCCAGGCGAATTAGGGTTTTAATTCAACATTTCCTCCAACGCCAATTTTTTTACATTAAATGATAGCTGAGGATGTGTAGAATAAGACCCTAAATTGTCGGATTCGTATCCCCTCGGCGCCGTGTTTATATATTGAAAAATAGCAAAAAATGCTCTTTTTTACCTTTTCTTTAATAGTTTAAATAATATTGATCTAATCGAAAAATGCTTCGTATAAAAGCTGTACAGGAGATAATTCTGAACAAAAGTACGTACATTAAAAACTTAAATTCAATGATAATGGCGCAAATAGATGTTTTCTTATTTGCTTATAATGTGTTCCAAATTGCAAAGTGTACTTTCAATATGGCGACCAGTTGCAAAATTATTTATATTGCAACTTAAACATTGCGAAGATCGCCAACGGCTGAGAATTATTTAATGCAGTAAAATGCAATCGTTAGAGAATATTAATAGTTTTTTAAAAAGATTTAGATTTTTAAACTAAATATTTATATTGTTTAAAGCGAAAAACGCCGCTGTTAGGGATGATATCTCGGAAGTTTTTAACGCTCAAATATTGAAACAAAATGCATTTTATTATGTTTAAAAAAAGAAAAATTTTGAGCCCTCGCACAATTTTATGCGACCAATTGAAGTTGAGAAATTTTTTGTTTAAACTATTGTTTATTGCTTGCCATTTAATTAACATTTTAACTTGAAATTTGGCAAGGTACAAGTATAATAGTTAATCTAGCTTTGTATAAACAGTAATTGTATAATACAGTAATTGTTGAGTCAAATTGTCATCTAATATTCTTTTTATTCATCGATTTTTAGTTCTATAATTTATAATATACACCTAGTATAATGAATAAATTTAGCTGTATTATATATATATATATATATATATATATATATATATGTAGAGTAATTCGGTTATATGCCAAATCACGTATCTGCATATCTGATGACATTTTAAGCATTATTTACTCTGCTGATTATCTATATAAAAATTCCAGTAAAATTTATGTGATGTTTTTATGATTGTTTTATTATCAAATTTATTTATAATTTTATTATATAATGCTCTTTTATTAATACTTTTCACGAAGCGGCTAACCTGTTCCGAGCACTGTTTTATAGTTTTACGCTAGCTTTACTTCATAATTGTTATAAATATTCAACAGTATGTAACATTCGAATATTATAATTAAATTTATTTGCACATGTGACTGTTAATTGTTTTCATATAGAAAGGCATTTAAACCCGAGTGAAGCGGGGGAATTTCGCGAAGTAAAAGTGAAGTATCTCATTGAGTCCGAGCTATATTTTACACCACACAGTCACAGAATTATATTAGAGTCAGGTTTTTTTAAGTTATAGTAGTGTAAATTATAATTGCCATCTAAATATTTCAATTAATTTTTTATAATGTAAACTTTTGGATCTAGTTACTCCGTGAAAGTAAAATAAATATTTTCTAATCAATATTCAAAAAAGTCTTTCCGATTGTTTTTATCTTTAGGAATTTGATAATTAGTGAAGTTTTAAGGTGATTCAAGTAATTTTTTCCTGTAAGTTCAATTCCTTTAATATTATAACAATACATAGATAATCTATTTAGCTTTGAAATCGTATAAAAACAGTATAAGATTATCGATTAATTTTCAGAATTACGGACTTCTTGCGTTTAAATAGGTATTGGCATTGAATATTAATGATCAGTAATTGAGTGCTATGAGTCAGATTTTAATAAAATTGAATTTAATTCAATAAAATGAAATGAAATGATAGTATTTCACATATGAACCGATATATAATTTAAAAATTATGTACTCGTAAATAATTTTTAATTTAAGAGAATGAATTTCAGGATAAACAACGAAAAATATGAAAATTCCTATTATTTATGAGAATTTTCCAAGCATATCCAACATGCTCTTTAGTTATGCAGCTCTTTCGTCACAATCTCCTTTTAGGTTTTTCAGATATATTTGATTTGAATAACAAATTTATATAAAGCTAATAAATTTATGAATTATAAACTTTTGAAATATACAACTAAAAGCATTATCGGTTTCCCGATGCCTTTGATTATTATTTTCTGAGTTTCTTTCTTTAGATTTTTACTGAGTACAGTTCTATCTAAAAACATCAAAGATAGATATTATAATGTCGTAAAAAAATACTACAGTTTTTAAAAGAAAAAAAACTGATGTGTTATATGAATTAAACTAATATAAGAAACTGTCGATTCTCCTTAAATCATACTTTTATAATGAACGAAATAGTTTTCAAAATAAGATCGAAGAGGTCAGTTTGAAATAAAACCCAATAAAAAAATTATTTATTGATATAATAGTATACAATTTTTATTTATTCACTAAGCTTGATATCTAACACACTTTATATAAATTTAGATGTTTCATCTAAATGCATCATTGGAAGAACTCCTCGGTAAGGCTCTAGTAGAACGTACTTAAGCACTCCCAGAATTTAAGTGTTACTCCAGCTATATAATATTTAAGAATTAATTTTTGAAAAATAATGCTCATTGAATTTTCCCTAGTGACGAAGTCACTAACGAAAGTAGCGTCATACGAAACCGCTACACGCCAATGGATAAAAACCTAAAAGATTTTGTCTTTCGAAAATATCTTATACTGTGATTCTTAAACTTTTGTTTCATACTGTGGTTCTGTGGCATCTTAAAAGATATTCATGAATACATTTTATTTCTGATATCTAAATATCATGGCTATTAGCATTGAAGTATATATGTAACTCAAACCTGCTTTAATACTGAAAAATATTTAATTTGATAACATGGCATGTTTTAAAACAGTTTTCGTTATTTTGTCTATTTGCATATTCTACTTAACTGATTATGGTAAGTAATTTTCATTTTTTACGCTGAACTTTTAATATATTTATATTTTATATCAATTTAAATACCGATTAGGAATTTGTTATCTGCAAAAAGATATTGAAATAAACAGTATATTCAAATATACTATACTATACTAGATATTACAGTATTGAGTAGGAAAAATCATATTGAAAGACAATTTTGAATTTTTAAAAGTTGCAAATTATTTTTGCCGAGGTTTTTACTCTATCTTACAATTTTTGTCGAGCGATATTCACTTTCTCATGTTAATAATCGCTGCTGATATTAAAAGTTGAGAACATAGGCAGAGAATGAGGTCAACAATAACTAGAATACATTGAAATAACTTACAATGAGATTAACCTTAACCACCCTGTTCATTATGCTCAACCGCGCACAATGTATTAGACGCTTATAATTATACACCTTTTCTCCGTACTCTTAAAGTAAAGAAGATTCCACAGTTCTTTGAATTGCATATGGGAACTCGACTAAATTATGGTCAAATAAAATCACTGTTAAAATCGAAGTATTTTTATTTGAACTACATTGTAGAATTTAATTTTTATACGTAAACGTAACAGAAAAGTTCAGATGAAAATATCCAAATCGTATGCTAACTTGATAGCATACGACTTAATTTACTTAAGCCATCTGTAAATATAATAACTCTTTCTATTTAGTATATTGAATATTGTAATAGTTTTTCTCTTTATTTGATAATTAGTTGTTCAAAATACACTAGTGGTGACACGATATTTTTCTTTACATAATATAAAATCTTTTCCTATCCTTGCATATCGGTATCTAAAATTGCGTTATTATAGACGAAGCCCCTAATAAATATACAATAAAATAAATGGTATAAATATAGTATAATAAAATAAATGGTATAAATATAGTATAATAAAATAAATGGTATAAATTATACAAGTAAAAAACGCTTGCTGAAAAACCTTATAAATATAGTATAAAAGATCTCACCATGCGTGATAAAAAATTGTGATAATCAACAGGTGTAGGGCAGGTCATTATAGTCTCTCAGTGTCTCGTCCGAGAGTAGGTATAATCGATAACGCGAAATGTTCGTACAATAATGACATTCAAGATTTTAGTCGTATCCTATTGTAGTGCAGCCCATATGACGCTGAGAGGCTGGAATTGGTAAAAAACTTAAGTAAGCATAAACTGTATTTTCCACTCAGCATCGAAAATATTTTAACAAAAAATTAATAGCGCAGCATGTCAATCTATCTGCACATTCTTCGAAAAATGTAAATTACTTATTTAAAAAATGTAAGATACCATGTTTTTTATATTGTTAAATTTATTGACTTTATATATAATTAGTTATCAACTATCTAAGTCTTTTATATAAAGACTTCATAGTTTAAATAATACTAAAAAGATATTGCTCGCTATACTTGGTGATAAACATATGCTCTCATCAATGAAGGCTTGTTTGTTCCCCTTGTATCATCATATATTATTCATATTTTTTATTACGATTACATAAAAGGTCTTAACAAACGAAGAACTGAGATATACTATAATATTGTATCATATGAATTGTATCTTCAGATTTATTTTGGAAATGACAATAAATTTATCATTTCAAACTGAATGTTTTTCGGCATTTACGTAAGTGAATTTAACCACGGTTTCACTTCGATTTGACTATAAATTTTCCCCGTTACAGTCTTATGATCCTTTCGTACATTGAAAAGGTTATTTTAATTAAAAGTAAGAGTAGGACTTTAAATTAAAAGTAAGAGTAGGGCTTAAAAGACATATTTAAAAGAACATTGTATATAAAGTAAAAATAATAACATGCTTTATATTATTAATATAAATCATCTGCTTGTTAATGGAGGCATGTAATTATATTGCGTAATCATAAGACTCTTATTTTCAAAAGAAGTAATTATATGCTATTTTTTATTACCTTACTTTCAGCATCAAGCTTACGTAAAGAAGCTATATTAGGTGGATTTTCCGGGGAATCAGAAGTTATCAAATATCAAGTTTTAATACAAGGCCTAAAAAATCACAGTAGTACATTCTACCATTTGGGAGGTGGTGTTATCATCGCCGAGAAGTATATACTCTCTGCAGCTAGCCTGTTCTTGGAACCGAATAACGATTTAAAACCTTACAAATATTCTGTATTGTTGGGATCAAATGATTTATTTAGCACATCATTATTCAGAAGAAATATTTCGTATATCTTTTTTGTAAACTCTGATCCAACTTTTGTATTCTTCAATCTTGCTTTAGCACAGGTAAATGTCTAATGTTTGAAATCTTATTTTATGTATTTAAATAAAAAAGAAGCTATTTGTAGTGTAAACTTTTATAAAAGTTAAAAATGCATTGTGAAGCAGTCAAGTTGCTTTAGATAATAATTATTTATTGAAATAAGAAAGACTGAAGTTAAATCATTATCATTATTGGAAACTAATAATCAATTCACAATATTTAGTCATCAAAATAAAATAACAAGCAACAAGAACTATCAGCTGAAAAACCTTCATAGTTTCTGCATCGTTTCCACTATCTAGCAACTTATTCCATACTAATTAAACCGATTTTCCATCAAATTCTCGCTATCTTGCATGGAAAGGTTGGTAGATACAAACCAAATGATCTCATACTCTACAAAATTTTAAATTCGTTGCATGGATGTCCGAGTGAAAGATGACAAAATAAGCTCTGACGCGAATGTTTTGTGTAGCCGAAAACGAGTAATTACCGATGTCTTAATATTCATATGCCGATAATGTCTATCCATTATCGCTTTACGCGGTAATGGATAGACCATTTTCTAACACAACATCGATCTGTCGACTAGTGCTAACGTCTTCTAATTCGAAAAATTATTTCATTCATAAACTTATGAAATCAAAGTAATTTTTTAAAAAAACTTAAACGTTTAACAAGTATAACCCATTCAAGACTAATAGCTCATTAACCCTCAAACCAAAAGATTTCTCACTGTAACAATTTGAGATACCGCATGAAACTGTAACGAGATCCAACAAAAGCTTTGTCATACAGGTGCCAGGAAAGAATTTACATATCAGCATGATCTGTCGGGACGAAAGTGCCTATGTAACTACTGATGTCGTGAACCATTTTCTTATTATATCGAAACCCAGGTTCCTTACAATAAAGCAACTTCCACAACGCATGAACAATCCTCAGATACTCGGTTCCTCCTACTTTATAAATAACTTTGTCTGCATTCCCTTAATCATATATACTTCAAATCATTAAAAAATATTACAATTGTAAAAATTATTGACTAATAATTAATAAAAGATTGAGCATTAAAGTAAAACAAAGATTAAGGGAATGTAAACGTCAAACTTATTACAACTAAAATGCATTTGGGATAGGACAATTGTATAAAAACTAGTTTTTCTGAAACATTCTTACTTGTATATTAGGATAAAAATATTTCATAATGTATTAAAATAGTATTTAAAATAGTATATGTGTTATAACAATTATTGTTTTTATCTTTTTCTACTTATTATGCTATTTTCATTTAAAATGCCAGATTTTTCTCCATTTTGTCAAATATTTCTAAGTCTTTGAAACTACAAAGTATTTTACACTAAATAATTTCTAATTGTATAAAAAAATGTATTACTTTTAGGTACCAAAAGGCGTGGGTCTTGACAGAAAACCGCATGTTGGTAGGGTTAGATTACCTGAACCTGACGAATCTTTTCAATACACATTGGGAGTAGTATCTGGATTTGGATACTTTGAAGCTGAAATGCAAATGCACCCAGAAAACGACATAAGAATCGTTACAAGTGGAAATTACAGTAGAGCGCTAAGATACAGAAAGGTCGCTATTCTTTCTGACGATGATTGTGGTTCGATGTACAATAAATATGAGACTATTAGTAATATGTGTGGTTTAATGTCAAGAACCAAACCTGATGAAATTGCAGGTCTTTGCAAAGTAAGTTTCTTACTATCTTTGTAGAAACAGCGGTAAATAAACGGATGCTACTAACTTCTTTTAACTACTTAATTATTTACAATTTACAACATTTTTTTACAAATATATATATGGTTCTAGTTTGCAACATATATATTAAATTTAATGTATCTATGTTATATTGGACTAAATTAAATAGTGTATTAACATATATGTATGTATCTCTATTTTCCAGGGTGATATAGGAAATCCTTTAGTTATAGATGGCGATTTACTTGTAGGAATTGCATCTAAAACTAGTCCTGATTGTGATAATACTATTAAAGCGGCTGCTTACTTTAAGGTATCATCCTTATCACATAGCATTCAAGCTTTTCTTCGTGATGGTGATCTTGGTCGTAAAGGATTCCTACGTTTCAATCACAAACACATACGTTCACCCAGAATAGAAAATTTACACCTATAATTTAGACCCGTATTACAATTTTGATAAATAAATTATTTGTCAATGGAATACTGTTGGCATTAAGTAATTTTTCGTTTCTTTCTTTCCTGAACATTTTTATATACATACTATACGTAAAAAGTCTTGAAAATACAGAAAAATTTATTTTTCAGAAGAAAATTTTCTGCTGTAGATTATTATATATTTTAATACCTAAATATATATCAAATAATTCAAAATTATACATGTATTTAAATAATACATAGTTTTAATATATAGACTAATCATGTCTTCACTTAATATTTCAATATCCATCACGAATAAATTTCTTTTACCATCATTGCAATGAATATACTTTGATGAATAAACAATGCGAATATCAATAAAATTATGCATGTAATATAGATACATCTGAACTTAATGAATATTTTTATCGGTCTTACAGTCTTTATACAATAATATACTATGCAAATATAATGACAGTCATCTTGTCCTTATTTCACTTGTAATCGCCCCTGTAGAATCTGAAATGAAAATTACTATTAAAAAAAATAAAATAAAAATTAAATTAAATTAAAAATTAAGAAATAAAAATAAAATGATCTGTATTCTATATTAGTGAAAGACAACCTGATTGCCTTCATCATCTGAAATTTAAATTTACCTTTAAGGTTCGACGTTTCGTCTCCAGGTCATATTCAAGAACTAAACTGAAATAAAAATAATAAAATAAAAATAGCATTTTAATTTATATACTCCACCACGCCGCTAAATTAATTTATATATTATTTTTTTAATCTCATTCCTCTTAAATTTAAAGATAAAACAAAATTTTGCTTTAATACATAATTGTATATTAAGAAAGAATGATAAGTGTTGATCAATTGATTTAACATTAAATTTAGATCATTGCAATTTTTTGAAATATGAATTCTTTCAAGAGGTTTTCTTTTATATCTACTGTTATTTTTATATCTACTGTATCTAGTTCTAAAATATTTACATTTCCAAAATCGAAAGAATAACAAGTCTAAACTAATATCCTTTAGCCCAGATGAATCATTCGTACTTCGCAAGCTATAATGATGCTAGATATATGTTTCATAAATTATTTAAAGTAGATATACCTTTCTTGTATGGTTTTCTTACTCTTTTTCTGATAAACTAGTTTATCTTTAGAGTGATATTTCAAAATAAAGTCATTTAGAGCTTATTTTTGTAAATTAATACAATTCTTAATGACAAGCTACAATTGAAGCATTCTTGATCACCAAACGCACTTTTATTACTTCTTAACACGTAGACAGAAATATTTATAAACTTTTAACAAAGTTTTAGTATATTTTTATTTAGTAAATTATCTTGATGCAGGTTTACCCTACACGTTTGCTGTTCCTAATTGATCTTCGATAAATATGAATAATGCTATCACAATACCATTATGCTTAAACGTTCATTTTATAAACATAAGAAACAAAATTAATATTATAAAGACAAGAACGAAATTCGTTATTTTCTACTGTTGAAAAGATTGTAACTGCTACAATAATATATAAATAAATATAAATATAATAATATATAAATAAATATATAAATATAAATTATTAATATTTTAATTAATAAAGGTTGCTATTCAGTCATTTAATTGAGTTCTGAATTCCATGTATCTACGCTTGCATACACATTCTAGGTAATTAACTTAAATGAGACCTTATATAAATGATTGAGATAATTCCGAAGTTGGAAAAAAACAGGCGAAACATGTATAGTAGAATAATAAACATTGTAGTATGTCTCCTATTTTACAATTGGAAATTGCATTGTGGATGGATTTTTTCTGCGCGCTTCCTATATTTCTCTATACCACAATGCAAAACTAAGCGAATTTTCAAAGGAAAAATACGCGCACCAACCAAACTAGATCACACTTATACATGTAAAGGCCACAACGACTTCTTCGAAGTGTGCATATATACCATCGGTCCGTCCTTTCAAGGCTGTTTTTGCTGTATACACGAAGCGTGTCTGCGGGCTAATATATATATATATATATATATATATATATATATATATATATATATATACCTTTAAATATATGTGATGGAAAATGTAGATTTCCGCACGCATCGTGCTCTTCGGACCATCAACGAGCTCGTCTCTTATAAGCAATCGAACGTTTACTCGAGAGCACGTAAAAAACGATAATTGAGGCATGTATTCCTATGTATCTATGTGTATATATATATATATATATATATATATATATATATATATATATATCATAGGCGGGCCGCGAGCACGTCAAAGTGCTATACTCCTTCTCTTCCGTCTCCACTCTCACCCTGCGCGAGCTCTCGGCGATTATGCGCGCGCGCGCGCGCGTGTGTGTGTGTGTGTGTGTAAGTAAACAAGGGATACGGCCAGGTGAATGGGTTAATTAGGGCCAAGGCACTCTTGCTGAAAATCTTGCATTTCCTCCCCGGCGGGATAATCTCGCCCCGAATTCCGCGCGTCCGGGGCTAATGCAGGCCTTTCAGGATTCCCTCCTTTTTCCGATTGCCCTGCGCACGCGATCGAGAGGCGCGGGGGAGAGTGCGTTTATATGTATACATACGTGGTAAGTCGGCTCGGGGTCGGCGCGCTCACCGGAAGCTCACCTTTGATGCTCGATTAACTTTGCGAAAAAGGAACGGGGAAGAGTCGGTGCAGGGATCCGGGTATGTGAGAGCATTGTTTGCTCGGGCGAAGTTTGCATTTATCAGATAATCACTATATTAAAGTTCTACGTTATAATAAATTCTTCGACATAGTTATTTTAATGAAGACAACTTATTCTGACATGTTTACGTAAATAATAAGATTTTGTCTGTTAGTATAGAGACGTTTACAAAAATTCAAAAGTTTTTAGATTCCAAATATTCTATAATTAAAAATTAATTAGTCGTTCAGATATGGATATAATAGATAAATATCTATTTTTATGATAACAAATATAATAAATGCTAATGAAATTCTGATGGTCCAATATTTGATGAAAATATTGTTAATAGAATAATTGAATAAATTTCCCTAACAGATTACTCATTTATAAATGCACATAGAATCTTTATTCGTCATAAATTTTACATCTATATCTATTATTATTTAAATTGTATACATGACATGTATTATTTTTATACGTGGTATATTTTGGTGTTATTTTTCGCACACTTTGAAGTTAATGATTATAATTTATTACATTATACTACGAAAATAAATGTTAAGAGTCATATCTGCTATTTATAATAACTTTTCTAATAATTAAAGTAGCGAGGAAAATCTCGTGCTACTAGAATGAAAATATCAATCTAAAGAGTTGAAAAGTAATTCTGGCGGAGATACATTTTTCTACTATATAGTTAGTTGAAAATGTATAAAAAGCCCGGCTTAATTCATACTGTAATACTATGCGTCCTACAATAAACTCATGAATAAAAATTTCCATACTAATAGCTGGAATTAAAAAAGTTCAAAACTCTATTTCGAGTATACTTCTTTCTTTTTTATTGTTTTCTTTTTTCTTTTTTTTTTTTGCTTACTTTCACTAACTAGCTACAACTGTTTAAAAAGTTATCTTGGTTTCACCGTTTAAGCCTGGATATACAAAATGAAGCAATGTTAACCAAAAAGAAAGCAAGTAAAATAAGTGCCTAATATCCAAGGAGTTGGCAAACTTCGGCAAAGTTTGCCACTGTCGCGTGTATAGACCGGGCGGATTTATAGAGTACGATAAGAGCGCGCTAAAGGCAAATTTCGCGAACTTAGTTACAGCAAATAAAAGTTCGGCGAGCCTTGGCGTCATATAAGTATAAGGAGGAACATTTGCCGGCTGTTTTGCAATTGCATTTATATATCTATGTCTATACGGATGTCGTACAAAATCCAAATAGCGAATTCATTCGTAGATTAGAAAAACTTATTTTGCAGTTTTACTGTGCTCATTCGTCCCTGGTAGCAATTGGAAACTATTTACAAGCCTAGAATTATCAATTTTGCCGAAAGGTAGTTTCAATGGTAAAATAGCATCTTGCGTATGGATTTATCGCATTATTTAATAATTTATTGACATTTCTTTGAATTAAACTGCTTAGCTATGTTTTGAACAATGAGGAACCAAGATAAATGTTTAATAAGGAAAAAATTATGTATAATCGCTGATACATAAGCGAAAAGTTTAATTAAATATTAGTATATTTAAATAATTATTAAATATTATTTGATATCGATAAATATTTCGACAATTTTTAAATATTAGTAGAAAGCGTAAGTCAAATAATTAAATTAGCTTGATTTTAAATGTTTATTAAGTTGCGAAAACAGGCTGATTTTAAGTAATTTTTGAGTTGATATGAAGTATAATATTTACATTGAAGCCGAGAAAAAAATTTAATTATTATTAACAAATCTTATTAATAATTTATTATTAACAATCCTCTTACATATATTCATTGTGACGTTAGCGTCATTTTTATTATGAAAATTCTTAATATTTTATGTGCACATTTACTTCAAATAATAATAATTAAACTAATAATTATTATGATTATATTATTATTATTGTTATTATTATTATTATTATTATTATTATTATTATTATTATTATTATTAATTATCTTCAAGCTATGTGTATAATAAAATATAAACACATTTTCATGTACATATGTCATTTTAGACATATTAAGCACATCGCAGACAATTAACAATTCTATGAAGACTTAATTGAGTATATACATCAGCCAAGTTGATTTTTTGCCACTTGTAAGAGTGATCGAGTATATTATATTCTTCCTATATGATATTCTTGTGTGTGTGTGTGTGCGTGTTTTCAAAAATGAATTTTTTAAATAAAAAATCTATATGAAGCCTTACTTTTAAAAAGTAAAATATATAAAAGAAACGCAGCCAAAAGTCAGATTTCGTTATTACATACGTACAACATTTTGTACGAGAAATTTATTTAGCTCAGTAAAGTAGTATATAAATATTAGGAGTAGTAGATACGTAAATAGAACATAAAAATTTTCGATCAAGAGTTGATGAATTGTAAAAGTCCTAAAAGTGATCGAATATATAATATATGCTGGAGAGTGAATGTATTGAATATAAGTTCAATCTGTCGGCTCCACCGCTTTCTTTTCTGTCATCAAGTATTGTTTATTTTTTTAAATAATAATGATATTTATAGTTAACGTAATATTTTTGCAAAGCTTTAATAAAAAGTCTTATTTCTTCATTGGCACAAGAATATTATTTAGTAATTTGTCTATATCAATAAACTATTGGTGACAAAATATTAATGCTATTTGAACATCTTATACGAAAAATAATTAGTTTTTTAGCAAATAAAATTAACTGATTTCTATTAAATATAGTTACGTCATATTTCTTCGTTTATGGGAGAAAAAATTCTAGAGAAGTCATGTAAATATTAAATTTTTTTAATGCTATTATTTATACTGTTATGATATTTAAATATTACTGTTGCCACACGAAAATTGAATCGTTCGCTGTGGAAGCTCAGATTAGGCTTGTAAATCTTGCAAGTTCGATATAGCGGATATTGTAATATACATAGCCAAACGTTAAATCTATGTAAATTTAATAGAGTTCGATTGCGCGCTTATTCCAGCGAATGCGCTCAGTCTGACGCTCAGAATCCAGTCCGATCAATCCCGGTCGTAATTGCGGATAAGATTAAAGGAAAATGAAAAAGCGAGACTTATGTGACACGCATATTATACCGACGCATATGAAAGTTTAAACCTCCTTATTAGTACATATACACACCTTTTACGAAACTTTGTCTTTCTCCAGGAGGGTTGAGGGGGGGGGGGGTAAACTCTGCCCGCCCTGCTAACTACAGGCGCACACACGCTCTGCATCGCGAGAAAAGCTCGCGCGTCTCAATAATGCCCTCTCGCGGCGGTTTCGCAACGCCACGTCGCCGCGTTAAATGATGCGCGAAGCAACGAGTGAGGGGGGAGGGGAGTCGAAGCGACGATGCGCGCGGGCGTTATTTATTTACTTTTTGTTTTCTCGTCGCGCGAGGCGCCGCTCCGTCGTCCGCGAGTGAAAAATTGCTGCAAGTCGTTCGACCGCAATCGAGATCAATAACGGCCGTTGTTCCGACGGACGCGCGAGGCGGCCTATTTTTAGCCCTCGTTGCGCCTTCAGGCCCGTCCCGCGCGATACGCACGAATCGGCCCACGCACACCTTCGATCGCGGCTCGAGTTTCATTAATGTACAATTCGTGCTTCGGCAGCTGCTGTTCTGCGCTCCAGGCGTGCTGCAGTCGTCGTTATAGAATCGGTTTGGGCCCAGGCGGACGAAGGATCCGATTACACGTGAATCTTAAGCTGACTTATTTTTCGTTACACGCGAAACTTCGCGCGATACTTCCGTAGAATATACACTGCATCGATTTTGTTTCTTCTTTATCGTGAAGGACGAGAAATGTTCGTAAAAGTGTGAAAACGATACTTTAATTCATTCTTCTATTTTCGGCGATGGGTTTTTGATTCGACGCGAAATTCAATATCTGGTTGATCGAAAAATTTTTCTATTGCCGTATATAAGCTTAAAATGTTGAATGCTGTACAGCACAAAATGCTACATTATAAATTTTTTAAACCCCGTCTCCTATGAACTTCTACAATCGTCAACATTTTGAAATTACGAGTGTATGAGAAATATATTTTAAACCAAAGGTACACCTTAATTTGGTACCCCTCTCCCGAATTATCCAATTTATTTTATTATAAAATTATTCGATGAATAATGAATACTTAAATCATCTATTTTCATTTAAACATATAAACTATTATTAAATTATTGTTTAGAATCTGAAGATGAACCACAGCTATTAGAAACGTTGGACGAAATAGTATAAGATACTGTTAATTTTGGTGGTGGGAGCAGTCAGGTTCTCCTTTACGAATTTACTATATTGATTATTTTTATTTTTAATTTTTTTAAATTTGCATTTTATATTATTTATTATATTTTCGTAGTAATTTTTATTTCATATTCTATGAAGGTGATTGTAGACAAAGATAATCTGACTGCCATTATATAGTAATAATTATATTATTTTATTCGAATATTTTATGCTGATAAGACTGTGTAAGCTCAATCAAAAATATTTGTTAATTTTATTGTTAAATCATTTAATCATTGTTCTTGCATTGACCATTGAAAATGGAAAATAAGTCTTCTAAGAATAAAAAAGAGTGCTCAATTATATAAGATGAGCCTGATGGGATAATATGTATTATATAATAAATTTTGTAAACTCACATAAAACTGAGGCAATCCAAGCAGAATCTTTTGTTTTTTTTTTCTTCAAAGAAATCTCTTCCTATCATAAAATATTCATGACAAAATTTTCCAAAATTACATATTTTATTCATTTTTCTCCGTTTATGCAGATTATAAAACGTACATACAACTCAATTAAGATCGTGCACACAGATTAGCTCTTTGAACTCGTCAATGAAATTTTGTAATTTCTATACTCTATATTCGATATAAACCACAATTAATAATTAATATGTAACTCATTCATTATATCATCTACCACTGTCCTAACTAATTTATAAAATGACGAATCAAGCCTCGAAGTCCGTGTATTTCAAAAAATAAAATTGCATTAAAAAATAATAAAATGATAATGATCTTTATTAGAATAAGTATGTATTTCAATTTCATTAAATTTCATCTCCAAAATTAAGACCAGGTGACAAATGTTTTTTTTTTATTTGAGCAATTTGAATCTCTTCTCGATATTTTCTTGCTTACAGTAATATTAGTTACATACATATGGATTTATAAATTAATGTTACAATCTTTTAAGAATATATACAATATTTTACAGAGATGTATGGTTTTAAGAAGTATTAAGTTATGTTCTCGTAATTTTGAAATAAAATTTTCTCTTTGCTTATTATACAATGGACATTGCCATAGTAGTTGATCTAAGTCTAGTTCGTCGTTTCCGCATTCACACGATAAATTTGTGGTAATTCTTATTTTAGCAAGAGATTTTCCTATATTATAATGTCCAGATCGAACTCGATTTACGGTAGTTATAATTTTACGTGTCAGCTTTTTATTATGATACCATGGTTGTTTATGACACACATGTAAGTCCGTATACCGTATTTTGATAATGTTGTTGGGAAAATTTTTCGAGGCGTTTTTGGCAAGTTGGTCCACTTTTTCATTTCCATCTATGCCTATCTGAGCGGATATCCAATAGAAAGTAACGCTGCCATTTCGATACTTCTGTGTGAATACCTATATGTGTGTACATGATATTTTCTTTTTATTTCATAAATGTATGGATTTTCTTTTATGTTATTTTTGTGATTTTTCAAAGATAACAATACACCTAGAGGGTCACTGAAAATAGCAACTTTTTGCTTGATTTGATACTTCAACATTTTGTGGCAATTGTTGAAGTATCCGCTCAGTTATATAGATATCGTTATTTCTTACTAAATTAATTACACTGTCGATACTTATTTCACTTCAAAATTGTTGATTTTGATATTGACTATTGATTATTATAATTTTTATATTATTTGTTCTGATTTTTTACTTTTTAAATAGTGCAAGGTATTTACAAAACTATAAATATAGAACGAGAAACTTGCATGTCCACATCGTTAATTATGAATAATAATCGAGACAGAGTCATTGATTTTTCTTTTAATCTAATAAATTTATCAGAGACTTTGAAAACGTTTCTAGTATTATAGATTTGACGTCAAAGATTATGTTCGCTGGATTGAGTTTGAACTTTTTTAATTAAAAAAATTGGTACGAATTGTCAATTTTCAAGAATCTAGAGCACCGCAATGGATTCGCCGTTTTGAATTTGAAAAATCCGATCTCAAATTCATAATCAGTATTCACAAAAACTTCTTATTAGATATTTTAAAAATATTTTCCAAATATCAATTAAAAATTTTTTGTTGTAATTAACAAATGCCTTTACCATATTCGAAGAGAATGTCATTGGCCATTTGATATAAAATTTTTTTTACTTTCCATAGAAATTTTAGAAGAAAAACTCTTCTATATTCAACTTAAGATAAACCGAAAACAATGAACTACACTTGGAATGTATTAACTTAATATGAATTTATAATTATTAGCATTTATAATTTTACCTATATAAAATGATTAACATCTAATTAAATTTTCTTTTCTTTTCTTACATTATGAAATAAATTAATAAATATTTTTATCGGTTTTGCAGTCTTTATATAATATTTTCCTATACTAATAAAATGATAATCATACTGCCTTGTGTATAATCATAAAAGTAGAATTTGAAATGAAAATTACTATTAAAAAAATAAAATAAAAATTAAATTATATTCAAAATTAAAAAATAAATTAAAAGAGAACCTCATCGCCTTCACTACCTCAAATTGAAATTTACCTTCAATGTCCAAGGTTTCGAACTACTCCTATTCTTCTTCAACAACGAAAACTGTACTATATAATACACTAATAATTCCATGATATATATGTTTGATATATATATATATATATATATATATATATATATATATATATATATATATGAATTAACGAGTTAGTCAAATGAAAAAAGAATCAGAGCCAGTCAAATGAAAAACCATGAACCATGGCAAAGGGTGCGACCTCGTCGTGTATAAAACTTTATAATATCTGCCTCGCATTTTATGGCAACCATTATCTATTGTTTTCTTTTCTGTCTCGTATAGGTCTACGAGTAAATTTACGCGACCAATTACGCCTCGACAATACTCGACATAAATTCAAATCATATAAAGTATATTTTAACACTGTATGTCGACCTTTAAAACTTTTCACAATTTATAACGCACTTTTTCGCCTTTCCTATACGCTTACTATATGTAGAGGATGACATTTTATTGTTCCTCTGTCTCTCTTTCTCCTTTCCTGCCAAAACAAAAGAATTAAAAATGCACTTAATACTGTGAATATTTACCGGTGTCCTTCAGCAAATGAAAATTACTCCCGATATGTAAAACAGTTTTCGCGCGTCGGGACGCGGTGAGAGGAGAAGAGAGGGAGAGGGGCGGGCGCTTTAATGCTTAAAAAGATAATTTAGCGCGCAAGCGCTACGGAAAGGCGAGAAACTCGTTCTAGATAAGCAGGAAGTATATATATATATATATATATATATATATATATATATATATATATATATATATAGGTGTCTGGCCCGCGAGTATAACCCCGAGGGACTGAATTACAACGCAGTAATAATACGCGAGAGAAATCATAAAGGAAGAGAGATGCATCGGCCGCTCGAGATGCCGGCCTCGAAGCGACGTTCGGGTCTCTCGCGCGAATGCAATACTCATATGCTCGCGAAAACTTATATATACGCGCGGCGACGGAGCTCGCGTGCGCACATTATTCTACTCTTTGCCGAGAGTATACGAGCAGCATCGCGCTGCAATCGTGGCAAATGATGAATTATCGTCTTTTATACAGATTGGAGAGCAAAAACTTTTATTGTTTCGTAGGCAGTGTACGGGTGCGGATGGCCGGCGCGATCGTATAATGCGAAAGCTTTGAAATAAAAGTCATCGTGATCACGCGCACTCACGCGCGATCCGAGCTGTCAAATCGCCGTCTCGGTAAATTCGATATTGAAGTATTTAAATTCAACATGTCGCAAGCGGTGTTTATTATTTTCAAGAAACAATATATATATGTATGTATGTATGTATATATATATATATATATATATATATATATCGCCGTTCATACGACAGCTTATATTTGAGCGAACGACGCATTAAGAATCCTTGAATTGGCTGACTAATGGCTGGTTGAACCGCTTTTATATACCTATATTATAATGCCATTGCATTTACGATATTTTCTTAATAAGCAAATATCTTGATACTAATAATGTTTCTTTAAAATAATACAATTCCTATATATCATATATAGCATATGAGTTATGTATACATTTATAAATAAAGATATAACTCTGATATAAATGCTAAACATTTTTAAGCTATAAACTAGGTATTTTGTTATGGCACAACCCAGTAACAATGTATTTAACTTTGGTAGGAATTAGCTTAACATTTAACTTTTTTCCGGTCATTTCGGCCGATTTATAGATACATTTTCTCAACCTATTTCTTAGGTGTTTTAGGCCCATCATAGTTAATTTCGTATCAATGTATTTTTGATTATGATTAAAATTTGTCTTAATATAAGGTTAAATTAGGTAGAATATATAGCATAGCTTAGAAATTAATATATCATTGTTACGCATTATTATATAAATTCATTAACGTTGATAATTATTTTAATTAGTATATTGTAATTTTATATCGAGTTCCTAATTTTTAACATTGAATTCATTTATACGCGAGCTGCTACTTATACATATATAATACATATTTAACGCATCGACAATAATGTACACATTCGCATACAATTATATATATATATATGTATACGAAGTCTTAATCGAGCTTATATACTAACCAAGGTAATTTTTTGTCATTTGCGGCTGTGACCAGTCACCAGACATGCAGTGTGTGCACTCTCTATAAATTAAAATTTCGATATAAACTCAGCTTCATATAAATTTTAAAAAAATTTCAAAAACAAATAAAATTTTATCATTTATTAAATGATTTATTTTATACATAAATAGAATAATATCTATAATTAATTATCAATAATTGAAGTAGAAATAAGATAAAAAAAAATATTTTTGTAGCTGCTTCATCAGTAATGTTGTCAGAAATTAAACAGTGAAAATTATGTTTAAAAAATGCGTACTTACGATCTTGATATTAGTTAGATAAATCTATTTCATTCATACTCAAAAATTCCAAATCACAATGTTGATAGATAACCAAAAAAATAATGAGTAAAAAAAGTATTTTAAATAATATTTACAATTTGTTTCTAAATAATAAAAAACTTTTATATTCTTTAAAATTGAATATTCTAACTAATATTTAGTATCGAGATGATTATTTATTTGAAATTCAATTCCCTTTCTTAACATCTGAAATATTTTTATGCGTTATTTATCATAGTTAAAATAATAAAATGATCTAAATCATGTTGATTTTTAAAAATCCTTCTACAATACTGATTTATAATATACATTAACCATAATATTATCATAATCATAACGACCTACAATTATTACGTGTATAATAATTTTTGTTATCATACTTCACATATCCCATGCTATTTTGAATTACGCGCGCGTCAAATTTTCGAACGTTGTTTGCGGCTCGCCGACACGGCAGACATTGTGCTTCCAGTAACACACGATATGATGACCGCTTTTGTCATTAAATATCTCCTCAAAATTACCATTGACACTATTGACACTTTCAATATATCATTAAAATCTTTAGGAAATAATCAATACGCAGCTCATTTATGAAAAGGATCTTTCATTTTTTGAGAGAGTTATTAATTAAATAAATCTCATTTCCAGTGGGTCTCTCATAAGAGTTAACGCGAAACCAGGTTAAATTTCTGATATTCAAAAGGCTCATTTTCAAAAGAGACTTTATTATTCTATTGCGAATTCATTCACGCAATTTACGTACCTTATAATGTTTATTTCATTCTATAAACCATATAATATTATAATATTGTATAAATATTAAAAAGGTTCCAACTTTAAACCTAATTTCTACCTATTTTGTAATTTTATTGAGAATGTTCACATTTTGCATTCAAGATTTGCCTAGTTTAGGCCATGATAGTTGATTCTCTTTTTAATACCTAGTATCTACTTTCCAATTTATTGACAATTGTTAGATTTCTACTAGGGAACATTCATTCGTAATTTATAACGGAACTAATAAAATAGTTCTATTTAGGTTCAAAATAAAATAAGATTGCGATTTCCTTTTTTGCTAGTTATGGACAAATTCAGTGCAAAAAACTATATTGGAAATTTTGATGAATTTTATGGAAAACCATTTAACTGCAATTTTATATGCCGTATTTCAACGTTATAATTTTAAATGAAAATTATATAAATCATAAACAAACTAAAAGTGAGAGGAAACGAAAGTAACTAAACCTTTATACATGGTTCATTTAGCCCTCTGAGAATCTTTTGTTTCGGTTAATTTTACTGAAAATTATGCTATATGTGTGGTTTCATGCGTAAAACACTAATTTAACTCAATTCCCATAATTGACATTGCTGACTAATTTCTAAACTTAAAATAATATATTTTATATGTTCACCTAATAAATAAATCATTTCAATTTGTAAATGTCATATCAAATACAAAATGATAGATTGCAATAGTTAAAATTTCAATCATTAAATAATAAAATAAAATCTAAAGTTTCGAAAATTATCAACAAAGATGATTAATATATTAGAGCATTTTTTGGCTCTTAAACGGTAAAGGCACTGATTTATTTTTTTTTTTTTTTGCGTCAAAACGTCGGATTTTATTTACCGAGTCGAGACTTACACGAGTTCGATTCCCGTTATGCCGAGTATTTGGGAGACACTTTACAAATGAGTGTCTGACTGATTTTTCAGTGGCAGAAATTTCTCGAGAAAGTGTGTTCGTTACAATTTGCGGTATTCGCAGCACAATAAATAATCCAATTTATATAATAATATATAAGAAACGTATTGCATTAATTAAACTACAATAATTCATAAAATAAAATTTTATAATAATTTAGTTTTAATTTTTTCGAAAAATTATATATAATCTTATTTTTATCTAAATTGTGATCTTGGCTATACCAATGAAAAAATTCTAGACATAAGTATATTGTGGAGTGAGAAAAATAAATAATACTCAGCCAATGAACGCATATTATAACGATATATAATACAAGTATTGAAGGATAATTCCACATTTAGAAGAATATGAACCTTGGAAATTTTTATATAAAATATTTTCCTATATAAATTTAACATAGTTTATCAAAGGTCTCTTTGTTTGATACTATTAGTAAAATGATCAATTCACAAACTGTGAAGTTGTAAATTAGATTTCTCTAAATAACGACGATAATAATCGATATAAGACAATGTTTCATTACTCATCATTATACGTAAATTGTTATCCTAGTTAATTATTATAAAACGTCTTTAATAATTATGAAAAATGTTTATATTAAAAAAACTAATATAACAATTATGCGATTTTTAAATATTTTTAAAGATTATTATATTATCTTCGATTTACTTTCTTAAATTTGTAATTTTTTGTCAAACAGACTGGAGATATATTTTTCTTTGAGATAATCTAAACAAAAATAAAATTGTTTATATATATATATATATATATATATATATATATATATATATATAATCACTTACTATTCTGTTTAATAGATATATAGATGCGCTTATCAACGAGTTGTCAACTCTAACGACCGTGGAAAATGCACGTCAGAAACGCAAAATTGATTCCTCAAAATCTTTTGTTGATTTTACAAAATAGAAAAGCAAAATGGTGCATATCATCTTATATATTACATATATACACACACGAGGCAGAAAACGATAGTCACGCGATGCCGTGCGTGCGAGGGAGAAAAAGAGGAGTGGCGGGTGGAGGGATCTGTCAAGCCTTATGTATACGCGAAAACAAGCACGTCGAATTATATTTTTCCGTTCAGTGCCCGTAAATGGAAGAGAAACTGAAAGAGTCTTTTCCCCCCGCAAAGGACAAGGATTGACAGATCCACAACACACACACACACACACACATATATCCAAATGACGACCCAAGAATCGAAGACGCCCTTCGACACTTATTGATGAGAATTCAAAGGATTGAAAAGTTCCGCTGCGAGATTTAATCCCCACGCGTTGAACGCGAGAATGCACAGTCCCGTATATATATATATATATATATATATATATATATATATATATATTCAATACGCCATATCTCACCCGCTCCAGCCCCTCTTACGCCTCGATCCTCGATCAGCTAACGGGGCATCGTCGTCGTCGTCGTCGTCGTCCTCTTTGTTCTCGAAGGACGCGTCACATGGCAAACAAAAAAAGGAACAGAGGAAGAAAAGAGAACGAAAGAGGTGAAATCACCATACATCAGCTCCCCCGCCGTCCCCGTCGCATATGCGAGCCGCGCGAATGAATTTTACTCGAGTGCGCTGCACAGCACTTGCGTCGAGTACCCGATGATGATGCGGGGAATCGGTAAACTTCGTCTTTTAACTACGCATATATATATATATATATATATATATATATATATATATATATATATATATACATACGTATATGAGGTGAAGCTTGTGTGTGCGTCGGGGGTAACCAAACGGCCATCGGGCTCGCGCACACTTGTTATACGCTTAATATTATGTACATATATGAGTAATCGAGAAGCTCACGCGAACAGGGATCGAGAAGTTATATATAATATAAAAACTTTTTCTTTCGTCATCGAGGCGTGCAGCTATATATATATATATATATATATATATATATATATATATACCTCGCTGCGCGCGCGTCGCGCAACACCAGCTGCACGTGCACGACCGCCGGATAACAAAGCAAGTATTTGTATTTCGCACTGTATTATAAGCGAGTAGAACAATAATGCATGGCGATTAATTTGTTGACTCCTCGCTGTGTCAACGGGGCAGCGGGAGAACAAGCGCGCAAGTTTTTTTCACGCATTCTATTCGAGATCATCGCACGCGCGCGGTCACGACCAAGTGTGCGGCATCGATATCGCTTTGTTTTATGTATTAGGTAAACACGATTTTATGCGCAAATATAGCTCGAGCGATGGGGGATGATGGCTTCACTTTTCTATTGTGTCGGAAAATCTTAAAATACGTGCTTCCGGGATCGATCTCTTTATTCGCTAAATGTCAGTATCTGCTTGCGTCGTCTTTTTTTCACTTATAAATAAAAATTTCTCAGGAGGCTCTTATGCATTTGCTTATAAGTAGCCAAAGTTTGAGCAATAACAATTAACTTTCAATCATAAAAATTAAAAATAATACTTCAATATTTTGGAATTTACGAAAGCCAAGGCAAATTGGCACAAAAAGTGTGTTATGAATAATCTTTAGTTTCGGTATTAAGATTAGAACTATAAAAATAGAATAAAGAAAGGTATAATTGCATTTGAAGCTATGATATTATGCTATGTATTAAATAAAATTAAAATATAACTTTCTATGAAAATCAATTACCTAAAATATTTATGCGATACTCTAACGCTTTTTTTATATAAGAAAAAATACATAACACCAAGTTCTTACTTTTAATCTAATCATTATTATTGAAAAGATATTGCCTCCAATACTAATATAAAAATTGAATTAATGCATTGATGTTATGTGACAGTAAAAAACAGTCATATTTTATTTCGGCCAAATTCAACATTAAAAACCCACGAAGAAAAATAATAATGGATAAATAAATCTATTTTACGTTAAAATTGTATTAGGTTAGTATTTAATGTCGAAATTAACATTACATCTACACCGCTGACAAAATTTTAGTCAAGGTCAGTATTATTGTATAAACTATAGGCACCTCAATTTTTTTTACGAATTAACTGCTTTTAAAATTTTAACACAATGCCATTAATTCTTCAAACATTAAAGTGTTACTTACTTACGAATGTTTCTATATTATATACGATTAAATGGACGAACATTGAAAATCAATTATGATTTGCTTAGTATGCCATAAATATTACTGAAATTCATAAAAGAGTCCAACAAAATATGTGCAAATTAATATAAAATCAGAAAAAAATATGGATTAGCGAACGAATGTGCATTAAAAGAATATGAGAATATGAGGTGCAAATAAAACATTTAAGGTAGTAACTTAAGCCTGCTTTTGCGCTTCATATATGCTCCATTCATTAATATTTATATAATAATTACTGATTGATAATACCGGTAAGCACATTAAGTCTTGTTTTCCTATATGTTGTTTCATAATTCTTATATGTCCAATATAACTGCTGTGGTAATATTTTTTATTTTTATTCTATTTTCAGATAAATATTTCATCTCATGTTTTAGATTCCCATTAGAAACTCAACTGAATAAGTTCAATAACCTTATATAATTGTACAGAAGTTAAAAAATGAAAATTCATTAATTTATTATTTAATTTGTCCTTAGGATATATGCTATTATACGAACGTCTGAAATTTGTTGAAACGCGGTGAGCGAATTTACCGATAGCTGACAACTGGTACTTAATGTATAGTGCGATAAGGTTCTGTCACTTTATTGTTCCATTAATTTTCTCATTGCAATACCTTTGTGAAGTAGTTTATAGTTCCATATAGGAAAGAAATCAAAGGAATCTCGTATCAATCAGGGATCCTCGTATAATTGCTATCGGTGTCTCGTTAATTTAATCATACAGAAAATCAAATGATCCATTTTCATGATTTTTAGAATACAAAAATCCATTTAAAAGCTTCCTGGTGCGAGTTTCCCTTTTCCTGAGACCCCACGAGACTCGATAGTTTCGCTCAAATTCCCATATAAAGAATAGAATAAGCCTGATCGAAAGAAGCTTCGAAAGAATTCCGCATGGCGGGCCTTTTTTCGAGATTCGAGGAACCTTGCGTGCAGCGTTGGCCGCGCGCAAAAACACGAAACCATTTATTTCCCCCGAGGATCGCGAGAACTGTATAATATAAGATCCGACTAATATAAGAAGAGTCAATCTGATGGTCTCCATCTCTCTCTATCTCTCTCTCTTTCTCTCTCTCTCTCTCTCTCTCTCTCTCTCTATATATATATATATATATATATATATATATATATATATATATATATATTGCGGGGATTTCGTGCATGCACACGCTCCTTGCCATAGAAGTAGATGAAACTGGGCGTATCTGGGCTTTCATGAACATCTTCATCCTTTTTAATATATATATTCACACACACACACACCACACACACACACACAAAGAGAAAGGAGTTATATATTGAGTTAAATAAACAGCTTTTAATATAATTTAAAAAATTTTCAGAAAAAGTCTATTAGTAACTATTTGTGTTGTCATTTTACTTTTACATTAATATTCTTATTATTATGCGTTACAAATAGAAGTGATTTTGTGAAAATGTTATCTTTTAGAAATTAATATTTGAATGAAAAATATATTTAAGTCACACTAATAATGGTTTTTGTGTTTGTCACTATGAGGAGATTACAATATATTGATATCGTAACTTGGTTGTTTATCGTACAGGTTAAATATTACGCAATGACTGAATAAATTACTATTTAATTAATTTATTTACATTTATTCATTGCATGAAACAAACTATAATCTTTTGAATAAACCTTTATACATTTTAAATTGTATTTTAGTAAGAACTAGGTTAGTTAGATCTAAAAAATTTATTAATATATATGTTTAACAAGATACAATAATATTACTATATTACGATAAAGCCAAATATTCAAGGTCTAATCATGTAACATGTAAATGTTTTTAATTTTAAGCTCGATTTAAAAACATTTTATTCACATGAAAAAAAAAATTAAAGATAAAGGTAGAATAGTTTTCATGAATGAAACACATTATACATAGTATTTAATTCTAAATAAATAATTGTTAATACTACTTACATAGAATGATATAAGAAAAATTATAGAGATTTTGTTCTGACTGTATACAATACTTTTTATAAACTGAAATATTTATGGCAGTCAGACTATCCTTGTTGGTAGTTAGTAGGCTGATTGTCCTTTTATAACACCTAATGGTGATTATCAATAGAGTCAGTTCGACTGCCATGTATGAATTACGAAAAAATCAAAAATATTTCAATTTTCAACCGACAATATTTAAAATGAATATAATGAATTAAACGTAATAAACTGAACATCAACATTAAAGTCTATAAATTACCTACAATGTATAGACGCATATAAACATATAAATATTCAAATTCATAATCGCCAAGAGGAACTGAGGGGCGAGGATGATGACGAATAAACTAATAATAACAGCTGCTCGATAATAGACTTTTGAGGTCGCAACGAACTTTAAATTCTCTCTCTCTGTCTCTCTCTCTCTCTCTCTCTCTCTCTCTCTCTCTCTCTCTCTCTCTCTCTTGCTCTCTCGCGTGTATGTATTTTTGGCGGTGAGTAAAGCTCAGCGGCGATCAAAATTTTGCAAGGAGAAGAAAGAGGGGCA
This sequence comes from Sycobia sp. Sy_11, assembly GCA_018907035.1. Taxonomy (NCBI): domain Eukaryota; kingdom Metazoa; phylum Arthropoda; class Insecta; order Hymenoptera; family Epichrysomallidae; genus Sycobia; species Sycobia sp. Sy_11. Next base: position 2,659,584 of record JACCIC010000034.1, on the reverse strand, counting down.
GGAAAGCCCGGGCGCAAGAGCTACTGCCCATATTCACCAGGACTATACGTGCAGGTCCGGTCGTATCCATCCCGCCTTACATTCCCCAAGCTATCGCCACGAGCGGTGCGCGCAGCCACGAGGAAGAGGGACACGCGTCGGCCCGCATGCGCGCGCGCGCATAATATAGCCCGGCGTCCTGCCCGCACCGGGGGGGGGGGGGTGACCGCGGCGCGCGAGAGTCGAGACTGCTAATTGCGCGCTAGTACCGGCCGTAAAATCGCCCGCGTGCGCCCTCCCAGCGCGCTATAAACCGTGATTACCTCTTCCTGTTATTTTCACTTTGTCATTAACTATATATATATATTATATATATATATATATATATATATATATATATATATATATATATATATAGCTGTCGTATGTGCACGGGCGCGCGCTCAGGACTACTGAACCACCGTATAGCTGGGACGTGTAACGACAACGACGATGACGAGAACGACGCCCTATAATACATATGTGTGTGTGTGTGTGTGTGTGTGTGTGTGTGTGTGTGTGTCTGGACGCTGCGTGCGTATGCATTCGTTCTAGAACTTCGTTTGGCACGCCACGATGAATCGGGACTTTTACGGCATTATTATATGCTTTAAAGCTTGCTCGTGTGCGGGCGCTGTGCTTACACATATATTACAAATGCGTGCATGTATGTATATAATATATGTCTCCCAATGTACCGATGTTTATCATATAGGTTTGTGCGATTTTTTGTCATTGGTGTAGCTTTTTACTTATATATATATATATATATATATATATATATATATATATATATATATATATTCATCAACGGCACAAATTGCGATGCAATTACGGATGGATCTAACATGAACGAATTTTATCGCTTCCCTTTTGCATAAAGCCGATGCGCTTCGTAAAATGACAGTTAAAATTAGGCTCACCTTCCATTATAATCCTCGTTGAGAAACCGCATCCTTCCTGGAAGGCGGATGATGACTAACCCCTTTCTGTTTAAGCTCTCGCGACGCATGCAGGATTTGTATTATTTTAATTCTACCACACCTATATATCTTATTTCAAATTTAACTTCTGACAATTTTCCAACAGTACTATATTTGGAGATATTCGTGTAAAAAATTTACCAACTAATTTTAAAAGTACTATTTGCAGTTATTCATATTAATGTGCAATATGCGTGATATTTGTTTCCTACATTTTCAAAAAATAATCAGAGTATCGTATTTATAAAATAATATGCTCAATTCATTAGTTTTATTATCAAACATAATCCAATTACCGAATTTAATTTCTATTAAATTACTCCTTTTCAAGTTGAATATCGAAAATTGAAGAAAGTAATACAATCAAAATATTGCTCGAAAATATACAAATAAACACGATAGCAGATGAAATAATAGGTAATATCGAATTTGCTAGTAAATTAAAAACTTAACAATAGTACTATAGAAAATATATATTAAATTTTATATAACAAAATTAAATTTGATTTTTATATTTTAGCTTTTATATTTACGATTTTACAAATATATTACGATAATCAAGGATAGTCTGTCTGTCATCAGAAATATATTATATAACATAGAAGTTAAAATTTATTACACTCAATTGGTGAAATTGACGTGCTACAGCTAGCATACAAATCGAGCCATATACATATTTATAGTTATAAAAATATTCTTCTATCTATAATTTTACAAGTTACTCTTACTATTTTTCATAACATTCGAACAGTTATTGCTTAAATGGTCTGGTACACGTGGCGTTTACAATAAATTAACTATTTCTCGAAAAATACGTTTAAATATTGCACAATATTATTTTCAAGTTTGCAAATATATTCGAATGTTAATATAGTAGCTGCAGTGCGCTTGCGATAGTTGGTGCAAGTATTAAAAAATAGACCTTCAACGAGAAGATCTTATATATACAGACTTTTCTGTGTTCTTCATGAGAGTATAAAAGAATACTTTTATAGAATTTCAAAAGAATAACCTAGAGACAGGTGACTTTCAACATTTTTAGCTGGGTACACCCGTAATACAAGAGCTCTCGTACAAATTTTTTGTTTTCTATAGGTTTCTGTCATTTATGAATGTAAAATTTTCTGAAAACTGTTTATCTATAAGTAACAATTATACAGTTGTATAAATTATTTTTTGCTCCTAGTTGAAAAATGATCTTTTAAAAGCAATTACGAAACATAATACCAAATGAAGCGTGTAAAACACATGTTTCAAATTTTCTCAGAAATTGTAGTGTCTGGAAGAATATGTAAAACAACCGGCTCTCTTCTATCTTCATGGTAGGACCTTAATAATTTGTAATATTAAAAAAACAGTAAAGTAACACGCGCGAGAAACGCAAATTGTGTCGTCAAAGTGTGCGCACTGTTACCCCCAGCAAATAAATCCTTTGATAAATAATACGAATACTCGTGTACGTAAAACACGGACTGAGAGAGAACAGGGAGGGAGTGCGCCCCGTCAACCTTCCTCTAGAAACCCGGTAGTGCGCAGGTGGTGAATATATCGTGTAGTACCTCGCTGCGAATTCCTCGAAAAGGAAGAGCTCCCCAAAGAAGACTTTCCATAGTTGAAACCGTGGTGGGGGGGGGCGGTAGGAGGAGACATCTTTCTTGTCGGCACATATCAATAAACCCTATATATATATTACACGGCCATGGACCTACAGCGCCGCTCCCCCGCATGATTTCGCAAAGAGCTTTTCGCGCACGTTTATCTCTCAGCGTCGAGAGTTTTATCTTTGTTTTTTATATATACGATAATCATTCTCCCTGTACTCCGTTTCCTGCTTTCTTCACCGGTATCGATCTCGCACGTGTGCTTTCACGAAAAACAATGCTCGACGATACAATTGGACGATTTAGTCGATTTGTTTTGTTCGCGCGCGAAGTGCTGGAAAGTTAACGAGACGTTGCGGGGAAAATCTCGGCTATATATTATAATTGTGATTGTCTGACTTTTATATTCATAAATACTGCTCCTTATTGGATTAATCTATTATTTATTTCATTTAAAACTCTGCCAAAAAATTATAAATTATTAATCATATTACATACATATATATATATATATATATATATATATATATATATATATAATTTTTTTTTCAATATAATTTTTTTGTTCTTACAAGAATAAGCATTGTAGTGGTACAGGCCACAATAGTCGTTTCCGGAAAGTTTCTTTTTTAAAAACCAATATCAGTCATCAGATTTTTATATTTAAATTTAGGATTCTGTGCGTTATGCCAGTTAAGACTAGATTTTGGTTATTTGCAAGAGTAGAATACTATAGTTGTCTTTGATAATTCATTGTTTAATTCGTTGAAATGGGATGATAATAAAGAAACCGTTACGTTTTAAATAATTTAATCTAATTTTAATGATTGAATTTATATATTTGTATTCTCGAATAAACAAAATATATAATTTATGCCAAGGATTCTACGTGTCATATTGTTTGTTCATACGTATTCCATTCTACTAATAATTTAAGTATTTTCAAAAATTTAAAGAATTTTGTTACGGCATTACCGAACTTCGTCGAAGCCATTAGTATAATTTTTTTTAATTCAAATTTATTCATATAAAATCAAGTACAGAAATACCAATTCGATTAAGAAGTACACAATTTCAATATGATATACGCTTACGAAGAATTAGTGAAGCAAAATTATAAAAGTATAGAAAGGAAACATAACAGTTTAAAAAACTTTCTTTATTGCTTAAATGTGGTTTCTGATTTTTTAAGATTTAACTAACTGTTGTTCCGAATTGATTTTTACTTTTATTCATAATCACGTGTCAGTCACTACTGTAGCGTCCATTATTTCCTATAATGGCGGAATTCTGAAATAAAACTAACGTTCCCACGTTAGAAAACTAGAAAAAGCGAAATAACAAAAAGATAATATAATTTTCTTGAAATTAACGTGTTACAAACATGTAGGGTTTTTACACAATTAACAGATATACACGTTGGCTGGGTAGATACTGGCTTGTAGAGCTCAAGCTATGACTTGTACCCTACAAGTACTGACTTGCACATCAATTATACCACAAAGGAGGGGGGGGGGTCATCCCGAGTGGACAATTTGAGTGAAATGCACGGGAGAGGAGAGTTTCTTCTGTGTATGGAAAAAGAACGGTAGGATAAGGCTCAGCTCCCGCGAATCCCGCCACCCACTGAACTTGTATTATATGTGTTATTCTTTGTTATTTGTGTTAATAAATATTTGGTAAACGCAACCCATTTGATTTCCGCAGTAAGTTTATTGTACAATGATTATGCCCTACAACCAATAAAAAATGTTTAGCCTTTCCTTTCAGGAAAATACATTTCGGTCTTTTCAAATGTAATTTCGAAGCTAAAGTAATATTCTTAATTTTACTAATCGAATTTATATTGTTTGAAATGTATTTCTGTATTCATGTGAATGCTCATACCATTAATGAAGAAAACTATTTTAAAAAATTTTGTACAAAAACTTATTTTAAATGAAATTTATTTACATTAATATTCAAAAATCGTCTATGCAATGCTCTTGAAATTCGAGCCCTTGTCCTGTCAATCTCGCATGTCCCATCATCGAAGAAATTCTTTACCATATATATCATGTGTGCATTCATAAATTTCAGAGGGGAAGAAAGACATAGATAAAGAGTGAGTGTGAAGAGAATGAGATTAATAGAGAGAGAGAGAGAAAGGAGGTGAGAGAAAGGAGAGATATACACGCACGAAAACATCGTATTACGCGGCAGAAGTATAAATTCGCAGACGTATTTCGCGCCCGCGGGCAAAAGCCGCGACGACGCGTTGGCGGCGGTCGCGGCAGCGCGCGAATATTCATCAGATGATAATTAACGCAGAAAGTCGTGCAAACATATCGCGCGGTCGAAGAACCCTCGCGATTCTGATGCCGAGCGTCGTGCTGGGCCGGCTGTGTATGCATGTATGCGTCCGTGTGTATATACACGTACATCTGGATGCACAGTCCGCAATTCCTCTTCTCCATGCATGATGCGCACTACGGAAAGCCGCCCAGTGACTCATGCAGCCGCCGGCTATTTTCTACACATACATATATATATATATATATATATATATATATATATATATATATATATATATATATATATATATAGGGGAGAGAGAGAGAGAGAGACTGACGCACACGCACATCTTTGTCGATGTGCGTTCGACACGGTCTCATTTATACGAGATTCGTCAAAAGGAAATTCACGAGGTATAAGTGGAAGCGGAGGAAGAGTATAGATGAGCTACTATGGGGATATGTAGAAGGTATATATATATATATATATATATATATATAGAGAGAGAGAGAGAGAGAGAGAGAGAGAGAGAGATTCCGGCGATTCAAAGCGACTGTATAAGGCGCTGACAAGCAGGCGGCAAATGCAAGCATCATACGCCTATCATTCGCGGTATCCAAGTGTCCAAGGTATACGCGCGTGTGTGTATTCCTGTACATACATGCATCCCTTTTCCTCCTTTTTTCCCAATCATCGTATAAAAGACAGACGATTTATTATACTGGTGCGTAACTAATGAAATAAGTCCTTATACGCAAATGTATGCGAATGTCGATGCATTCTTTAGCGAAGTGAGATTTTCGGAATCAATGTACAAGGTGCATTCAGGATGCGCATTTTTTTCGTCGGAATTTTTGTTTGTGATTTTCTAAAATTCTGACTCCGTCGCAACAAAGATCGAAGTTTGCTTAGAGTTCTCTGCTGGTACGGCATATATACGAAGTGCGCACAGTGCTGGAAAATATAAGATGTTATATATATATGTTGATAAATGTAGGACCTTCTCATCTGCATTGTGCGAGCTGGTGCGAATTTATATACAAAAGGAAAAGGTCGAAGGATTTTTAGCGAACAATACATACGCATTACAGTGTCGCATGACACCTGCTTGAAATGCTGAATTTTCTAAGCCGCTAGGTATTTACCGATCCTTGTTTACCTCGCAACGTTATAACGGTGAAGCAAGGATTCAGAAGGAGGACTCCCGACTTACAAAATTATTATAATTTTAACGTCTTTTTTAAACCATTTTACTATTCCCTGTATGATTTTTAAAATAATTTCTTACATTATACGAAAATGCACCTTATAAAAAAGTGATCGTAAGTCCTCCAAGCATTTTTACGTAATTATTGGCGCGCGCGATTTCTTTTGCGCTTTTTACTTTTGTAACTCGGCTCGCGCGAGAGCAGATATATGAAATACGTAAAATTCAACAGCGTCCTTTAAGCGATATCGCGTATTCGAATCTCTCATTTGTGACTAATATTTGCACATTTAGCGGACGCGTTCGTATTATATATGAGCAGCGCGGCGCGACGAGCCTCCTTTTCCGCCTGCGTATTCGTATACCATACATTTGTCGTGCTTTATTTTTCTCTTTTTCCTTCGGGTTTTCTTCTTTTTTTTCTTATGTGTTTTTTTTATTTGCCAATGTCATTCTTATATTACACAGACACACGCACGCACACACACCCAAACACATCTTTCATATTATTTTTTTCTCGCTCTTCGTATACATTACCCGTTATTTTCCTTTATACTTCATGCATAAAGGATAATAAATTTTGTAAGAATTAGCGTATTCGCTAACAGTGTCGCGTCGCGCCTGTGTGCGTGCGACCGCGAGCGTGCGTGTAAAAGAACGTCAGGTGTGTAGGCATCGGGGGCGAAACTCTAATTTAACAGGATTTCCTTCATTTCCGTGTTTCAGCCAGGAGATAAAGAAAGCCTAAACCGTACATAAGCTGGAATTTATTGCGGGAACAGGCGCGGGCGTACGTCTCGGTGATACGATTGAATTTGTAATCTTCGCAATAAAAAACGAGAACAGGCAGATATATAAAAGATTTTTAAATCAATGAAAATAATATAAATAAGCCGCGTTTTGTAATCTCCCTGCTATACATTTGTCGAGCTCGCGATTTCGTATTACGCGTACAAATTATTCATTGGAACTTCTATATGTGTACAGTCTATACGAGAAGGTAGTGTATCCGTAGAATATTAAGATTAAATATATATTAATAATTAACCATCTATTGCACTTTCTGAGTACTTATTTTAATTTAGCTCGACATATGAATTTGAATTCAAGTATGTGTTACAACTGCATACGTTCTACGTAATTTAATTATGCATACAAGAGAAAATCTGCAAAAAAGAAGTAATGGATTTATATCCTTTCTATTGACATTACATGTAAAAAGCTCGCAAATTAAAAAATTACTACAAATCTTAAGTTATTAGTGCATTAATGTTGAAATAATTTTTATTCAGAAGAATTAAAAATGGATAGTGTACAATTTCGTATGAAAATGTACAATTTTTGTAGAGCAAAAGTTATTTTGAAAAATTGTGAAAAACATCAAAGTGCATTTACATATCGACTCAATATTCTATTTTAAGATTAATTATAAAAGTCCATTATTTTAATATTTTAAAAAGTGTAAGTTTTGAATATCGTTAAATAATATTTTATTTTCATCCTGTTCGAATATTCAAAATTATTATATACAATTGGCCATTAATGAAATTAGCCTGGTGTGACGGGTTACCGGCAGATTCATGCGAACCGCTACCGTTCGTACATAATTATGTGTGCTTCGTATTTGCCTTTGCCTACGCAAAATAGCAGGGGTAGAGCAAAGAATAGTCGCGACGATCGCGATCTATCTCGAAGATCAATGCTTTTACTAATAAAGAAACGAGCTATTATTTAAACTCTTGAATTACTGAAGAATAACGAGTTTATCGTAATACCGGAACGAACTCGTATAATTCTTCCGAATTTATCGAACTCGTGCTGCGAGCTAAATTCCGCAGTACAGCGCAGGTTGCGTACTGGTGACGAGTAATGTAATTGAGCTCCCGCGGCGGTCGAGTTGATATATTAATATCAAATTCGTTCGCGCGTCACTTAAAACGCTCGAGTAAGGAATGGGAATAATAAGGACACTCGCTGCTTTTTATGCTCTGAAATCTCGGCGTATTAGGAATGTAGCCAAGGCTTTTGCTAGACTCAACCGGGAGTGCAGTGGCTGGTAGCGTCGAAAGCATGGTAGCTTTATCGTGCTACGGCGGGACTGAATTTCCGGGCGCGTATAATCCTCGGGCGAACTCGGCTGGCAAGGGAGCTGGTGGTCATAGGCAGTATGTATCGAGCTCCCGGGGAAGGAATGGGTGTCGATGTGTATTTCGTAGACTCTTTTATACAAAACATCTTGCACTACTTCATACGGAAAAGAGCTTTTCGAAGTGGAGGAATTTTTATTAACATGTTTTCTCCGTATTACTCGCGTACGATAAGTTTAGTCTGTATCATCTATATCGTAGGTAACTATTACATTTATATAGATAACTACAACTATTACATTTCTCGTAAATTTTTGTTTAGTGCTATTCTATTAAAAGCACATATAATTCATTATGATTATTTCGTTTGTTAGAAGATTTGGCTGGCATACGTTTTGGAATCATAATTCTACCTTAAAACTTACAATGGTTATAGAAAAATTTTAACCAAAAACGCTTATAAATATTAGATAATAATTGCATAATTTGTTGTTAATTAGTCATTTTTAGGCTTATGTAAAATAGTTATAGTGTATTATTTGCGCGCGCGCGCGCGTGTGTGTGTGTGTGCATATGTGTGTGTGTCCGCGCGCGCGCGTATAATGTATACGTATAAGTACATGCCTGTAAGTATTTATGTGAAAGGTAGAAAGTAAATGGGTTCATTATGTATTTGTCAATTATAATTTTAAATTTTCGAGTTTAGTAAAAATATGGAACATCACAAGGTGACTGAGTTTTCTACTCTATATATATATATATATATATATATATATATATATATATATGTGTGTGTGTGTGTGTGTGTGTGTGTGTTATTTATTTATTTATTTATTTATTTATTTATTTATTTATTTACATTAATTTTACTATATCTGCGTTGCCTAATCTCTAATGCCTACTCGGTTTTCTATATATTAGATGAGATGCCGAGGAGATGCGATGTCAACGCAGTCCGTCTCAGTAGAAAATTGGTTTAGAAATATTCAAATACTGTAATTAAATTTAAAAATGTCCTATATCGGCATAATAGGAAATTTTCGAATTTACAGCAAATACTGATGAACAAATATTCTTTCTATATAACATTATAAATTTATATGGGAGTGTATTTTTTGCCCATAAATTAGGATACTGTATCGTAATATATTCTTTTATCTATCATTAAAAGAATAGGTCCTCTCTAAAATCAAATAAGTAAGTATCCACTTATTTAATATTATCTTATATAAGATAAGAATATACTTGCTTGATAATAATTAAAAAAACTTTATTTAATGCATAAGTAAAAATATCCTTATAATAAGTTTAAATATAATTGTTCTATACATAACGAACATATATAACAACCAGTATATATTTAAAGTATCATACAAATAAGTAGAAATAAATTGTAAAAATTTCAATAATTTCGCAAGTCTTAAGATTTATTCTTATAACTTTTTATTGACAATATGTGTGTTCTATTATTTTTCTTACTACTTTATACCCTATGATTATTTATAGAACTTTATGTAGACGTTGTTGATTTCAATGCATTCGCAGTTACTTAAACATGTACTTATACAAAATTTTTTTATTTACGACAAATTTTAAGTGAATTTATTTTTCTTTGTATTGTTGTTATGTTAGTTTAAAAAATGAATTTTATAACTAATCGTTAGAATTAATCTCAAGAAAGGACCAAAATAATAATTTATTTCTTACTTATTGAAAAAAATTTCATTGGACATCGGCACTATAAAACGATATTCCATACCATAATATTTTTGATAATTTTATTATGTTATAAAAAAAACTTCTAATTCTTTATTGTATACAGAGTGGAATTATATTATTATATATTAAATTGCGTTTAAAATAAAAAAGTGTCGTTAGAATAATTTTTTAATATAATTATATCAGTAAATACCTAACTTTCATTGTAAAGCCCATACGAGCAAAATTATTTACGTTTTGCGCAATTTTACTTTCAAATACATAAGCTACTCTTATTATTGTTTTTTAAGATAAGACAAGGCGAAATCAAGGGTACAAGTATTTTCAAGGCTGACTTCAAGAAAACATAATTTTCAGTAACTTTTCAAGACGTGAAAGTATTCAGTAAAATAATCGTATTCTTTTACTGTGTATCTGAAATCTATGCCGCACGGAATTAATTAAGCATGTCGGATACACCGAGCTGCGTTTATTGCAATGCACATACGCAACAGTGATTCATTAAAGAAAACTACGGGGGATTCGGTGAGTCGATGCTGGTTTCATCCATTAAATTATCGCAACTTAAGATACGTGTTCGAGAGTGGAAATGAATGAACAAAAAAAAAATAAATAAATAAATAATTTCATTGCCGTCAATAAAGTTTCTCGATCTCTCAGAATGAATAGGTCAGCTATAAAATTTCACAGAAGCGTTCGAATTATACTATATAATCTTTTTTCGCAATAAAACCCATTTATTCATCGGATCGTTCGTTCTATTACCCCTCCACTCCTCCCACTCGAATAATGTTCTCCAAATGTTAGACCTCGAAGTGCAGCTACCTACAATTCACCCGTTTCATTTGCCAAGAGAACTGAGAAAGACGCACACTGGTTGAATATACTAAAGAGTCATCAAGTACGTTTCTTATAGCATCCCGGGAGGCCTAATACTAAAACTGTTCATACGCTTATCGAGCGCGGGCACATATCTCCACTAATTTCTTTCCTTCTTATTCCTCCTTCTCCCTCTCTCCATCTCTCTCTCTCTCTCTCTCTCTCTCTCTCTCTCTCTCTCTCTCTCTCTCTCTTATTCCTGCAAAGAGGCGAAACTTCCCCCTTCCGTCCTTTTCCTAAGCATTTACCCACTTTCTCGAGGTTCGCATATAGGTATATAATAACTATAGCGTATATTATAGCGCGTCGCTCGCGTGCTTCACGGCGTCCCCTTTTTTCCCCTTCGTTTTTGTATTTTCATCATCGCGAACGCGTGCACCCGCGCGCGAGCATAATAATTTACGAGAGCCGCGCGTGTATTACCCAGAGTCGGTGCAGGAGGCGCGGGAGAGCCGCTCGTGCGGACTCTGGACATCGAACCCGGAGAGGGGTTGGTCGACCCGATGGCCACTCGGGAATGCATTACGTGGCCTTTCGCGAGAGAGCTGGCTCACCTGGTATATATATACAAATGTGCGGGCTCGCGCATGGATGCGTATAAGCGCTTACGTATATCTCCGAGAAACTCTCTTCTCCCGTCCCTCTTTCTCTCTCTATTCCTCCTCCCTGAACATCCAGAAGGAACGAGTCGCGAGCATTTCTTTCCTATTCCCTATCAAACACTTCTCCGGATGTATTTAAAATGCCCCGGCGTTGAAGCCGGCGGGTGGATGTTGGGTGGTTGGGGAGAGGGAGCTTAAGAGAACCGAGCATTCCATTAACGCTATACTATGCCACTGTGATTTCTTATAATGCTTTTTGTCTCTCTCCTTTTTTCCCAATCGGGCATTCCTCGTTGTGCTGCATACATATGTATGTGTGTGTGTGTGTGTGTGTGTGTGTGTGTGCGCGCGCGGCGTGTAAGATACCGAAGGTTTTCACCGCGATTAAGGGGTTATTTAATGTATACAAATACTTTAAGCCATTGCACGTTGGCCTCCGCGCTGGTGCGACGATGCCGAAGTGCCCTACGTTCTTTTTCTTCATTCCTTATTCGCCCTCCTGGCGCAAAGCCGGCCATCATCTATACTGTATTTCCTAGATAATAGAGCTTCCCGAACAAAAAATGATTATGATTCACAAGCTATACGTGTGTGTGTGTGTGTGTAGGAATTCTCGAAGAATATTGTTTAATTTAGTATATAACTGCCCAGAGGATAGAATCATGTTTTTCACTTTTAAACACACAAGCTATTTTTCAAAAATGCAAATAAAACCCGTTTGCGCGTAATGTAGTCGGATTATAAGCGTCAAACGCTAAATCTACGAGGGGTAGTTATCGCCAATAGTAGTCTTGATTGATAATAAATTCGATAATTAACATGGATGAATCCGAATAAACGACATGCTGGTTAATATACCTCGAGAATAGCGCAATAACAAAGACGAAAAAAAATGAAGGACTTACGTGTCTATAATTATATTGACTCGAATGCGACTGATAATTACATTTTCAATATCAGATGCTATGTACACCCGCGGATTCTAAATACGAACTACGATCCCTTTGTTGGCGGCGATCATAATTTTTATTATCTTATCGTCATCATAAATATCTGGAATTAATTTTTGCTCGTTCCCGAAAGAATTATTTAGTTAGCGAATGACGAGCCTCGTTAAAATAAGAAGAAATAAAACGCCTTTGTTTATATAAAACCGGCAAGGTCTTCTCGAAACCGGCAGTGATTCACTTTTATACATGGACAACTTGCGGGAGCTTCCATATAAATTACTTTTTCTTTCGAAACCTGTTTTATAAAACCACTTAAATTATTCTAAAATTAGTGGTGCGATATTTTTAAGAAAATAAATTGCACTTTCGGCATTAATTGTAATGTGCCACTCGTCGGTATGTGCGACTTGGCTGGAAGCAGTATTCTGCACGTGTTAAACAATTAGAATGAAATACTTCCATTGCAAGCATTGTTGATAAAATAAAAAAAATTAATATATAACAGACATATTAAAATGACTTATATCGTCCAGGACAAAAAATCTAAAGATAAAAATCCGATTAAATGTGTATATAAATATAAATGATCAAAGTTTAGTGTATGGTATAAATATTATTCGGGAAGCAATTTCTGAAAGATGCTGGCAGTTATTCAAGGATGCATTTTACTTTTTTTTGTTAAATTCAGCCAGTTTCCGTTGAAACGTGAAGCTTTTACTTTACAAGAACGCGCAAATAAGATTCTCGACAAATTTATATTTAGCCTTTTCGAAGAACTTCCATAGAACTGTGGCTACTCATGCTTGTTCTTTCTTCAATTTTTGTTTTAATTAATGAGCAACATTATCGATATCGATCTAAATCTGAAAAGATTCTTTAATTCCAACATTACTCGGGTGTCCTATCTGAAAAATTAACTCTTCCCGATCGATAATAGTTATAAATAATGCATAAGAAGTAGTAAAAATTTTACTTACATCGACTGATATAATGAATAGTAATATAATAAATAATTTTATCGGTCTTACAGTTTTCTTGTATAAATTATAATTTATAATAAAAATTTAATTAACAAAAATTTGATTTTTATTTCGGATTTTAAAATTCAGATTCCAGGGGAGTGATTATAAATAAGGACAGTAGAATTGTTATGTTAATTATATTAGTAGATAAAGAATGCGGCAGGATGAGTAAATGAATGAAATAGTTTATTTTATAAATAGGAAAGGAAATGCACTCTTTCGTATACATAAAAAAAATTAAATTAGATTTTACTGAGCTCTGCCTGAATCGATCGTATTCGCCAGGCGATAGCATCTGAAAGATTTGTAACGGAATTCTTTAAAACTCCACACAGCTTGACGATTTTTTCTTAAAGCAATGGAAGCAATGAAGAGAGACAGAGAAGGTTGTTAAAAGAGGAGAGAGAGAGAGAGAGAGAGAGAGAGACATCGAGGGCACTGCAACAGCGAATCCGGAATCTCTTATAAGCCGAAGGAAGGTTACATTGCTGCCCCGTTCGCTCGAGCCAAACCAACATCGTCGGTACGCTTACAAGAAGGTGGGGAGGGGAGGGTATAGGAAATGGAAGATCAGTCGAAAGCTCGCGCGATGTCAACGCCGCGCGGTTCGTTAATCGCTAAGAGAAAGAAAGAGAGAGAAAGAGAGAGTCCTGTAGAGGAACTCTTGGACTTTGCAAAAAAAAATTAAATCGACAGATAAGGCGTCGCTCGTCGCCGATAAATTGCCAAAGAAGTAATCGACTTTAATGGGCGCACAGCGAGAGTGCTCGTGACTCAACCGCGAAGTTCTCCCTCCCCCCCTCTTTCTCTCTCTCTCTCTCTCTCTCATTTCATCGGTCTTTCACTTGCCGGAAGCGTGGTTCTCGCCCGTCACTTTTAGCGACTCTCCGTGCTTGTCTACCCGCAAGCCTTGCGTCTGTCGTATTTATATATATATATATATATATATATATATATATATATATATATATATATATATAAAGACGCATAGACATGCATACACAGATATATATACATATGATTTCCTAACATTTGATTTTTAAACCGCGGTTCGTTTCGAAAAGATCAGTTGCTTTTTTTTAAAGCTTACACTGTTTTATTTTGTTTATAGAATTATAGACTTTTTTCCAGCATTAGTTATTAATAATACACTCATATTACAATAAAAATTGCAATACTAATGTTCTCTCAATATTTTTTTCAGAAGATAATTTACAAAATTAGAGTTTGGTGACGGTTTTGTAATCTCAGCACTTTAACAGATGGCTCATAATCAATTCTACGCACATAGAATTGAACATTGATTGTATTTTTTTATTTTATTATCCTATTTAACAATCGTTATATTATCTTATTAAATAACGTAGTAAAGAACGTCGACAAGAAATATAATTTATAAGAGCGCAGATAAAACATCTGTCGAGACAATGTGGCGCAATTATGTTCGGCATACCCTTTACGGATTAATCAAATCAAAATGACAATTTCAAGATTATGCCATATCTTTACGTAAAAGTCTGAGGAAATCTCTAAGTATAAACCATGCAATCTTATAACATATGTGCACACATAGCAAGTTATTAAATCATTTCACAACGTGTGCATTTCTTAACTGTTAACCATTACATTTAACTCGTCCTCAAAACAAAACAGGTATAATCTCTTGTTGCCGTTGTCTTGTAAGTATAGTATCGCCAGATATATATTTATTGCTTTAAGAGTAAACTTTTATAACAAAATTTACTGTAAATAGCTTATAGCAACTTTATAATATAACGAAACTGGTCGCATACGTTAGATATATATTATGTATACTTTGAAAGTTAATTACGATATAGCAACGAGAAAATTATTTTCCCGTGTCATAGATAAGGAGGTAATGTTTCATTCTCGTACTAAGCTAAACCCAAGACGTTCGGAAATTTTGAAAAGTTAATTTTTTTTCGAAGATTTTTTTTACTACAACAGTTTAGTGAGCATGATTTTATCTACTTTCTCTTATAAAACAATCGATTACTTTTTTTCGAGCAATAAATCAGTTGAGAAATGAATAAAGCAGTTAACGCGTTCGTATATAAAAGATGCATGTTCATGTGCCTATCGTTGAATGACTTAGGCAAAAAGATTATACAGCGCAAAGATACAGCCCGTTAACTTGTTCTGTCTTGTCTAATACCTGTTGATGTCAACGCGCCAACTCATAAAGTACATACTTTTTGAGCTTACGGAATTCGAAGCCAATTTTATTGCTTCGCACATTCAAGTAATGAGAATGTTTCCATTTTCTCTCTTGCTTTAAACCTAATATTTTGTATACCTAGGAGATATAAAACGGGCCGAGGAGAGCAAATGCAATTCATTAATGGAGTTTTTTTAGAAATAGTTCGCTTAATTAGAAAAAGCTCGTGAACAATACCACCGGGAGACTTTTTTTCCTCTCGAGTCGATTCACCGACAAATGAAAAGGTTATACATTATCTATCCGTTGTTTAACTCGTGCCCTCGCCTTAACGAATCAAATGCCATTGACAAAATTGCATTACAGGCATCGAGGTGAAAACTCGCGCAAATCATACGAAATCGTTCTGACCGACCGATCGAGCCGATTGATTAAATTAAGCGCAAAACTTTGGCTGAAACTTCGTTCTCTCCCTCCTCCCTTTAACTTCCCCCTCTCCGTAACTCTATATATCTTCTCGCGCACAGATTCGAGAACGGTGGAAACTCGCGCGGGATGTATGGGAACTGCGTGCAGAGGAAGAGTTATCGGCGCCCTATCAGGACCTGCCCCGCGCGCGCGCGCGCACGCGGCACGTATAACGAGGGGAACAGCGCACCGCCGCAGTCGTGTGCGCGTGTGTGTATGTGTTTACGTAAATGATCAGCGCAAACTCATAAATATAACCGGACAATTAACACGTTAATGTATATACAGCGTGCGAGCGAAGCTTGCGCGGTTCTGCGCGAGTTACGTGCTATACGTCTGATGTTTGCGCTCAACCGAGAGCCTGAAAACAAGCGGTCTTCTTTATTTTTCCTCCCCCCCCCCGCCCTCCAGCCCCCTCTCTGTCTCTCTAGCGTCTTGCGCCGCAAGTGCGAGAGGCACCAAGACCTGTTGGCCGCGTATAATACTTACACTTAGCAGGTTCGTCGGTGTAACAAACACCCGACGTTATGCGCGCGGCGCTGCGTCGCGTCTGCGTCGTCGTCGCCGCATGCGATGATGGCCGAGAGAAGGGCGCCGACACTGACACTGACATGACTCATCAGACTGTTTATCTCTTTTATTATGGGAGCGAGAGAGATAGACTCTTAGTTTTGCTTCGCAGAAGAGGATGTGCAAGGAGGGAAAAATCGGGATGGATGAAGAATGATAGGGACGGGGAGGAGTAGGGACGTGGAGACGCAACTCGTAAAAAGGAGAGTAAAATGAACGAATGTGACTTACGTGGATCTACAGGTGGAAACGGAATGAGTTTGATTCTTGATGGAGAAAATGGATAACGTTATGCACGTAATATCCGGTCGTATCTCGGCTCGGAGAGCATTCCCCGGAGAGCAAAACTGATCTCTAACTCTTTTGTAGCTGTATAGATTTTATTAAATATCCGTTATGGATTTTAAAAACGTGCCTTCCCCTCGAAATCGCGCTCCGATGGCCTACTACGAATCATCATCGGGCTCATGCCATGCAGTACGATTCGGGATAAGCCCCCGTTTTGATTCCAACTTTTTCCTTCGACTTTTCCTGCTTTCGACTCATTTTCCGCAAGATAAACTATACTTTGTCTGCGGTAGTACAGATTCGAAGCGCGCGCCCGATTCCGAAGCATCGATATACAAATTAGTTTATCTCTCCTCATCGCTGGCAAATTTCGTTTCAACTTTTATATTATATTTGCTTTGTTTTAACAGATCTTAGTTCTCCGATATACCATCTGTACGGTTATATAATAGTCGAGGGTTAAAAGTTTCACAGTAAAATGCATTATATATATATATATATAGACCCGAGCAATCCTCTGCCTTTCGTTAAATAAAAGTTTATCAAAGTATATATACTTGAGCGTAAAACATCTTTGTAAAAGCGGTACGGTGAACGTATAAAGCGTTCGATTGCCCCCATTTTATTTTATAGACTATTGGTTTCGTTTTACGAATGCTTTATGGACGATTTCGAAACTTTTCCTTTCCAACTTTAAATTCATCCAATCGAATGACAGAAGTCCATCGAGATTTGTAAGTATAGTATACGAATATACCGTACAGAAATCGAACCTTTCGCAAAGGCACTATTCTTCTTTTTTACAAATAAAAATAGGAAAAAAGTTTTCTCAGGCAAGCACAATAGCGACATTATATGTTTTGCTGATTTTAACAAACTGAAAAAAAACAACAGAGGAAAGCGTTTGAGATACGATAGAAGTGGCAAGAAGAAGTACATATTACGAGGATTACGAGGTACAATATAATAAACGAGTATTTTTCTGCAATTTACTATATATCCCGTCTTTTCTTTCTCACCCGTCAGTTAAAGACCTGAAAACTTAGTAAGAACTTGTCTATCCTACAAAAAGCAATTCTCGGTTCACTTATTTTTATTAAGACCGTTGCTCTTATTCAATTAATTTTTATTTTGATCCTGAAAATTGATAATGTTTTGTTAAATAATAATGCTTTTCAGTACAAATATTAAATTTATCATAAATATTAAATTTATCAATAAAAAAGTTGAAATAGTCTTTAAAATATTTTTATTCTACCATTATCATACATTTTCATTTACATAGAAAAGTAGGTAATCTAGTATAAACTGTTCTGTTGATTTTGCATAGAGGCTTAAAATATTTTTATCGATCTTGAAAATGTGTGTAAGTAACTCCAGCTAAACGTTTCTCTCATATGTTCGCAATAACATGAATCATTCAGCAACCGTTTTACTCGTCTGTCGTTAGAAAAATATGAAATTGTAAAGGAAATTTGTGAATATGTTATGAATACTCAAAAGAGCGAGCTAAAAAATTAATTATCGTAAAAATGAAATTTTTCTTTCATACGATGACTTTCGTATTCGAGTAAATAATTGAAATTAATATTTATGTATATATAATTAATTTTCAGTAGCTTATTTTTTAGTGTTCATTTCGAGGTCCATAGGGCGGGGAATTAAGCAAAGTTTGCCAGTTCAATTAGTCGGACCGAAATTGCGTAAGCATAAATATAGCGTTCCGTCCTCTCGAGCAGGCGATAGCTTGGAAGTCACTTACTGCATTATTATTTTACTATCTTTATACACAGAATTCAGCCCGTCATAGACGTGGACACAGTCGAACAGTTGCATCGGAACTGTCCACCAATTACGGATCAACGCGCGCCGGCTCTCGTTACGCCTCTGCATACATTTATACAGTAAAACTAACCCGCGCGCCTCTGTTTGACGACTTGCACGATCTGCCTATGGTGGGAATTCGCCCGGTTCCTTAGCTCACCGTCCAGCGTCGAAATTGCGAGCCGTCCGAGCGGCTAACTGGAGCGCCTCCAACCCCCCCCCCCCCAACCAGTCGGACGATGAACAAGGGACGCCCTTCCACTCCAAGCCCCAAACGAAGTCGATTTGCCCAATCTGTTTGTCCCTCGGCCCTCGGATATACGCGGCTCTCTATATGGTGCGAGTGATAAAGAGAACGCGAGAGAGTAAGAGAGAGAGAGAGAGAGAGAGAGAGAGAGTAAGAGCGACCAGCGCTCTTCGTGGACAACGAGCCGGAAGGGATCGTCCTTTTTCCCCCGTTCTCGCCCTCTCTGCGCCTAGCTCTATAGATTCGGCGCGATGGATGACGTCGCAGGCGTCGGAGGCGGCGTTACGGATTTGCCTCTTTATTTAATTATCGTCCCTTTTTCGTCGGCGCAAACAGTCATTTGCGTCGACGCGGATCCCCCTCGGGTCCCTTCTTCAACGCCAGCCGTAATGAACTTTGCGTTGGGCATCCGATATAATGTTTCAATTTTGTCTACACTTTTGGAGATGCAATTTTTTACCGATTGCCAAAACTTTACAATAATTTTAATTGGCAATGAATCTACCTCATCGTAGTGATATATACGTATGAATAATTGTGGAACAGAAGCGACGACACGGGTGCTCTACCTTTACTGCGCGCGGCCTGCTGTCTGAGCACCTCATCGTGACCGGCTACCGAAGGCGGTCCCCGTTATTTATACGTATAAGAAGCGAATCCCAATTGTGGGTCGGAGATTATAATATCAAAAATTTACTTTCATCCTTGTGATGCGAATCCACGTACGGTAGCTAAATCTAACGCTGAAAATTTCCTGAGATATATCGAAATATTCTTCTTGCCAATTGTATATAGGTTAAAGCACGTGTAGATGTATCACTCTAGGTTTGAATATTTGTGATGAATTTTTTCTAGTGTTACAGTAATCAAGATACACATAACTCTACTTCAATAATCTGTGTATTTGTACGATACAAACATATAAGATATAAATTATAAATATAGTTTAGAGTAAATTTGAAAAATTTACGTTAAACTAGTGTTCGAATCATAAAAGCATGAACTTAAATTAAATTAAATATAATAATTTATAATCTTTTAATGAATGAAACTATTAAAAACCTCACCAATTATTGCTCCTATTGCTGTTCATTGTACCACTATCGGTGCAGTTGATTTTTAAATTATCAGCTACCTATATACAAATGAATACGCAATTCATCTTATTTTATCCCTTGTTTATAATCAACTCTCTAATATTTTATAGTAGCAGTTTCTATGCTAACAGTAAAGATTAATTTAACTGCCCCCACTACTAAATTTATCAGTTTCTATATTTTCTTCGTGCAATATTCCGAACCATTTCGGTTTATCATCAGTCCCTAACAATACATTGATTCGGTAAATTTCGTGGTGGGGGCAGTCAGATTGTACTGTGCTAAAAATAGTTTTTTTTTATTATTGTTTAGTAATCGTTTTTATATTTCTCTTTCTTCGGGAGTGATTATAAACAAGAACAGTTTGATGGCCAGTATAATTATAATTAGATTATTGTATAAAGACTGTAAGACAGATAAAAACATTTGTTAATATCATAATAAAATAGTTTACAAAAATCGGCATAAGTACAATTACAATTTTTTAGTATTTAATTTTGTGAATTTATTTTTATTTATCTAATTATCGATTTACTTAACCTCCTTTTTAGTGCCTCGATAAGATCTGCCTTAATTTTTTCCAAATGGCAATTTATTTTAACCGTAAGTCATACTTGTGACATAATGGGAGTAGGAAAAAAATATAAATACATAATTAGACACATAAAAACAATTTTAGTAAATTAAGTAGTTTCTTTTTTATTATAAAGAGTAATGTACTTTTTGTATTTAATTATTATGCAGCAATAATATTTATAAAAAAAATTATAAATAATTTTAGTTCGTTCAATTGAATATTTATACAACGTGATTGTGCAAATACTAATTTAGTTCACGGTAATTATCATATTTTAAATTTATATTTTTACGCTAATATTGTACTTACTTATTATTATTTCATATGATTATACGAATATAACGAATGCCAGGAGTAATTATTTAAATACATTGAACAGAAATGAATGCGAATTCAGGTATTTGTTAAAACTAACTGCAGTTGACAAATATAATATTTTCATCAGAAAGTTTTGAGCGTTAAATTTGGCTACTGCATTGATCAACTATTCATATCATAAAAATGAATGTTAAGTTTTCCTATTAGAGTATGTGACCATAGTGGAGATACTCGCTTTGTTAGTTGAATCCTATGTTATGCGATATATGCAAGTTGGTAACACGCATATCTTTTTCGTTAGACGAAAGACAAATTCATACTATTAGCCGATTCGATGTAAGAACAAGGTTAATCGCGAGTATATATATATGTGTGTATATATATATATATATATATATATATATATATATATATATATATATATATATATATATATATATAATAATAATAATAATAATAATAATAATACTTGCTACCTCTTTGTTCGGTTTGCGAATTGAAATAAACGAGGCGGAAAAGGATATACCGATGGCAATCAGCACGAAAGAGTGCGCGAATCGCGTATACTGTTTTCTTTATACTTCTGGCATTAAGACGTAAAAGCATCGATGAGCCTTCAATTTCTCCCATTCGCGGTTTCGTCCCGCAGGGCCCAGAGCCTATACATAATATACCAAGAATCCACTAATTTAACCGCCCGACCGTCCGGGAAGACGGCGTAATGGCAAAAACAGAATATCGGTGATTCATTGATCGAGGCCTCAACGTCCATTGGGCATTTTTCTCCTCGGTAAGGTTTTGGCGTAATGTATAATTGAGCGCGGTGCGATAAGGGGAGGTTGGGCGGGGGGGGGGCAGCGAAGCCGGACGAGCAAGAAATATAGGACGTTGCGTGAACTGTGCTGCGCGGCGCTATATAGGAGTTTCGCGCGAGAGCCTTCGGAAGAGCCGCGCCCAGGAGGGGGTTTCGACGAATCCTCCTCGATCGATTGATTTTCAATATTGCCAAGTCCGATGGGACTCCCGATGGATTTCTTCAAGTAGCCGTGCTGAAACGAAATGGGCACCGATCAGGGAGGGGGCACCGGGGCCGGCGAGAGATACGAGAGAGAGAGAGAGTTAGTCGAGCGTGCAGAAACGTATATATATATATACCCCGCCACGGTTGGCGAATGAAAATTGTATTATATAATTATTCGATAAGTAGGCTGAGGTAAAAAAGGCTCGCGGAGGATAAACTGTTTTGCGCCGTCGTTGCAAAAGTCCCGAATGATGGGGATTGAAAAAGACGCCAATCGTAATTCCGCAAAGTCAACAAATCTAAACGGGCGAATGTTGGCGAAAACGACTTGTCTGAGGGATCGCTTGTTAAAACAACCGTCTCTTCTGTAGATTCAGCTTTTCTTACTATATAATTATAAGACATTACGGCGCTTTAGAGAGATCGAATGGCTTTCTATAATTTTTCATTGAAACGATTACACTTTCATTGAAACTGCAATAATATTTACTTCTTCTTCTATCTATACATTAATGTTATATCCTTAATATGTATTACATATTTTTTTTAATCAATGAAAAAATTAAAATAAATATTTAACGTTATTAGCTACACATGCAGTATATGTGCAAAATCTGAGCACAGCCGAGGTTGATTCACTGAATCGTAAGTCAACAGTAAATTAGTGAACCGACGTAATCCGATTAGAAATTGATATTTAATCTCTCGGAAATTAATTTCGCTTTAATCACTTTAACAATATAATGGGGAATAAATGGGATAACAAAGCATTACATGAGCTGGAAAATTAATTAAAATTACTCGTAAAGACTATAATGAATGTGAGAAATAAAAAGGACAATGGAAAAAAAGTCTCAGAAAATTGGAATGCGAAGGTTGGACGAGAGTCAAGAGTCAGATTATTATCCAATATAACTCGATGCAAACGCGTTCCCGTCCGTGAACTTGGAATGCGCGCGCGCACCTGCCGGCTTCTCGAACGTGTCATGAGCGACATATGCATGTAACCACACGTGTGTGTAGGTGCGTATGCGCGCGTACTCGAATCCCTGCGCAAGCTCTTTGACGTAATACTAGGCTATTGTCGTGTCTACCGAGCGCGGACAATTTCTCGCTATGTATTAAGAGGGCTCGCACATTCGACGTCGACGCGACATGTATATATATATATAGGTATCCTGGCAATGTCGTGCGATGCGCATCCTGGCACACGAAACGGAGGCGTTCTCAAAATCGAAAAATGCCATGCAAAATACCACCTTTTTTCCATACAATGTATATCGCATTCTGTTTTACAGCGCTGTAGAGCTTCTCGTTACGAGCATATATTTATTTTTTTCGTCGATATTCTGCGCAGCCTTGCTTTTTCTTACCGATTTCAGGTTTCACCCCACACCAACGTAAGAATTGCAACTTTCCCGCGCCTAAACGCACTGTAATTCCTCGAAAATACCTGTAATGCTAATAGATGGATGTATTGTATATATATATATATATATATAAGTAATGCCTGCACTGGCTGCGGTTTCTCGCTAACAAGAAGACCGGTTAAATTTATAGTTGAAGATATACAATTGAGCCTTGGACTGACAAGCAGAGGCTACACCCACAGGAGAACCAAATCTTTTTACTAGGGGAAAAATGAATATCATTAGATTAAAAAATGAACACTTCTCCCTTTTACAGTCAAATGAAAATTTGTTACGCATTATTTAATTGACATATTATTTTAACAAATAATTGCAGTTTTTAAGTATTGTATGAAAACAATAGTTGCTAATTAATGGATTGTATTTATAAATTTTTTTCTTAAAAAGTGGTTTTGGTCTAGTACAAA
This sequence comes from Sycobia sp. Sy_11, assembly GCA_018907035.1. NCBI lineage: Eukaryota > Metazoa > Arthropoda > Insecta > Hymenoptera > Epichrysomallidae > Sycobia > Sycobia sp. Sy_11. The sequence goes on along the minus strand of JACCIC010000034.1, from coordinate 2,635,816 downwards.
AACACGGATTTTTAAATATTATTACATCTTTTTTCAACATAATCAGGTACCTGTAGGGTACTTGATATTTTCATTGATGATTCGTATTTCCAATAAGAACGTAACAAAACGTTAACAAACATTAAAACCATAATAAATTGATATTTGGATATTTTAATTGTTTTCGACTAGGGTAATGTGGCCACGATTCGATTAGATAATCATTTATTGGTATATGCACTTTAATAATTTTATTCTTGTAAAATAAGAAATTTACATTATATTATATTAATTTGAATTGACCAATATTCAATAAAAGTATATCGATGCATGTCATATAAACAACTAAAACGTGTTTCATAAAATTCTTGAAGGTATTTATATTAATACTGAATTTTTTTTAATTTTTAGGTATATATGAGGTAAATATGTAGAAAATAATATAAGTGCCATTGTATAGTATTAAAAAAAAAAAAATATTTGGCAGGAAAGAAAAATTAAGTAAAAATAAATGGAACAATGTCGATTGGAATAAAAAAGATGTTCATTTTTAATCACATTAAAATATAATAATACATGTTACATATGTTATTATAATAATACGTTAAAAAAATATATGTTCTCCTAAAGGTATGACTTGATTTTCTGATAGGTGTAGCCCCTCTTGTCAGTACATTACTAATTTTTATTATATGAAACAAAATGCGAAATACAAATTACTTGAGTCGAGCCAATCCCCTTCTAGATTTCGTTTAATGAAAACTTGGTCTTTTGATTAATCGACTGTACCAAAACTGCTGGAGCGTGAGTATAACTCGCTTACCGATCGGGTGGGCAAAAAACATACGTAGACTGCAATAGCGCGAGGTAGTTTTATAATCGATTATTGCAGCGAGTGCCGCATTAATTTGCTTGCAGACGGATTAAATTTTCATATTGCAGAGTATTGGAATTACCAGATCTGACGGAAAATTATATGTGTATTTTCAAAGACCCAGAACTCTGCGCTTTAAGATCGTATGGTTTTTAACGGCAATGATCAAATGCTATATAGATGCGGGCCAAGCTGGAGAGATATACCTTGCGCATGTAAAGTAATACACGCTGTCCAAGCAGAAACGAGTCGCGTTCTCGTGCACTTGCACGGGATCTTTCTCTCTGTAACGCGTAAAATGGAAGAGTAAACACCGCATGGGAACTCTGACCTTGGGTTCGAGGGTCAAGGCCACACTCTCTCTCTCTCTTTCTCTCTCTCTCTCTCTCTCTCTCTCTCTCTATCTCTCTCTCTCTCTTTCTTCCTGTGTATCTATCTACCTTTCTCTGTCCTTTTGTGACAGCTACTACATTAACACCATCTACTGTATCATCGAAGAAGAGAAGTGAGCGATAAGATAATAGGGTGCTGCTAGGTATATACATAGCTACTTTTTCGATCCAGCTATAGTGTACATTAAAAGAGAGAGAATGAGATAGAGAGAATGGGAAAGGAAGAGAGAGGGGGAGAGAGAGCGAGAGAGACAGAAAGAATGAGTGGGGGAAGGGAGGAAAAAGATGGTAAAGGAGGAGGAGAAAAGCAGTAGGCTGGGCTCGTTATTGCTCGGAGAAAAAGCTGTACAGACCAGTTCTTGTCGATTTGTGGGCAAACACTGAAACACTCAGCTAAGGTCGTGCGAACCTGCTGAACGAGCCGCTGTACATATATGCGGTAGTCCCGCTGCGATGTAACTACTTTGGAAAATGCGTATTCTCTCGGTCTTGCTTACTCCCTTGCCCTTTTTCTCTCTCGCTATTTCGCTTCTTTCTCCTTCCCCTTTCATTTTTTTCCCTTCATGAAAATCTTTTTACGCGTGCACCGATTAAGCTCTCTTTTTGCTTCGATTTCTCCCTCTCCCTTTCGCCTATATACTCCATATCAGCATCATACAAATACACTTCCTTGTTACGATTTTCGTTGAATTAGGAAAGGATAAGTCCAGTTCTCAATGGAAATATGACGACTTGTCCATTTTCGGACATAATAACAATAGAGTTATCCTCAAGACTTTCAGCAGACGAAATTCTGTCTATTGAGATGAATCGTTATATTTACTGTTCTATAAGTTGTACGAAAATGACAAGGGTTTAAATAAAAAATCGAATCCGTTTCTGAATTAAACAAGTATTATGAAAAAAAATTCAAAAAACTAAAAACAAACTTTTCTGCTAGCCGTATGGTATACAATATCATCTCAATCGTTAGAAAATACAATGCTTCCATGGAAAACGTAAAATCTAATAAATCATAGGTTTCCAGCTTGATCTTTACCGAGTCATATACATATATACATGAGTGCACCGGCGGCAACGTTACCATGCCGCGAGCATTCGAGGATCTACATATCTATATATACGTATAATTGCTTTTCCACTGACGCAAGCCAAACGCACCTGCGGTCATATACGTATTTATATAAAAATACAAGCGGCTATATCTCGAAAAATGCTTGCGCACGCGTTTAATAACAATTATATATATACGAATTATATATGCTTCTTTATATATATATATATATATATATATATATATATAATTAATGCCCCATCTTTCTCAACAACGTTCGACGCGCATGCACCGAAGTATGTAATCGGGACTGCACCCATAAGTCTCCGCGGCAATCTGTCTGTCCACGATCGGGGCAATAAATAATGCAATGCCGCGATATGTATATATGGAAGAACGAACGTTTTATCCTCCGCTTCTATTTCTTCCGCTTCCTCTATGTTATATATATATATATATATATATATATATATATATATATATATTTATATATAACTCTACCTCCCATAGAGATCTTATTCGTTCATTACATCCGCCCAGCTTGATTAATTCCGCCTGGAAGTCTCTTCGATTTTTCTTCTTCGCACGATGCTGCCTAGAGATTATAAATATACATAGATATAATAATGAATGATTCTTTAGATCAATAGAAAGAAAATCCGCGAACATACAAGTGTTATTTATAATATATATATATGTGTGTGTATATATATATATGTGTGTGTGTGTGTATATATATATATATATTTATACAAATACAAAAAAAAAACATCAATTATACAAAACTATAAAAATTCTCAATATTCTAAGGCGTTTTCTGAAAGTTCGAGAGAGGAGGGAGGGGCGAAACTGCGAGGGAGTGAGAGAGGAAACGGGAGAGGGAATTGTAGTCAAATTAGCGCTGCGAGCGTTCGCTGTAACACACGCCGCACATAATACGTCTGAGCACTGCATGATGCAGAACCCAATTAAATGTAAACTCGGCATTTGTGGGCCACCGTCGCGTCGCTGACCGTGTATTTTGTGCGTGTGCGTGTGCGTGCGTGAGAGAGAGAGAGAGAGAGAGAGAGAGAGAGAGTGTGTGTGTGTGTGTGTGTGTGTGTGTGTGTGCGCGAGTATGCCCCTCGCATTATATCCAATTGAGCGGTTATGTAACCAGCGTTGCATGAACAATTACATGGTTTCAATGCCCGATAATAGGATGTTTAATTGGTAAGCCGAACACTCGTGTCTGATTCAATGCACTGCGGGAGGAAGACTTGCTATATATACACACAGACACGGAGTGAAATTTCAAGGCGTATGTAATTAATTCGCGAAAGACGTGGACCTATTGTTAATGCGCATTGTCGCATGCAGGATTTTGCTAATAATGATTTCGCGTCTATATTATGACCGTTGGAAAACCAATAATCCGTCTTTTACACACACGCACGTATATATATGCGTGAATATGCACGCGATGCAGATTGCATAGTCGCCGTCGGAGCGCTCATTGTCTTTCTTATTTGTCTCTTTGCGTGGATTGGAAAATCAGTCTCTGAAGATAATATAAATTATTCAGCATTTATCTTTCTACCTCGTTAGCTAAAAAATAGATATCTGTTCCGATTAATCGTTGGAATTACCATAACTTTTGAATAGAATCTAGCCACGGGGCAGAATGAAGATGTACAACTATTATTCTTGGACGGAGAAGTTTTTAATAATGCCCCTATGCAAATGATTAAACTTATAGAACTATGGTTGTTGGACCGAACCAATAGTGATATTTCTCATTATTTTAGCCTTTTAACTACATTACTTTTTATCATAAAATGAAGACTATCATTTCGAAAAAAATTTATTTCGTTTTCAACTTCATAGTATATTATCTTCCGTTATAAAATAATCATCGACAATGGCTAGTATAATCAACAGAAATTGTATTAGTTTTTCCTATCTCAGCATTCGATTTATCGCATTATTATATAAGATTACAATGCCCAAAATTGATTACTAATTCCAAAATACACAATGGCTTATAGGTTGTTAATCCTCGGAAGAAATTTACTATTTTTCGTTATTAGTAGAACATTACTACCCTTAACAAAGTTCAGTATTAGCTAAATTCTCTCGATTATACTATATAACTTGTTAATAAATAAGCTAAATCTGCTTGTAAATTTTTTTTCCACTGTATAGTGCCCAAAAAAAACAAATCTGGTTTATAATTTAACTTTGTAAATTCGTACGCGATATTTGTACATGCCTAATTTAAATTGCTATAATAATGTGTAAAGCTATATATAATATTGTTCTCATGAAACACTTTGATTTTATGTTTATGAAAGTTTTTATTCAATGACATAAAATAATTATTCAATCTATTCAAGTTTAATCGAATATCCAATTGATAACACGCCGACTTCAATAATCCTTATGGATAAATTAGTAATAAATTATATCCAGAATCCAATGGCGCCATAGAAGTAACAAATAAAGGGCATTCTTGTACCTGGCTTGTTTTTTCTTTTAATCATTATCGGTTCATGCGTTATTCGTGAACAAGAGAGGTGAACTCGTACAATGGAAGTAATGAAATTCCTGTTCTTACATTTGCAAACTTTCATACCTTAAAAAATTTAAACTCTTTAGCTTGACCGTTTTGCGAACCAAGTAGAGGAACGCTACTCTTTCGCTTCTGTTTTTTCGCTTTTTTATACCATCTTCGAATCCCCATTCTTTTGCGGATTTTCACAAGGTCGGCACAACTCGTAATTTCGCTCCGTAGTTACGAATAAATTGATTTACATACCAGAGACTCTAGGTATTCCATGCGATTGTTAATAAATTGCACAGTTGCATAGAGAGCAAACAACAGGCTCATTGGTGTATGAAGGGACGAGCAAAACTGAAGAAAAAAGCAATACTTAAAGAAAGTGTTCAAATCTGACGCTATATTATCCCGATATGTAACGATTGTCGTTATGGAACCTTATAATAAAATAAAAAAATATAGCGGTAACAAATCAATGAGGATTGTCAAAAATATTGATTTGCCGTCCCATTGTTGATTGCTATTTTTAGCGCTATTTACAATTAAATACAATTGTAAATTTGAGGATGATTACATTGAAACGGGTGAGTATAACATTTATTTACTGATAAAAAATAATTGAGCTTGTAAGTTTCACAAAAATGATTTTTTTTAATATTATTCATCGATGTGAACATTTAGTAAATCGATTCTTATTTAATGAATTAAAGTTTTTAATTATGACGATACTGACGATATTGAAAACATATGAAGTCTCAGATAGAAACGAAGTCTAAAGACTGGAATTGCTCCCTTTAAATTTATGAAAATCTGCTTCCTACACCTACATCATATGTTATATTAAATACGTATGTTACCTTTCTAATGATTAAAATTTCTCTAATTCAGTGCCGCGCGTAATGGACAAGAGTATAATCAGGTATATATGATCTCGTTAAATTCGAATAAATGATTACGAGCGGGCAAAGGTTCTTTCTCGCCAAATTAACCTTGGCATTACTCTCCGAAATTGATATAAATACAGGCAATAAGTCCGAAAATCAAGTAAGATTGAACGGGATTTCCCTCGAGTATGCCGCCCCCTTCCTTACGACCCCCGCCAACAGGCCGGCGGCTGACGACCCCGCCGCGTCCACTAGAATGTAAAAACTGTAGCCACGTCGACCGTGCACGCCGCGGTCCGGCCGCGAATTTATCAACGAATTGTAAGAGGTGCCGCGCGACGAGTATTGAAGGAAAAAAGGAACCAGCGCGGCTGGGAGGGAAGCCCCCCGCCGGCCACTCGTGCATTATTTAACGCTCGATACAACCGGTGAGCCAAAATGTATCCTGCTTTTTGCGCGCGGCCCAACGAAGATAAATCGTGAGCCAAGCGCACGCCGGGATATACCGAGAGAATAATATTCGTGGGACTGTGTGTAATATATATCTATATTTGCTTTCGCGCGCGCGTATGTGTGCACGTTAGTTGGAGAGCTGACGGGAGGGAGGTGAGACGGAACGAGTACTGCAGCTGTGATCGCGCGTAACCACGTACCTATATGGATAGGCTGATCTATTGACCATAACGCATACACGCGCGCGATTATTACAAATGGTTGACAATGTTTCCGATGGCTTATCGATCGCCACACCGTCAGGTAATTCGTCATGCTCTCCCACGATATGATATTGACCGGACGAAGCCTTCGGCGCAGAGACACATATACTCTCCCCCTCCCTCTCCCTCTCAGACTCTTTCACACTCTCTCTCTCTCTCTCTCTCTTTCGTTCTCTAGTGCGGAATTGTGGCGAGCGAGCGAAAATTCGCTCCGCGTTGTCGACAATAGTGTCTATATAAAATATGCACGTGGAGAAGTAAACGAAGGAAACGAGGAGTTCTGCCGTACAGATATATACGGTAAGTATATAGAAATTGCAGGAAGCGGAGGTCATAATATTTTCCTGCAGGTATATATATATATATATATATATATATATATATATATATATATATACATGAACACTGTGACTTTTTTCGTTTTCGTGCGTGCAAACAAATAAACGCGTGCAGACAAGCGCGCGCGCACACACACACACCCTACGCTTTCTTCCTTTTCCAATGTAGGAGTGACAGCCTCTATATAATAGGAGTAAGTACAAATACCTATACAGACACGACCTACAAAGCTCCCCCCCTCCTCTGTGTTTTTCTCGTTTGTTTTTTTTTAGTTCCTGGACTGGCGCGCCGCGGCTCGCGCGCCATCTTCCCTTTACGACGTCGTTTTTCACGCTCCGAGCCCACACCGCATCGGGAATGATCGAGTGCACCGCGAAAAAATGAGCGGCTGCTTCGTGATCAAACAGATCGGGAGAGAAGCACATAATGGATCATGATAAACGCTCGCGCGGGCTCGCTCTCGGCTATATAGCTACGCTCTTTGCGCGCATGGTATACTGCTCGTGTATGCTTACCTATGAATGTGCGCGTGTGTCTGCATTTACACGTGCATAACAGATAGACCGTACGTGTGTGTTTTCGCAATTTTCCGTACCTATAATCGCCCTGAAAAGTTCAGCGCTCTCGGGGTAGACCGGCCGGAGTATATAAATATACAGGAATATACCGCAGTATCTACGAGTGGGTAAAGATTAGGTGGAGAATAAAGCTCTCAGGGTGGGAGGCAATGCATCGGTTGCCGGATGTACATCTAAATCCGAGCGGGACAAGTCGGACAGTGATAGACACGATTTAATTGTTATCGAGAGCGAAATAAGATTACATTATGTATTTCGCTGAAGCGCCACACCGGGGCCCTCCCGCGGGTAAGAACGATAATAATTCAGAGTTCGGCGCGATATAAATTTCAGGAAAAGGCACGAGGGAGGAAAGGGGTCGAGAGGCACGCGATTCTCACGGTTACGTAAGCTGCACTATGGGACGTGTATATATATATATATATATATATATATGTGTGTGTGTGTGTGTGTGTGTGTGTGTGTGTGTGTGTGTGTGTGTGTGTGTGTGTGTGTATAGGCGCATGCAAGTTTAGAGGATTGGTGAACAGCTTTATAATGATTGTTTAGGTTCAATCTATTACATAGCGTGATCGGACCCGGCGTGGTGAACCGACATAATATATGTAAGTATGTGTGTACGAAAAAGTACACGAAAATCGCTCCAAGAATAAAAAGGCTTTATTGCCGCAATAAATATGTATAGAACTTTTGTTCTGACGGCTTTTAAAGCGTTAAACTGTGCGCACGCGCGGGCGGCTTCGCGCGGCGCCCCGGGATGATTATATTGAGCGCAATATACAGCGGGAGACGCGTAAATTTTGATTTATTTTAACGCCCAAGCACGCGCGCACGAACTCGGGACGCCTTGATCTATCGTCGAGTACAGCTGCGCCTTCGGATGGAGCGACTTTGTCGCAGCGATTATAACTGTATCGTTCGGACGACGTTATTTGAGCAACGCCTTCCGAAGTCCCATCCCGTATTCGCTTTCTAAGCCCGACTTTGGCAATGCAGTTTTGAAATTGAACGTTTTTAACAACATTGACGAACATCGAAAATCTAGACAGGAGCGCGTAATTTTTATGTTGAACGTTAGAATACGTTGACTATCCTATTATTTTATATACCGAGGCAGGCATAGACAACAATGGGCAGGTAGATGTGTATTTATTGGTATAACTTCTTAGAAAATAAAATTTAAAATCATAAAACATAAGTGAAAATAAAGTGTCGATTATATATATATATATATATATATATATATATATATATATATATATATATATATTATAATATATACCGATTATAATAGATCGTAAATATATAATTGCTACATTTCGTAGTGATATTTTGTAAGAAAATAAAAGTGCATGGAATAGAATAAATACTATAGTAAAAAAATTTAATAAGTCTAAATTAAAAAGAAAAAGCGCAAAAGGAGAGGGGGAAGTGGTATACAACGAAACTTCTTTTTTCACCTATCAATTATCAACTTCTGTCTTGGGTTTGGCGGTATATACTTTTTTAATGAAAATGAATTTTTGGCATCTAATTCGAAAAAAGATCATACTAAACAAAAAAGTTTTATTCAACCCAAGCCCACAAATAATATAGTTTTCTTAGTTATTGTCAATTGACATGGGCCGGGATTTCAACTAACGCATTTTCATTACAGGTAGTTTTCATTGACAAAATTTAAGGAATTACATTCTTTATGACCATAGGTTGAGCAAAACTTTTTTGCTTGAATATGTTCTTCTGTTTTCGAACAGATTTTTATTAAAAAGAGTAAAAATTCAGTGCATAATGTTGTTCGATCGGTGAAATTTTTTCCAGTTTCTAAGATGCGATCCAATTCTTAATTAATAAAAGTTGTCGTTTGATATTAGTATTAATCAATGTACAAACAGACGTAGGCATTCAAGTATTTTTCATCCAACTACTATTTGTCACTATTTTAGTACTTATAACTTTTGTTTTATATAAAGTGTGCAAGCGCAACACACACACACACACACACACACACACACACACATCGACAATATATTTAAAAATCTGCGATAAGAAGAAATATGCGATATATTCGTAAAGGCAGAATGATACACGCATAAAATACAATGTGAGTGCATATGTATATACTTAGATTAGCGGGGGAGAATAAAAGGTTTTTCTGATGGCGCATCCGTAATGTGAACGAACTCATTAAAGTGGAAACAACTGTCGAATGATGCATCGGGGATTCGTTAAGATATATAGCAAGGTACGTGCATATACATTTACGTACACATACATGCGTACGTCTCGCGGCGATAGCATTAATTAGCTTTAAAATAGTTTTGCTCAATGTCCTTCCGCCGAACGGCCTGGTGTCAACGGACCTTGCGCACGAAGCGGTGCGTAGATATATAGACGTATGAATATACGAGAAGCAAGCACTAGCGCCTTAGCCGCTGCTGCGATGTCAACGTTCCGGTGCTGCGTGCATCGCGGACGTATGATACGCGCGACGAGCGGGCTTTCTTTTAAACGTGCAGCCACGGCAAACGTTACATTTGCGTCTGCGTAAAGGTGCGCTCGCCGGCGACCTTGGCGGCTGATAATTATGCCAGACGAATGCACCGAGTTAACCGAAGGGCATCGGCGGCCAGGCGAGCGTGCTACATATGTAGTGCCCGCGCGTTGCGGCCCCGCGTCTCTGATAATGATGCCAGAAGCAGCGACGGCGGGCGAATGCTAATTCCGCGCTCGCCAGCAGACGTCAAAGATGTCTGTATGTGAGTAGGCGCGCTCGCTTGACTGTCTGTGTATATGTCTTTTGCCCACCGAATTATTTTCTTATAATGCGCTCTCAAAAGGACCGGCCGGGGCTTTTATGAGTTGTGTGCTTGGAGAACCACAATTTATTAGTATATATTCACGTAATTTTGTATCTAGACTTTCGTATAGTGAGACGAATTTTTTGCGCCGTTGAGCTGATTAATTAAATGTAAAAAGGAATTTATCATCGGTAACTCTGCTGTGCATGGGAGTATTTCGAGTACGAACACTTAAGTGAATAAAATAAGACAGTAAAAGTTAACCTTACAGACAGCAAAAATCAACAAATGACAAATAGAATATAATGTTTTGGGGAACGTTTGCGGCAAAGTAAACAACATTAAGATTATTAAATCCTATACGTTTACCAGAGATTTACAGTAGAAATTTATATTAAACCAATCCTAAAACATGAAGTAATTTTTATTTATGTACTGCTTTATCGTTAATATTTTATACAAAACATAAAACCTCACTAAATTGATAATAGTTAGAAATCTAATAAATTAATCAAATAAATTCAAAGAATCATTAAATAGGATAATGAGGCCTACGATAGCGCGATTGCTAGAGCGAAGGACTGATAATTCGATGATTCGAGTTCAAGTCACGGTCTCGGTCGAGTGACACAAGCAGCGCTGTAAACATTGACACGTGCTTTGTTCATAAAAAGACCGAAGACCCCCGTCCCTGATTAGCTCCAAAATAGTTTGGGACCTAACTAGAGTGATATTAAATAAGATAAAAAATAATTGGTGAAATTGTAGAGTCAGATGAATTTTTGTAATGAAAATATCTACTAAAATTCAAACAAAAAAGGTCTAATGAACCTTTACCCTGAAATGCATACTTTTTTTAGTTGGATAATTAAGTATTACTGAGCGAGAATTCAATCAAACTTCAATTAGAGTAATATATACGAAACTACGAAAAATGATTTGACCGATTTAGTTCGAACGAAGTGTCAATTTCAAATTAAAAACTATCCTATCTTAGGATTGCATATAGCATGAACGATGTTCATCCATTCCGATCTTGATCAACTCGTAGCATAGGTCCTATATAACTAGTCCCCCAGACCCTCTAATGAGAATTAAAACCATCGTCATGACCTCTCGTAATGAAATTAGAAGCTAAAGTTGGCCAATTCGTTCTTTCGGAAAGCATGGAAATCAAGTTATATCTTAACATTGTTAATTATAAAATCATTTTCATGGGAGTCCGAAGATTCGCAGAATAGTAGGCAAAGTATTACAAAAACTACTGTGGAAATAATATCTGCACATTTTCAAAAGATTCAAACGAAATCCGTACTGTAGATGAAGGTCCTGTACTCCGGAAATTTTCTCACGTTCATGTTAAATGTAATCAAAGCCATTTTGGTTAATCTGGATCAAACCAACCTTCTCATTTTTTGGATTCATTCTTCAATTGTATTATCTTCAGCTCAATACAAAATTAATATTATAATAATACGAACAACTGAATAGAAAATCAATGACGTATAAGTTTACTTCTGTTACTTTCGCTTCGTAGAGATAGAATTTTGTCATCAATGTTGAAATGAGAAAACATAATGGGAAGAATTTTCACACTCATTTAGAACATGTATTCTACAGAGATACAGGGTTGCGACTATTCTGATTCGAGTGAAATATAGTTTTGGTTAACACGTATTACTTCTGCCAATATTAATATACATAGATATTACATTTATCGCTTTTTGAAAAAAATTTACAAACGGTCTGAAGTTCATTTATGTACTAACTAATATCACCAAAATTGAGAACATTTAAATAAATGAGATGAAATCCTAGTTGCTTCGAACTCATATAAACTATAATAATTTGATTTCATGTATGAATTGGAAAGTTATTGGGAAGTTTGCCGATTTTTAAGCGTATTAACGGTAAATTATTGATTACTCCAGAATCCATTCTTCACTACTATCCCTAATTGCATGAAAAATAATTGAAATTTAAATACCATTCAATATCTCAATTTTACTGTAATCATTTGGGAAGCTATGATTTTTTTTACCTTCTTAATAAAACGAGTTGATAAAATTTTTTATCTAAGTTACTGAATGTGCTTTGACAAATTTATCAGAGCTTAAAAATAATAATATAATAATTTCAAGTAACGCTGCTTTTTATCGGAACACCGCGATTTTTCTTTAAGTTACAAAAGAGAATTTACGAGTAATCGATTACTAAAAGCTGGAAAATCGCTCGATCGACTTTCATTTTATCAATTACTTCAGCGGATCGTCAATTTTAAAGGGAAGCGGCTTCAAATGGCGAACTTAAATTCGAGAATAATAGAAGGGGGTCGAGTATTATAGGAGCAAGCGAGTGAAATGACAATCTATATAAGACAATTATTTTCTCATTCTTGAAAGCTCCGGAGACCTCCACTCGGGCAGAATGCAGGAAGGTAAATTTTAATGAACCACAAATCGCCGATATATATATATATATATATATATATATATATATATATATATACATTATACTTATCGTAAACAATGCAAAGCGCCTTATATAGACGTTCACTAGTTATTTTTTTCCTGAAATTCGTTTACGATTTCACGTTTGCGGGCGGCGTCGGAGTGCTCATGCGCTATTTTAAACGTACATTATACCATCATAAAGAGACTTGTAATTATATATGCATACAAACAGCTATATGTCACCTCACAAAACGCTCAGAAAGCCATCAGCAGATATATATACTGCATCTTATGCATGCATATCTAGCAGCAAATATATATGCTGGTGTAACTTCTTGAAAGAGATCTAATGGCACTTAAGCCATCATCCCAGCCCCCCTCTCTCTCTCTCTCTCTCTCTCTGAACTGCCGTAGTAGGTATACCTTAATAGATTTAAGACCGAGAGAGTTCTTACTCTTGCGGGATAACCCCCCGCGCCTCTCCATTCTCTATTCCTCTTTTGTTCGCGTCTTTGGAGCGAGCTCGCTAACACCGGCGTACTTATCGTAAACGCTTGCTTACCGGTAACCCTCCTGGCTCCATATAGTTTTTCCGATTTTTTCTATCCGTTACATATTATTATATAGCTTCTTTTTATTACGATTCCATCATAACTCACTGCTGCTAGAATTTATCGCCAGGATGCGAAAATTTATATGTTTCTTAAGGTTTTTTGTTACCTTACATTCAGTTGTAATAATTAGATCAAATAGTGGTTGGGATTTGTTATAATTTACGCTTGTAAATGTTCGTATTTTTAAACACTTACAAAGCCCTGGATCTTTTTTCATCTTTTTCTTGTTGTTATTTATCTTAAATTATGGTTACTTTTGGGGAAACTAAAACTTGAAAAACAAAAATTTATAGCTTATAATACCAAACGCCTTTTGGCATTCTCATAACAAAAAGCACCAAATCCTCGTATACTTCTGGTAATGTATAAGGTACGAACCTCAGCTTTTTTCGATGCATTTCATCAAGTGTGCGAAGATATATGGAGAAAAAATATTACCTCCCGATGTATCGATAGATTTATTCAAAATATGAACAAGAGTCGTATTTTGAAAGCCGTCGTTTCATCAGTCGCTCTAAGAGCAGTAAACAGTTCAAAAACCGCTCTTGATAAAGTAACGACACAGTCGATTTTATGTTATAACGACGGTTTTTAGTTACTTCTGTACTCCCACTGAATATAAATAAATTAAAATTAATACTGAATTGTATAACTGTCTCGGGCAAACGGTCTAACACCGATTTGAAACCGTTCATTAAAAGAAGATCTTAATAAATTGCTATAAAAAATGAGGAAATGAATTCTTCGAAAGGCAGCCTTACGATAGCAGAATATAATAGAAAAAAACTAGAAAGTTTCAGACAGACTTTAAATGTAGTTTGAACGCAGTTGTAATATTTTTCCAATCTGTATACAGTATACAATGTAGCTGATTCAATTTTTATGCAATCGACGTAATATTTCCACGATAGCTTTTTAAAAACATAATCCATTGGCATACTTAAGGTTTTTTACAATTGAGATGTAATTACATTTACTATAAAGAATTGAAAATCGTTGTAATATTGAAATTTATTAGCTTTAAACTAAGTATATAAAACTCAATCTTTCATAATTGATTAAAGTACGCGAAATAAAATATGTAATTTCTGCATTCAGACTTGCAACGTGTAAATTATTTTTAACAAACAGAATGCAACTCGTTTACACACTATGAGTGCAGATGCGTATATCCAGACTTGTTTCCTTTTTTTTTATTTATTTATTTATTTATAGTCGCACCCCTCCTTCTTGGATATTAGCGACGCTGGTTACACTTTTATACGATTATGCAGTTACATATTATATTTATATTACATATTATATATTATATTATATTACATATTCTACATTATATTAAAACTATAATCACAAATGGTTTCGTAGATTTACGGTGTCTATACATTAAATAGTCTTTTTGCGTTGTTCTTTTTCATTAAGTAGTTCTATTAGATTATTCTTTAGGGTGAGTTTTCTCCGATCTTTTGTAAATTTGGGACATTGAATTAGTATATGTTCAGACTTGTTTTTTATATATCTTATTTAACAAACTTAATTCTTATAGAAATCACCTACTTCGAGCAATCGTTTTTATAATGACAGTAATTAATATTATCATAAAATGGTTTGATATATCCCTTTCATAATTTAGTTTTGTTACTCTAAATATATGAGTATTTATTTACAGTCCATAACGAGCTAAATAAATAATAAAATTGGCTGTAGATGTAAGTGAAATTTCTATAAAAAAGTTCAAGAAAGAAGAATAGTCTACATCTAATTTTGTACGAATAAAAAATCAGGTCACTGCTAGAAAAAAGTGAAATTTTAAAGACAGAACCAGTAAATAATTACTATTTGAAAAATAGTAAACATACAATTTTATATTGGTGACCCGATTTTCACGAATTCCAATGTAGAGAATAACAAACGTGTGAAATATCGATTTATATATATATATATATATATATATATATATATATATATATATATATGTGTGTGTGTGTGTGTATATATATATATTTAGTTTAACAAGAAAATGTTAGTGGATGTACGTAAGCTTAAAAGCAATCTGGAAATTTTTGTAAGATAATGAATGCCCACGGATGTAAAAACTTGATTGATATTTTTCCTAGATTACGAGTCTCCTGGAAAAAATTGCGCGATCTTGACGTTTGCATCGTAATTACGAAGAAATGAGAAAAAGGTAATATTAGCCTTTACCCTCTGGCGGGGCAATTTGAGGCCAATATCGAAAACCACTAATTTTAGTGTCCCAATTGACATTGAATTATTTGCACGTCTCGAAATCGGATGTCTACTTTTGCGTAAATAAGAAACTCAAGCAAAGTTGTTTGCGACTCTAAAACTGATTAATCATGAACAAATTTTATATATAAAATGTGATTGTTCTATCGCGTTCTTCCAGGATCTTTAGTAAAATTCCTTCTTGTACAGCTATATAAATTTATCAATGCAATCCACGAAACGTTTGCAACATCTATCGCCCCGCAGCACCGATGGTATAGACGCCGCGATGGTCTTACGATAAATATTTCTGACGTATAACCCATCAGGCGTATTACAAGCGTGTAAATAATAAAATCCGTTGTATACACACACACACACACACACACACACACACACAGGTCCAATTATTGGCACCCGCGTCGTCGTCACTCGATGCAACTCGATTAGAATGTCCATCTATCAGTGTGTTAAAGCGTTCGAGCTCTCTACCATTTCACCCCTTTCCTCCATTGCCCCGAGGGAGAAACCCGTTTCTATCAGAGCGTGGCGTATGTATGTATATATATACACGAGTCGGCCAGCCACGCGCACGTGAATCGTCTTATTCGACCGCATCCGATGATTTGTCACCTCGAATTTGTAATTATAATCGATTTTAGCTAATTTATTGCCTCGCTTTGCGCCTCCGTACGGTTGACAAATGGGGTGGCGATGGCTCACAGAATTGCTGATTTCGACGATGCACGTACACTAAAATCCGAGTCGAAATTAATTTATATATATATATATATATATATATATATATATATATATATATAATATATATAATATATATATATGCATATATCTTTGGCTTTTTATTGGCGGTACAATAAATTTTAATTGTATGTTATTATTAATTCGGAAATATACATATAAGAATTAAATTGAAATGTTTCAATTTGCAGTATTAAGAAACATTATTTTCTATTCACTGGAGGTTGATGTGTGTTTTTAAAAAATATGTACGCTTAAGTAGATCTATAAACTTTCTTGATCTAATAAATCAAAACTGTGAAAATGTATTTTAAAATAACGCTGGTTTTAGAATTGAGACGTCTACACTGATTTATTTACAATTTTATTTCACATTTCTTAAGCAGTAACACGTGTGCAATTTTAATAAATTTAAATTAGTTGGAGTATGATTGCATATCTTATATTCAGCTATGACTTTAGAAATTTCATGGAAGGATTTGCCGAAATACTACGAAATAAAATTAGCTCAATAAACAAATACATAATTTTTAGTTTTGAATCCATTAGGTGTATTACTTAATATATAAGAATATCCGTTAGTTAATTAAAATTTAAGGTAATATTGAGAATATATAAAAAATAAAGAAACACAGTATTTACAAAAATTTTAATTGAAATCAATATATTTATTATAAACTAGAAAATTTATCATCCGTATAAATCAAAGTTACCATAAATTTTGAACTTTTATAAGTACGATTTAAACAATTTGCCGTATATTAATATTTTTTTATCTTCAAAATGAAATACTTCTCTTAATGAAAACATATTTCAAATGTAATTTTTAAAAAATTAAACTTTTATTTAATTTTTAAGGCGGGAAGATCGAAACAAAACAGAAAAAGTTCTCACCCGTTCCGTAGGTATATATATATATATATATTGACGAGAGGTGCTTTGGATACATATTTGTATCATATTCGTCGACCTATTTTAATAAATAGAGTTTATCGGAAAGACCGCGCACGCCTGGCGCACGCCCCTGGGGCGCTCAGGCCAATATTTGAGCTTCTTTTATAGCCGCTGTAGGCCGCGCCGGGCTCAAGAACGGCATTTAAAAAGGGAACGCTTTCTTTTTCTATATATATATATATATATATATATATATATATATATATATATATATATATATATACGTGACGGACAACAAGGTGCCCACTGTGTCCAAGTGCGTGACTCGGATAGGCTATAGTACTCGCTAAGCTCTTATGTGTACAAGAAACTGGCAACAGTGTATTATATAATATATATAAATATCCTGATCGAGATGAATCAACCCCTCTGCTGCAACGGCGAGCACGCGGGGATGCTTTTGCCTTTTATACGGTTTTACCGTAGACCCAGAGAGAGAGAGAGAGAGAGAGAGAGAGGAGGGGGGAGATTAAATGCAATAATTTACGATGGACGTGAGCGCGAGTTCGCTGTCTGACGACGTTCGTTTCGATGAATCGACTCGATATTGTACGTCGGTCAAATGAAAGAGCCCGCGAGCGTCAACTGATCATTTTTTCCTTCCTATATATAACGGATGTGTCACAGATTTGTACGATCCATTTTTCTTTCATATACGAAGAATAGAGAAAAAAATTGGAAAAATGTCAAGAGCTACTTGCGCGACCGTGTACAGAAAGAAAAATTGTTATGATTTATTTTCAAAGGTGATGTACAGGCATGCTAGTGGCCTTTAAAATGGAAGGCTTTCAAGGTCAGTAAGTACATGCTTGCGGCATATTGTACAGGTACGCAAGGTCACGCCATTATATCGTAGTTTCTTGCGGTCGACTGAAGATTGACAATCTTTATATATACCTAACATTCTTTATTTCAATTATAATTGATAAAAGAGCTAGTTCATTTATAAAGAACGTAATATTTATAAGCATGGTAAAGTAATTTTATTTTTCATATGTAAAGTCTTGTTTATTTATAACTGTTGTTATACTTGTCATAAAATCTAATTGAAAGAATAGAACAGATAGTGGATAGCAAAGACTTGCACTCCATTCATATGTCTAACTATTCGTTTTTCATCATTCTCAACGAAGGCCGCAAAAAGCTTCATCATTTCAATGAAGTATGAATTTGACAAGTGTCATTGTGAATATTAAATAAAGATACATTTAACTAGACATTATAATATAAAATTGATTTCATGAAACTTCTATTGGAATAAATAAGTGCTTATTTAATTTAATGAAAGATTTTAGTAATACATGTTTTAAATACATACACTGAGAAAAAATATCTGTTATCAAGTAAATGTTTTCACACATAAATAAGAAAGCATCTTCTTAAATCAAGAAAGTATTTACTTAATGCAAGAAGAATTCACTTGAATCAAACCAGGTACTCATAAATCTAGTGAATATTTTCTTAATTTAAGAAAATGATTTACTTGGTACAAAACAAGTAAATATTTACTTGATATCGGAAAATATTTTTTTCAGCGTATGCCATCGAATTAAAGAATTTTTTTCTTGTTATACGTCGTTCTACTAATTCTTCTACAATTAATTATAATTGAAACAAATTATTCTATAAAATTAATACAGCTTCTTCTTTAAATTTCTGTACTTCATAACTTTTTCGATTTTTTTTCAATTTTTAATCTAAAATTAAAAATATTTGTAACAGTGTAGAAGAAATTGTACGTAATGTCCTGAAAAACTCAATGTAACAATAGTCGGTCAAAAAAAAAACTCGAGCCGAGCGAGCACGGGAGAATCGCGCATGCAACGCGTGGCCTGCTTTTCATTTGAATCTTTCCACTTAAATTTCGAATTTGAGAACAATGGCTCGCGTTCATTCCAATTATCTATATAGGTCGCTTCGATACACGTCTGCGTTCAATCACAGATTAAACAAACCAGCGATGGTTCTCGTATATACACTTCCATATGACACATAACATTGCTTTTTATCGAGGTTCTATGTATCGTGTTCGAGTGTACAATATCCCCAAGCATATTATATAATGTAATTTCGTATTAAAATAAAATGTCTGTGATTAAAAAAGACGCGATAGTTAATATTCATTATTACAGGTACGCGATTAATCAATTTAATTTAATATGCCCTCAACAACTTCAAAATTTACCAAAGAACAATTTATAAATAGTCAAATTTCGATTTATATTAAGAGCATGTAAGAATTTGAATCTTATTTTTGGAAAACACTTAAGTAATGTTTGTACTAAAAAATAGATCTTTATTTTCTAATAAATATTGAGGAAAATTAATGAAAATAACTTTTCACCCACATATTGAGATTATAAACAATTAAATTCTCGAAAACGAATCAAATAATTAATATTGAGTAAATTGTTATATATTATAATAAATTCAAAAGTTTAAGTTCGAAATGATGGCTTTTCAAAAGAGTGAAGCCATGTCAAAAATTGTTCGAAGAAAAAATTATGACTAGCAGATGTTGGTTCAGGAGGTCAAAACATCGGTTTGTTTATCATCTATCATAATTAAACTTATAGTTGCCGAGCTGTGCTCTCGAAAAAAAACGATATAAGTCGCTGTCTTTTTAATTCATTATTCTTAAACTATATCTTGCGCTTTACAATATTTACATAGGCAGCAACTTTTGGTTAAAAGACAATCTGATTGGACTTGTACAAGGAACAGGTCCACGCGATATATATATATATATATATATATATATATATATATATATATAGAGAGAGAGAGAGAGAGAGAGAGAGAGAGAAAGAGAGACCGAGCCTTCAACAGCGAAAATGATTCTGTCATTTCACCGAGGATTTTAGCTCTCGATCCAGAATGACTCGACATTGAACGATCCTAAAGTAAATTTCTCCTTAACGTTATAATACCTCTGCACGCCTCGACTGCGAACCATATTATATATATACATATACACTAATGCAAGTTTCCAAACGCACGTTTAAACTCTCGGTTAAAACACCGACCCATTATTCATTCTTCGACTGGTCTATATATTACTACATGAATAAACATGGTATGCTCACGTCGGATGTGCCCTTAGCTGCGGGGTGCGGATATATATATATATATATATATATATATATATATATATATATATATATCTGCGAATGATCTTCCTGCCCGACTTGCTTTTCGTACAAAAACTGCGTTTTAAGCTTTACGCTGTCTAGAGTTGGGAAGCGATATAGGCATGCGTATGTATAAAGGTGTACGTGTGCACTGTGCAGCCACGGGGAGAATACGGGAAGCGGAGTGAGAGCGGCCTCGAAAATTTTCACAGATAACGCGCGCGTGAGCGCGCTGCACTTTAAACCCATCAGCCTCGGACTAGACGTGACAGTTAAAGCGCACACGTATTACGCGCGCGTATGCGTTGAGAGCCTGCTACGCTACGGCGCGGGCCGAGGTTGCTTTGCGCGCTCGCAACGAAAGCGAAAAACTACCCGGTCTGTCACGCGGTGGCGCGCTCGCGGGACGCGCCTGGGACCCGGCGATGAATTATTCAGTCGCCGCGGGCCCTCGGCCCGACCCGGTGTGTACGCGGAACTATATAAGTCGACGAGGGAGAGATTTAACGCGAGCGCGGCATAAATGCATTAATATAAGCCAGGCTGCTCTCGCGTACGCGTATGTAAGCTCCGTATCTCGGGTAATTTACTTGCGTATACATATTATATATATATATATATATATATATATATATATATATATATATATATATATATGTCTGATGGATGCGTTGTGCACAAAAACTACGTAATTAGCGCGCCCACCACTTGCATGCAAGGGATAAAGGTATCGGGCGAGAGATACTGTACAAGGATTATTCCTCGCGCAAACGCAAGTCGAGTATTCGCCACCGAGATCCGGCTTAACTATAGATATATATATACATATATATATATATATATATATATATATATATATATATATATATATAAGCTTACAACGAATTTTCAATATTTGAAATTCAAGACCACGCCTGTAACTAACTATAACCGCGTGTATATTATAATGCACGCGGTCGTAACGTTGAGCCGGAACCGCATTACTACTGCTGATGCTTTTTTCGTTTCCTGATTAAAAGCCCATCATGCGCAATAGGTATACATCTCGTAATTTCGTGCACGCGTGCATGCCAGGTATATACTCGGAAGCGGAACGACTATATTATACTTTTCGAATTAGAGATCATTAAATATTTGAAAGCATAATAATACCATCTACTGTAGGTTAAAGTAAAATTGTTGATATTTCATTAGCGTGGTTATACAGTACAATTAGTACATCTTTGTGTACGCAGTAGAGCTGTACGTTATAATAAACTTATCAACGATTTTGCTATCAGAAATAAAAACTATCAGCACCGATCGATAGCATGTCACTAAGCATCCCAACAAAATTGTTCTACGTAAAGAGTACTATAAAACTACGATTATGTGACTTATTTAAAAGCGCATACATGTGAAGAAAAAATTAATTACTGCGACGATATTTTTATTACAGGTAAATTTCATACTATCATAATGAAAAATAAAAATAAGACAACCCTGACA
The DNA here is from genome assembly GCA_018907035.1 of Sycobia sp. Sy_11. Classification (NCBI taxonomy): domain Eukaryota; kingdom Metazoa; phylum Arthropoda; class Insecta; order Hymenoptera; family Epichrysomallidae; genus Sycobia; species Sycobia sp. Sy_11. The sequence continues at coordinate 2,614,038 of JACCIC010000034.1, read as the reverse complement.
GAGAATAATGCGCCTACACGGCAAATTTCATTAAAAATTAGTATCTGCAATAAAATTATAATTCGCGATTCTCTTGGATTCTAATTCAAAACACAAACAATTGGATTCTGATTGTACGCGATTCTTTATTCGAGGTTATTCAGTGTGATGAAACATTAAAAATGTAGTCCTAATTTTATTAAAAATATATGAGTCTATTATGACCATACTCGTCATATGCTTGGATTTTCAAAATGAATACACTCATAATAAATTTGCCAATATTGTAGAATAGAGGATTAAGTGATTAGAATTCATGTTTTTAAATACAGATAAAATCAAATTAGTAAAAGGCTTGAGTAAAAATTAGAAAAACAATGCTCCTCGATGTTGCTGTTTTTTGTTTGAATTTTTTTTTTGAGTTTTCGTAATTTTCAAGATAAAATCGAAATACCATTATTTTTTATGGATTTTACCAGAAAGATTCAACTTTCGCTAAAAGCCACTACGATATTGGTAATTAGCACTTCAAAAAATTTAATTATGTAAACTGTCAGCAAAATCAACGATAGATACCTTTTGAAAGTTTAACGGGAAAATTTTCTGCAGCATAAGTATGGATAAAATCAAGTTATTAATATTTTTAAGCTCGAACTATCTGAAAAATAAAAAATATGTGAAATGACTTAAATTGAGAGCATGTACATATAAACTAAACTAAATTAGTATAATCTTGCAGGGACATTTGAGCTTGAATTACAATGTACCCTTCACCAGTAGAGGAATTAGAAACAATTTAGTGTTTTAGATAATATTTTCTTACGTCGTTGTTTTCAATTAGAAATATTTTCTTGGCTTCGACTTGTGATGGAAGAAGAACGCTTTGCACCTATGGGAAGAAATTAAAATCATCGTATATCTACACTCACAGGTGCTACACAATAGTAAAAAATGTCGTTATTCTGGGTCGAGAAGTATTTCGAAATTCAACCACGTGAACTATGATTTTGAAATGCAATTTTCTAATTATATGAATTGATATTCATCTAAATCCGGATGCAGTTTACTGCTCGATAATACGACGATACCTTGCCAGGGTATACTCTTATATGCAAGCAATTTTACCTTACAAGTTCATGATCCACGAGTCACTAAGTCTCATATTGTAATTTTAGAACGCCAATGAACGCAGAGCGTCGATTCCATCCCCGAATCGCAGATTCGAAGCCGTGAGTTACCATATTATATAACGCGCGATAATTTTGTCAAGCTTTCATCGCCTGCCCTTTTAGCGTGTATATATATTTATATATATATATATATATATATATATATATATATATATATATATATAGAGAGAGAGAGAGAGAGAGAGAGAGAGAGAGAGAGAGAGTGAGAGAGAGTGAGAGAGAAATACATCCAAATGAGCCTCTCTAGTACTTCCTGATGTATATATAATTAAACACGTTCGATTAATCTGGAGGGCGATAAGTGCGCGCGGAACGTGGAGGAAGAGTATATAACAGTATACAACACCGTCACCGCCAGGCGAATCTCGTTCGTGCCCCACCCTCGTCCGACCTCTGCGCGACCCCCTGGCCGGTTGACGAAGGGCGCGGACTGCTATGTGCGAGCGCGCGACGACGACTCGGGCCGATGCTCGTGCGGCTTTATGCAAACTGTATTGGGCAGTTCGGGTGTTTCCGAAATCCCGGGAGTGCTCGATCCAATTACCAGGCGCGAGGGCTCCGTATATGCACGTAGCGGACCGGCTCGGTACACGTATATACATATATTGCTTATATGGCCATTGTATAGGTATATCGCGGGTATATCGGCGGGCCATCGCGCGGAGGGCGCATTTTCTTGAACGGATTATTAGGAGGGACGCACCGTGTCGTCGTCCCCTTCTTCTCGCACGCGCACCAACGTATTCCATATATATATATATATATATATATATATATATATATATATATATATATATGTATCATAGCTTGCACCTGACAAATCATTTTCTTCGTTCGCGTTTACGATAATTGGGCTACCTCGGACACACACACACGCGCGCGCACATATAGGCTTGTCCGTATATATATGCAGTAGCTCGTTCGGTTTAATGGACTCTTTGGGCGAGCATGCAGCCCCCTCCGCGGCAGCAATTGTACTTTGATTTACGTTTTCGCGAGCGCAAGTATAACGTGAGCAGTTACGTTCGGTTATACAGCGAGCGCGGGAGCTACCGGTGTTCGAAATTCGATGGACTGGTATTCTCTCTGCAATGGAGAAGTTTCGAAATTCGGTTAAAGTATCCAATGCCGTTCAAACATATATATATATATATATATATATATATATATATATATATATATTTATTTATTATATATATATATATATATATATATATATATATATATATGCATATATCGTCGAACGACTATATTAAACATTAGGACTGGGAACTTTTTAATGTTTTAATGAACAAAACGAAATTCGGCATGAACGGTTCCCGCTATTAGAACAATTCGAGCAGCTTCGCGATTCGATCATTTCGATAAGCTCGAGATATTCATGCACTTCCGATGGCTCCGGAACTTTCCACATATGTGAACGAGATAATGTTCGAATAAACCTTCGATTTAAATTCATTAAATAAGAAACAATAATGAAGTAATTGAGTTTATGAAGCAGTTGACCTGAATTTTTAAAAATATACTTCAACTGAAATGTAAAAGAGACTTAAGGATTTGTCGTTCTACGCAACAATTAAAATGTAAGTCATCTGCACCTGTATGATTATTTTTCGAAATAGAATTAAGGAAGCTTCTATTCAAAAATTAATTTCAATTTAAATAAGACATCATGCTTTTAAATGATTTGAATAAAACGTAAGTAAAACTAAAAAACATGTTACTCATGTTAGTAAAACTAAAAAACATCACTCCAACTTCAAAATTACAACTTTTGAACTACACTTTTAAAAGAATTTTTCCACACTGGTAAATTCTCGACATGCAGATCAACGTCAAAATATACTATTTTTGCGCATATTTTCTTCATTTGTTACTAAAATATTAATTTCCTTTTTACGTGCTTTTATTAAATAGGGTAATATAAAATAAAGTTAAATATTTCGTAAAAACGCTTTTTTCACATATCACGTGCTACATAATATCGTTATACATCTCCTTACTCGACTTTTAATTTTTACGAAAAACAAATTTTTTTAATCTTATATTTTCAGAATTCTTCTCCCATATGCTTGTTTCACTTTAAAACATTTTCTGAGCAAAGAATACAAAAGAGACTTGGGAAATTCATAATAAATTTAGTCACGCAAATAACATTATATCAATTAAAAACCTGATTTCAACATTCTCGAATTTTTAAACTTTGTTAAAATTTAAACACACACACATATATATATATAATAAAAACTTAAAATCTGATGCAGACAGACGATGTGTCTTGCAAGCATCTGTAACATATACTTGTGACGGACAATACCCTCGGTAACAACTCAATTACCTACAGTGTTTCTATAATCTTGTTATATTTGCTTAACAGGCAAGAAACTGCAGGAGAACCAGTAATTATTATAATTGCCAGTAGGAAGACAGCAATTAGGTCCATTGAATGATAATTGTATAGTGATCTAATTAGAAGGCTTATTTTGTCATTATCATTTAGAATAAATTTGCAAAACGTCAAAATTATCTTAATTATTTAACATATTTAACATTCGCCTTTCCTGGGGCATCGAAACGCATATTTTTAAAGTGGAGTATATGAACGATAACAAGCGACGGATCGAAAAGGAGCAGCGATAGAAAAGAAATGCTTGACTGAACTATTATGAAAAGTTCTTAATTATTTTGTAAAGTCTTTACGATCAAAATTTTTAAGATTAATTGCAATCTTTTCACGTGTCTCCTTAGTAATAGTCGCGGATTTTATTCTGTAAGATTAATTTACAAAGATACATTTAAATCTATTAATTAATTAACGTTTCGTACAAGAATTATGGATTTCCAAGCGACAGAAATATAATTCAAAATTCTCATTTTTTAAAATGCGATAAGAGCAACGTTAAACATTGTCAGTTTTAAATAATCTTTTCCCATTTATCAAATGGAATGATGGTATTAATGTTGTTTAAAATATAAAGCTTGAAATTCTGTCTTCGAAACAAAAGTTCAGTGGCCGGGCCCTCTTCACGATGGAGGCCGGAGTTATAGTCCCCCTTCATCTTTTTTTGATGTGTGTCCTGCGAAAGCTTCCAACTCGTACAAAAGCAAATACTATTATAAAATCCGTAACATTGTTAATACGAGTTGCGTAGCTAGAATTGATATTTTCTTGTATGGCAAGCAAAGGAAAATCAGCTGATTTTGAGCGAAGCTTTATGCGTCTGTAAAAATAATGTTCTGTAAAGGGGGCTTTTGCGTTTCGTGTCGTATACAATATGGCTTTTTTAGAGCTCCGAATTTGCAAAATAACGGTATACTATAATAATATATAAAAACACAAGTGCTCGAGGTCTATTAGCTAAGAGCTACTAGGAAACAAAAGATTCCAATAGTACTTTACTTGCGAGATACATCAGTTGTCGTACGCTACTTTATCTCTTAATCGCATTCAACAAGATTAACGACGCTCTCACTCAAACAGATGCTTGAGCACCAAAAATTTATAACTATCCATCTAAAGGCGAATAAAAGTTATAATTTCTATACGCAGTAACTTGTCGCAAAGCCGGAAGGGACTTAGCAAGCTTCCAGCCCCGGCCCTCCGCGCCCGAAAAACCCATACGTTCTCCTCTGACAAACGCGCAATCATCCGGACGAGCTCGACAATTCGCAACGTGTATAACCTTTCCCGGCGGCGCGCGAGCGAGCATATATACGCGCGCCCCTCGGCGCTCCTTTCATTCATTCTCGAATTAGCGCGCGACGTCGCAATTAGTCAAAAACGCGGAAGGGCAGAGGTCGTGGCGCGGAGGGGGTCGCGGGAACGAGCTGCCCTCGTATCTCCGGGACTTTGAGCCGGGCGCCACGCGAGGCGACGCCTCGACCTCCTCGTCCAGCGGCAGCGGCAGTAGTAACCACCACTCGGGCGGAGGGGAGGGGGTAGGTTGTCAGTTATACACAGACCAAGCATAAAGCCCCTTATTAATTATCTATCCCTATCGCGAAGAGAGAGAGAGAGAGAGAGAGAGAGAGAGAGAGAGAGAGAGAAACAGAGAGGCTCTACTATCTGCACCTTATAGTTATACTAGTGATAGCAGTATATATACCAGTATTGTCTCAGCTCGGACCTTTCGCTCGCGCGCGTATGTGTGTGTGTAATATGTATAGTCACGTCAGAATTTCCGAGAGACCGCGCGCGGGACAAGAGAGAGATGTAGAGAACGGAGAGCTAACGGCGCGCGTCGAGCCTTAGAGCGCGGCTCCTTAATGAATTCCCCGAGATATCACGCAAATGAAAGCACCCTCGAGGATTCACACCCGATACGGTTCTCGGCGTGATACGTGGGGCTCCACTGCGACTGGGTTCCGAGTTCCAACGTCCCTCTTATTCTCTTCCCCTTTCTATGTGATGTACATGCGCGCGTACGTGTGGGTGCAGGCGCCCGTTTTCGTACTCGTGCGAGTGCTTCCTATTTAGTGCTCTAGGACGCGCGCGAATATATAACGAGCAACGGCAAGGGGCGGAGGTCTCTCCACCGGTGAAATTTTACGGGTTCGCTAGTCGCTTACAAATCCAGTATATATGTATATATGCGATGTGTGTGTATATATGCGAGCAAGTGAATTCTTACGAGGACGTTTCCTGCGCTTATGATTATTGTTGGTCTGGGATCGTCTGAGCGAAACTTTCATTATTATATATATATATATATATATATATATATATATATATATATACATCCGCGTGCATGTGCGTGTGCGTGTGTGCGCGTGTGCGCGTGTCTGATAGATAATTTTCAAGAAAAGATTCTCCTTTATTATATAGACTGGCGGAGCTGCATTGCCATGGGGGACGCTATTTCTTTGATCTAGGAAAACGGCCGTTTTAAAGGAGAATGGCTCCTGATGTGTTTCGCGTGATTTAGCCAAGTATTTAACTTAAGCACTCAAAATAATTGAGCTTATTGTTTACATGTTTTGAAAGGATAGATTAATGTAACATAGAATTTAATGAAATGGGCAATTTGGTCGATGGAGTACAATTATTTATGGCGAAATTCGAGAATTCATTTTTAATACATAATTAAAAAGAAACTCAAAATATTTATTTAGAGTGTGGTAGAATGAGAGAAAAATTTGAATCCATCTCATCTAAAATACATAACACGTTAGAATGTTTATGAAAATTAAAGTGCACAATAACCATTGTATAAATATCTCACTGACATTCCAACATAGTAAGAAAAGTGAAACAATAGAACAAGTGCAATAAAATTTTTATCTTGCGTTAGAAATAAACTTATTCTGTAAAAAATTATATTTATATTTAGCATAAAAGTTGGTTTTTTGAACATATGAATTATTTTAAATTCGCAAGTAATTTTAGGCTGAAATATACAAAAAAATATTTCATATAAACTAAATGCATAATCTAAATTTTAAATAATACAAGTTCATATAAACTATTACACTTTCTACGACAATAGAGAGGGTAAAAATAAAAATAAAAAAATTCAAATTCAAATTAAAAATTAAAAATAAATATTGACATTTGATTGATATTTTGATAATAATATATATCTTAATATTGTGAAATTCTCAAATTTTTCTGCAATACATAGGAATCATTATTGCTCGTAAATGACGAGTTTCAAATTTAAACATAAAGTGAGAAAAAAATCGTTCTACTCACTCCTAAATAATCGATCAGTACTTGCTTGAATTTAATAATAGAAAAGTGCATTAACAACAAAATTCAACACATTCTTCACAATATCTAAAAAAAGCTGTTGAAAATAGAAAAATAAAATAAAGAAAAACTTATTAATTCTTTAAAACAAGTTTTTCAAAAAATGGTAAAAAGCAAAACATGATAAAATATGAACCTTTATTGATACATAAGACACTTGCAAATAATTTTACACGTAAACTATTTCTTAAAATGAAAGTGGCATATATATTTTTGTTGGGGTTCGGAGATTTTTCTATAGTGCTAACCTTTTTTACTCAAAAATTTATCTTTAATATCACGTACCATTGTGATTTACTGTAGATAGAAAAATATTCAATCTTTGATAGTAAAAATTCTATTTACGTCGTCTGATATGAAAGAAGCTAATAATTTATTGGTTTTATAAAATAATATAATAAGAGAATATGTATGTATATATAAGTTTCTTTCTTGTTTATTTAATTAGTGAAAATTGTTAAATGATTTTCAAGATTTTAATAGAATCAATAATGAAACGCATACATAAAAACATTCTATTAAGCGACATAGAAGTCCAGCTAAACTATAATGAAAAATTAATTGTCCATCAAGATGAGAGTGAGGGTCTAAACCAATTTTTAGCCCCCTAAGACGTCAGAAAGTATGTTACATAAATTTATCTTATCAAGATTTGAGAAATGCATGTACAAACGCATATGCGCATATACACGTAAGCACTACGCTGCGTGTTGAGAAAAAGCACGTAAAAAGAGCAAGGCGAATGAAAAGCAAGCAATACAAAATTGTGTAATTTTGCGTGGTGCCGCAACTGTTCAAGGTGAGCTATGCACTTCCCGAAGTGTATCGTGATTTTTTTCACGTGAGTTATATATATAGCAGCGATGCTTCTACACGCACGTTCATGACGTACGGCGAGAGTGGCAATGGGAGGGGGTGCGGAAAGCGGCTCCCAGCGATAGGTCCGTGCGAACCCTTCTGCATACAGGTCTCGTCGAGAGCACAGGGGAGAGATCTAGCGATGCGTGCCACCCTATTTCTTTCGAATTTCCATCGCCCTCTCTCTCGGTCGGCATGGGACCGAACAGGGCCAACGTGTGCTGCATAGCATCTCTCTCTCTCTCTCTCTCTCTTTCTCTCCCTCTCTTACTGCGCACGAGCTCTTGTAGTTCAAATCACGCAATCGAGAAAAGCTCCTTTATAACCACGAGTCGATCAGCTCGAACACACGCACAAAATGTATGCACATGCATGCAGGCGCGCGCGCCATAAGAGCCGTGCTCGAAGCAAGCAATTTTAATGGTCCATTTGTACCACGAAGTAGTCCCGCTCCACTCTTTTCGTTTCGAGAAAAATAAAGCGACGACTGGCCGCGAGGGGGAGGAATGGGGGCGCTGAAAAAGGAGGGAGATCAAAATCGGCGCCCCTGATCATACGTGTATGAGTGCGCGCGGGCGTGCGTCGCAGCCCTTTATACACGCAAGAAAAATTTGCTTCCATGGATCGTGGTGCGTGGATTGAAAAAAAACCCTTGGATGATTCGGATTTCTTATTCCTTCCGCCCGGTTCGACCTCTCCTTCTCAATCATCCGGAACGGTAACGAGGAAAATATACGCTCGGTCGAAGAAGAATGAACAGAGCGTGGGAGGCAGAGGAAGAGAGAGAGAGCGCGACAGATGAAGGGCAAGAAAGAGAAAAAGCGGGGAGGGAGGGGCACGTGAGAAAATACTTTTTCCGCCAGAGTCGTAAATATGGCAGAAATAATGACGGTTTCTGTATATAACGGAGACAGGAGTGTTTTTTCTTTTGTTAATGCCGTAAGTTATTCTTTGACACGCAGTTGATTTCTTTTCTAGATTTTTTCCTTCCTTGCTTCTTTCCTGAATCGGGGGCAGGAGACCAAAAAAAAACGTAAAACCGGGGCACATAAATACACAAAGTGCGCCCGGGGCCGAAATTCTCAGCTCCCGTTTCACGATCCTATTCCACCCTTTTAATAGCGCGAGTTCGAATGAGAAAAAGAGGGTTGATACCATGCCCCGGCCTCCTAATATATTATCCCCCGCTAGTGTATTCCATGGCAACCTGTAAATTTTTTTACACCTTCCACGTTGTTCTGGGCACAGAGTAAGGAATATCTAGAAAAACAAAAATTTATCGTTCGAAGAAAAGCCATCGTCTAAAATATACTACTGTATATAAGATGTAGATCAAAATAAAACACAAGCGGCTCTAATCCACTGCTTTGACAATTAAATCTGTCTGATAATATATATATAAGAAACGGGAAAAGGTCACGAAGCGTGGGGAAAAAGGTGTCTAATTGTTATTCACCCCGGAACGCATAATATTTGAATCGAATTTCAAGCTGCCGTCAACCCCCTCTATCTGCACCCGTGACATCCGAATTCCAAAAGGTCCAAACTTATTTTCACACGCACCCATGTAGCTGCACGTCGATATATATAGAAATAGTGACGGTACCGTGCAAGGCCGCAAGCACTGCCTCATGAATTTATGGGACGCGGCCCTTTTTCTGTTTTCCTGCGTCGTTGTCTTTCTCTCTCTGTCTTTCTCTCTTGCTCTCTCGCTCTCTCGTTCTCTCTCTCTACCTATGTAAGTGGAAATTTTCAAGCAAGGTGGAAGGTCGGCAAAAAGCGAGTTGGGGGATCTTAGAGTGATGATACCCATAAATAGGAACAACGGAATGAAGAACAGTGTGTGTGTGTGTGAGAGAGAGAGAGAGAGAGACAGATAGAAATAGAGAGAGCATCAAAACCACAACAGCAGTATTTTCTCCCTTCTTGCTATACTGATTAGTGTCTCGCGGTCCCCTATCCCCCAGCAATCCTCCCCCTCGGTGGCAACAATTATCGTAAAAACGATCGCAACAAACGAGCGAGAGACAGGCCAGATGAGAGAAAGGAAAAGAGAGAGAGAGAGAGAGAGAGAGAGAGAGAGAGAGAGTAAAATAAAAACAACCACTTAGCTTTTTCCCTATATATTTACTGCGTGCAGGTCTAGACCGCCAGTGGGAGACGCATGAATATAGCGCATAGGTATACCCGATCTGGGAAAAAGCGCCGCCAGGGGATATAGCTTTCGGCTTATTTAAGAGGATTTAGTTAATGGGGCGGAAGGAAGTTATATATATATATATATATATATATATATATATATATATATATATATATACGCGAAGCTAGCGTGGCACGGTGGAAAACGTGCGCAGGGCCAGACTGCAGGACACTTTTGCCCGAATATCGTATTATAACGGAAATCAATGCCTGGTCGATCTCGCGGTGTGGCAGTGCGCGGGCACTCCACGTGTGCGCGGCAAAATATAAGGGAGCAAAATAGAACGAGAGAACCAGGACGTTTACGGAGATCCGATAAACGTGTAGAAGTCGGAACAGCCAGACGGTATTATAATGATTCGCTAACTGATCCGGCTATATCATTTATATATATATATATATATATATATATATATATATATATATATATATATAGATATTAATTAAGTAAATATTCTTGTGAAAGAAAATTTTTCAGAGACCTTGCTCAGATCCACAGCATTATTATTATAGATTAGCATTGATAGTCACTTTCTTATAAGGCTATGGAACTTCATACGCTCCTCGGTGATGCGATTGTTATGAGGTCTGTCGCAATGATTTGACTTATTTCTCTTCGAGCTGCGCAATAATTAAATTCCTAGACTATTGATATATATATAAAACATTGATATAAATTTTGTCGGATACACGAATTAAATGTTTATACTCACTTTTAGAATATAATTTTGATATATTGCAATAGAATTGCAATTATCCGAATATTAATTTTTGTAATGGATAATGAACAACGACTAAAGTTTGTCGGCACAAGCAAGAATAAGCAGACGATCTATGCTAGACTATATGTATCCGCAAGGAAAAAGAATTATAAAAATAACAGTAATGAAGTTTGAACATATTTTGATAGTAGAATAAAAGCCTTCAATATCAGCTAGTCAATAATGCTTGATACGATAACTCGAATATAAAATGTCAACCGCCAGAAGCTACACTAATGTGTTGGTTGAACAAAAATGTCTATAAATACAAAACTGTATAAATTTCTGCTCATCATATATTATAGACTTGTATATAAAGGTCAACAGTACATGAAATATATAATTTTACATATGGAATATACATCATGAAAGTAAGGCCGGACTGACTCGAGTAACAAAAAAATATTAATACTCAAAGGCTGAGAATGAGAAGCCCCGCGGCCGGGCACGAAAAAGCAGAGCTTATATTATTTGTAAAAATAAAATAGCGGGCTGCCCGCTAATACCAAGGCATCGTTTAATTCGTCGGTTATAGGCAGTTGTTTGCCTTGGCAAAGTACCAATTTGGAATCGGTATGTTATCTCTCCCTGCCGTCCCCTCGCCCTGCGATTCTCCCACACCCCTCTCCGCTCTCTCCCTCACTCGCTCACTTGCTCGCTCTCACCAACGGTGAAAAATTACGGTGTTTGTGACGAATATATATATATATATATATATATATATATATATATATATATATATGCCCTGCTTATATCCGTATAGGATGAGCCCATTCGTTTTGTCCCGCATTTATGGCCCTCCGTCTCTCTCTCTCTCTCTCTCTCTCTCTCTCTCTCTCTCTCTCTCCCTCTGCGGAACTGCAGGATAAAAATCTACACGCAAATCATTTTTCCAGATATTAATATAAGATAGTGGCGCAGGAGCGCGGCCCGACAACACTAACTACTCAATTCCTAAAAGGCACCTCTTGTATGCAAATAATCCGTTGTATAAACGCTGCCAAGATTCGCGCGTACGGAGCGCAATTATCCGGGACACTTGGCGAGGTGCAACGAAGGTATGCGAATAACAAAAACGAGAAAAAAAATAACAGTAAAAGATCGAACTTTAAACGATCGATAGACTGCAAAAGTATTTTAATGGTATAAATTTTTTTTCATAATACTTATTGGATTTTTTGAAAATTAATTATAGTGTTACATATACAAAATTCAGAAATGTAAGTAATTTTTTCAAGTTCAAACGAAAGTCATAATCGATTGAAATTTTGTTATTTACATGTAAATTGAATTGTGCTTACTCCGATAACTCCAAGGTGAAATTTCAGATATAAAAGAAATGTCTGAGCTGCTATAGAGAATATATTTGGGCATCTAATATATATATATATATATATATATATATATATATATATATATATATATATATTTATATATATCGATCGTCATTACAGTCGACTTAAAATCTGATCTAGTCCGAGTGAATCACTAATAGAAAAGAGTAACAAAACATAAGGTAGTATCTTAAATCTGGTCTTCGCGTCTTCCTTCTACATAGTTTGGTCAGGTTTGATGAGTCGAACTGTGAACTAAACTCTTTTTTTCATCAAAAAAATTATAATTTTTCTGAACTGCGTTCGGTTCCCACTTTTAATCTTCCAAATCTTCTTTTTACTATAGAATATCGGATATCTCGATTTCGTCCGAAATAATTATACGACCGATATCTTTTTTACTTCGAAAATTATTTTTATGGAAAAACATGAAAACTTATAAGGTTTTGTTAACGCCATGACTAAGTAATGCTTCAGATTATATGACATTTTATACTGCTTTTTTATTTTCCGGTAATAAACTAAACTGATTTTGCGATTTATCGGTCGTTCCAAAATTAAAGAAGACCATTAATGGGGAAGATGAGGTCAAGATTTCTTTTTACAGAGACTTGTACAGTAAAGTATTTAAAATGTCTTATATGGGAAAGAGAGGGATTCTTAATGTTCAAAATATTCTCATTTCCTTTTCATACATTCCCTTATCAGTCCTCGAAGGTCGCGCATGTAACTGGTAATATGAAAACTACTTTGATTTGAAATTAATTGAGAAATTTGTTTAAATGTTTACGTTTCTGATTTATTAATTATACTAGGAAATCTATAGGTTCAGTAAATATATTATACGACACGAATCCGTTACGCATGTTGTATAAAAGCAACTTATGTAATTATACAACCGATTGAATTCCATGGTTTCACCCCAGATTCTTTTATATGATTTTACATGTTGCAAATGAGTCGTTTAGGTTGCAATTGAAAAGTAATCAGGAAATTTGTTATTTGCATTTGAATTGCATATATCACTTTTGTAAAGAAGCGACCATGGTACCCAGCACAATATCGCAAATACATTCTTATTTAATAAAAAAATCCATTTGTAAAATTCCAAAAAGTTTATTAGGCTCAACGTAATTACAAATTAAGTAGAACAATATTGCGGTTAATCTCAAATTTTTTGTTTAACATAGATTATTATAATGCAATGACTTATAAAAAAAATGAATTACTTACGGAGGTCTAAACACGTTCAAATATGAAAATTTTACCGAACATTTTTTGTTAATTTTAATTGATTTATATTAAATAATAAAGCGAAAAAATAAAATATGAATAACAATTAAAAATAATATTTTTATAAGAGTAAACTAGTCAAGAGGAACTTTAGTTTAAAAATTTTGATTTCATTGAAATATGTATTGAGACGATAAATTAATATAATAATTATCAAACGCAATAACATTATAAAAATTTTATTTTCAGAAATATTTCGAAAAGACAATTTAAAAATATAAAATATTTGTGATAATTGAAAAATTATACTATATAATACTTGTATATAAAAATCAAGCAATAAAAACTTTTTTGTTTGTCAATAGTTAAAATTATTACGAATTCGATTGCGAAACGAGAAAAAATATCACCATCGCGCAAGCGCATACACGACAAATTTAATTTCTCGAACATACCTCCCCGGACCCAATAAATTTCTCTCGACCCCAAATCCGGCGCTAAATCCCTAAAGCTCGGAAACAAAAGGAATAAAATCGTTCGCTTAAGCATAATGTGCGTGTATATATATATATATATATATATATATATATATATATATATATATATAAAAGAAAAATCTGTTTGTCGAAAAGCGGGCCCTTTGACGCAGGGGAGCAGCCGCGCGTGGGGGTGCGCGTGCTGCGCGCCGGCGGTCCAATAATTTACGAATTACCACCGCCCTGTCGGCGGAAACTTTGCTATTGCCGAACGGAGCCGTCCCGGAGTTGTCCAATAAATCTCTCCTCCAACGCCGGTCGCCGGCTCCTCGAGTTGTCACCTCGGGAAAAACATAATTCTCGCGCGATATCAACGCTTTTTCAAAACTTTTTCTCGCTCTCTTAATCTCCATAATAACGATCTCTTATACGTGTATAGGACATATACGTGCACAGACCGTACGCGCGCGTGCTCTCCCTCTTTCTTTCGCTCTCTCCTTCCCCTCCATAGCTCCAGCCCTCTTACTCACCGCCTTTTTATATGCCGGAAAGCCGATTTTCATCCAATGCGTTGACGTTTCAACATCGAGTGCGCTCCTTGACCACTGCATCGGTACGCAGTGCTTCTCTTCTCCGCTTCTCTGCATCGAGAGCTGCATCGAGAAGGGCGACTCGAAAAAGGGAAAGGGGGATTATTAAGAATATTTCGTTACGCGTCCGCGAGACCTCGGCGCTCGGGTGGGGAGGAAGAAAAAAATCCCTCGAAAAAGGACGTGGACGATGTGTAGGAGCGCACCATGTACCGACTCGAGCAGGTAAAACGGGCCTTATAAAACCGCGAGGGACAGATGCTCCGGCGTGAACGAGAGCGTCTGTTCTTTCTTATTATATATCATGGCTCTCTCGTTCTCTCGAGCTCTGTCTTTCCGCCTCCCTCTCTCTATCACAGTGTTGGTTTTGCGGTCCATTATACGCGCACCGAGGACTGGTGTATAAACTTGCGATACAATGTAACCAGCCGGCACCAGCCCTTTAGGAAATCGGTCGCGCGTGTCCCCTTATGTATTTTCCACGGACGCGGGCGTCTTCAGATGCAGCTTCTGCTCCGCTCGGTGCTACCCCCTCCCTCTCCGCCCCCTTATTGCCGAGAAGCGTGCGCGCAGCGTCTCGTCGCGGTGATATATTATACGATCGAGACCGCGTCTTTTCTTCCTGTCCATAAATATTGTCCTCGCGGCGGCCGTATCGTGAGTGGGGAGGCTCGATCTTCGATTGAGTTCGATATATATATATATATATATATATATATATATATATATATATATATAAAGAGAGTGAGAGAGAGAGAAATTATTCCGTATCGATGAACTTGGCGAGGATTGATACTGCTGCTGCTGCTGCTGCTGCTGCTGTCGCTACCGCCGCACTGTTGTTATGTATTTCCTGGATGGCATTATAGGGAGATACCTATAAAGAAGCAGTTAATTTAGTTGTAATTCTGATACCGACAACTGATGCTCTCTCTCTCTCTCTCTCTCTCTCTCTCTCTCTCCCCTCTCGTTCTACAGCACGCGGCCGCGACAGCAACTCGATCAAGTCTCCGTGTATAATACGTATATATAAATGTGCGCGTATATACAGTATACGTGGAGCAGCGCATGCAGCGTTTCCAAAGCTCTTTGGAAATAACAGATTCAAGTTGCACAAACGTGCAATGATCGACTCTGCCACCGACGACCTTGTGTAATGGTGCCCTGATCCGCGGAACAGTTCTCATTGCGTCCGAGATGTTCTACATTTTATTAGCATTTAACAGTAATTTATATATGCATTTAACATGTGTGTGTGTGTGTGTGTGTGTGTGTGTGTACATACATAATTATACGCGTAGGTATACACATACATCTATGCGTGCAGACGCGCCGCACTCCCCTTGACCCGTTCTTGCACCACTTTCCCAAGGTAGACAATCGAAACGATCTGTTATTATTCCATCAGTATCTAGTAAAAACTATACCCTTAATTCCCACCTTGGAAAACTCGCGAGTGTATTACGGAAAGCCAATGTAGCAGTGAGAAAACTAATTTAAACATATATATACCGCGAGCAGTCGAAGAAGATTCTAAGTAACGAAAGCCTGTACGCTGCATGTATTGATATACGCCTTACTCACCCACACATTTGGGCACGCCAGCTTTCATTAGGTTATTATGCGATAGGATAAGAGGCCGTATAAATTTGTGTGAGCAATTAGCGAATGCAATAGGCGTATATTATATTAGTTTCGTAAAGCCGACATAAGTCGCGTGTAAAATATGTACACACGAGTAGCCAAAAGTAAAAGAGGAATGAAGCAAAACATGCAAATGCCAAATGATTCTTTATTGCATACGTAATACTATATGATATATATATATATATATATATATATATATATATATATATATATATATGGACAAATTGCAACATACAGAAAGTGCGAGCGAACAAGTGAAGAGCAGGGGTGGGAGGAGGGAATGGCAATCTTTGAAATCGCGAACAAAAGACCCTCGAGCTCAAAAAGTTTTTAATGGCGGTAATGAAAGGATAATGCATATATATATATATATATATATATATATATATATATATATATATATATATATATTCGTAGGAGCAGTTCAAGAGAAGAACATCATTTTAACTCGCTTATATACTGCATATTTACTAGAAACAATTGGCTTTTTTCTTTATCCGGACGATGTATCTTCCTATGCATATATCTTCGTATAGTCTTGAAAAATCTGTCGACCTTTTAAATCAATTTTATTCGCTCGAAAGCAATAATTTTGCGCGATGGTTTTGCTTTCACTTTGATTTTCGTTTTTTTCATTCCGAAACGATGGTACAAAGACGTAATGAAATTCATACGTATGCATAAAAGACTTTGATTTCTGCAATATATTTTCAAGAGAGAACGCGGTTTCACTGTCCTGCTTGTAATATTAATTATTTGTTAGATAATAATTAATTAATGATCATTGCGAATATAATAAATTTAACGGCTCGTCAATGCTTCTGAAAAGTGATTTTGAACGATTATTTCAGTTGATTGAATATACTGCTATTGCAGAGATATTGAAGTCAATAGCAAATTATTACTTTTATATATCGTGATACTTTATTATGTGTAAAGAATTCAATTAAGTTTAATAACAGACGACAGCTGAAAAATGATCCATAGAGGCAATAAATTTCTTTTGTTCAATGTTAAAATTTTTTCATAATATTAAAAAATTGATATTTTATATTATTATATTTCTCTGAAAATGTAATATCATTCGATCAGAAACAATAGTTTCTATAATTATGCTCTAGGTATCGTTCATTATTGAGTACATCGAATAAAATCATTCTTTGTGGGAGTCCACAACTCCATATCTATACTGCTCTATGATGCTATATTGTTAACCTACTTTCACAACTCATATACTTTTTACACAATTATAGGCCATATAATAAACGCATACTACAGGTGAATATCAAATGAATAGTAGTAAAAACTTTTACATAGTCGTAAAGTAAATATTCGTAATATAAATTTTCAAGAATTATTTATCAATAAATAAAAAAACATTCATAAAGCTCTTGGGATAGAATAAGAAAATGAACAATTTCATACTAAGTTTCTTATGAATCGGTCTTTTTTATTAGAATTTTATTTATAGATTTTTTCCTATCCCTGAAGAGTAGACGGAACGTCTCAAACCGTCAAAATTTGCAAATGCAAAAACTTTTCGTAAACGAGACAATTAGATTCGTTCTTCACTAAAAAAAATTAATTATGGATTTCATAATTTCCAGATTATATTGAAATTAATATGGGAGCTAATTTTAAATAAGAGTAGTCTACTGCTACTTGTATTACAATTCTATTAGTTCAAAGAAGCTTGTAAGCCCGACAAAATATTCACTAGTTTGACAGTATTATCGCAGTAAATGGAACAGATAAACCTCCAATTTTAGCGACTCCTCATATTAATCTAATTTTCAATTATTTGCAATAATTAATGTGACTCTGTGAATTCGTTATTCATACAATCTCATTAATTATTTTAAGACATTCTATTTTTAATTTGCTTCTCGGAAGAGAATTACATATCCTAATGAAGAAGAAAACGACATAACTATAAATAGCCTCTATTTTTGAGCATATCATAACTTCTGACCCAAATTAATAAATCGAAAGAAAGAGAATTTGAAATAAATCGCTATTCTATGCTGTATCGGAATTTGTTTTGAGCTTACACCATATGAAAACTTCAAGGTAATTGTTTATTTTTAACTGTTGTATCACGTTAATATGTATTAAGATAAGAAATATGTTATGCTGTCGATAATTTCCCCTTAAGAAATATTTTATCTTTGCTTTTCGTCATTTAACATTTCGCATCTCTCATTTCGGGGATACTTTTCTATGTTTATAGAGATTGATATAGAGAATCAACTCGCAGCTTACTCGAATTACATGCCAAATTTATCTTTCTATCCCTTTGGGTTCAGAATTTATATTAAACTCAAAAGAAGAGATCGATGCTGGGCTCCCTTTTGTTCCATTTTATTGAGCGATCCAAAAAGCATGGTATAATTTGCGCATTGAACAGAGGAAGTACTTGTTTTAACTAATTTTTTCTATGTACGCAATATGTGTGGCATTCCTTTAAAGTTTATCATCATGTATTACCCAATCTGATGAAGAAATCGCTATATATTCCATGTAATTCATTACACATTATTCTTTTATATACGTGTAATACACGCTTGACAAATTTAAAACAAAAGGCACAAACTTATTACTCCCGCCAGTTTAGTCATAAAACACTATGAAAATCAGATGCTTCTATAAAGCCAGAAATTAAGTCTCTTATATAAAAGATACAATCAGGATCTTAACAAACGTGTGACTTGATAGGTACTAAAATCGATGAAAAGCAGCTTTGACCTTGCTGAACCGTTCTCGCGCTTCCGTACCCCCCTTACCGCCCGCTACCTCATTTCGTCACCGATATCCATCGCAGTTCCATCCAGCACAGGAACCGAGACAAAGTTTGAGGGGGGTAAAACGAGCTACGACGAACTCGATGTGCAAAGTATATATATATATATATATATATATATATATATATATATATATATATATACAAATCGGTGCGCAATGTAGCATTGAAGGCGGACGTCCCGCACTTTAAATGCGCAAGCCTCAGCGCGTGACACCGATGGTCGTAATTCTAGACATATATTCTAAAATCCTACTCCGTTCAGGAGAATATACAATGACTGACGATCGTCGAGTGGCGTGCGAATAAGTCGGATTTACACGTCACTTAATGGTATAAATCGGCGTGCATTAAACCTTGTCTCAGCTCAGCGACCTACGCGCGTGCGCGTGTGTGTGTTTAAGCATATATACATGCGTAATCAGAGAACAAGGCGCTTTCAGACCGCTATTATATATATATATATATATATATATATATATATATATATATATATATATATATATGTGCTGCAGGCCTGTGATGAAGAGCGCTATATAGCTAAACACGCCGACCTAAAATACATACAAAAGCGACCGAGGCGGAGGACCGCCGCGTGTGCTTGAAAGGTGCGCGCGCAAACGCGCCAAGAGGTCGCCTTGAAAAATGATCTATTTTCAGTTTTACAAATACGTGAAATTTGTTCTCTTTCTCTATATGTCTCTCTCTCTCTCTCCCCCCTCTCTCTCTCTCTCTCTCTAACTATATATATATATATATATATATATATATATATATATATATATATAATGAGAGACGAATAGGGGTGGGGCCAACGTGCGGTCCGATGCTTACGCGCTCCGATCGTTTTGAGACGATGCTTTCCCTCTGCTCTCGAGATGAATAGGCACGTGATTGATCGAGAGCCGGGTAGATACGTATGACGCCCGGGTGAAAAATTTGAGGACTACTTAACGCTCCGCTTTACATGTGTGTGTGTGTGTGTGTGTGTGTGTGTGTGTGTGTGTGTGTGTGTGTCGTGCGAGTGATCGCGAACATTTTTTAAATTTTCCTCCACCCCCCTATGTTTATAGTGATTTCTAGATAATAATAATTCACTTTTTCTATAATAGCGCCATTGATATTATTCTAAGACTCGTGGTACTATATATATTACTGCTACTATTTACGCAAGCGATGGCTGCAGAAATACGTAGGTAGACGTTGAGATTATTATATACTTATATACTGCTATAATTCACCCCGAGAGTCGTGACCATAATGTGAAATAACTTTAAATGTATGTTAAAAAACTTGTTTATATTAAATTAAATTATTTGAGTATATATGAAATGTATATAATAAATAAATAAATAAATAAATATATATATATATATATATATATATGTCATTACGGGTATCGAAACATATGATGTCTATTTACCTGGCGAGATAGTTTAAACCTAAATAAAGGAAGGCAGGCAAGCATTACTAAAAAATGAATTCTCTTACATTCTAAAGTCCAGGAGTATTGGACATTATTATGGCGAAAATTATGTTGAAATATGGAGTTTGAAACTATTTCGCACTGATCATAGTTGTTTTGGTAGAAGAAACTATTCTCAAGGTAAAATTAAAAAATAAACTGGAAATAGAAACACATTCACATATATAAACTATTTCAATGTTCAAATAATGTCAATAATCAATTACCCATTATTGCATTTCTCGATTATTTCTACTGACAAGTAAGAATGAAACGGTCACTTATATCTTGCATATTTTTTAAATTATAACCATCTTGGCGGCCATATTCTGCCTCGAAACTGGAAATGACATTGAATTAATGCAGACTATACTTCGGACTGCTTTCTACACCGACTTTATACGTGGTTCAATAAATTTGATCGGCCAGATTATTCAGCAGCTACCTATATGTGTATATATATATATATATATATAGCTATATAAATCTTGCTCAAATACAGGGCTGCACCATTTTTAACTTTATACTGAAAGCGAAACATAAAAACAGGTCTTTCCACTCTTTGAACTTCAATCACAACAAAATGGCAAATGTTCTTATATATATCTTTTGCACAATAAATCATTTAGAATATTTTTTAAACTTTTTTTATCGGTTTATATATATACATATATACACATATATCACTTATGCAAAAAACTAGTATAGTTTTGAACACTTTAACGATTCATCTTATGTCTCACCTGCATGATTTCGTAGTTAAGAAGGAAAATATATTTAAGAAAACTGATCATTTCAAGAGTGACTTTTGGGTGTTTACATACGTATAGATAATAAATATGTAACTCTATGTCGAATCTTTTACTATATGCTTATTAATATCTTATTGAAACGTATTTTTTTAAATTCGAATTTTGAATCGTTGTCGAGCATTCATATAGTTGATTGCAAAAGAAGAAGTTACAATTATAAATCCAAAAATTCCATTTTAAATAAATAGTATTATTATATGGTTAAAAGTAAAACAGAATTTCCCAGTATATTATAAAAATTAATTTCAATTGATCAAATAAGTCGAAAATCAAATATTTTTTAATCTTTTAACATAAATGTTCTGTAAACATAGAAATTACATCCCACAGCAGATAATCTTATTTCATCGTAGCCTCTATTTGCATAAAATTGCATAGTTTGTTAATTCTACTGCACCGATCAGAATCCATATGGCACTTGTATTCCGACGAGAAGCGGAGGGAAGTCCTTGCACAACGACACCATCGATTAGGTGAGAGAAAAAAACGAAAGCGTTGAAAAAAATGGCATAAAGTGGGGAAAAAATGAAGTAAAAAGCGGCATTAGGAAGAGTGTACGTTATACGTAGATTGGCAGCAAATGCACTTGCTACAACGGATGAACCGGAGTTTTCGCTGTGTCCCGCCGAGCGAATCGGCACCGCAGGAGAGAAAGAAACAAAGAGGGATATGTATAACTGTATAAGGCGAAAGACAGGAGAAGGTGGCAGGCCGAACGAGGATGTCGAACTCGGCTCCCCGCGTATGACTCGTCGAAAAAAGCGAGGAACCCAGGAGCTGGTCGGGCGTCCGAGGGCGTTTGGGCGTGAAAATACATCGTCAGCTTGCATTTAAATCGTATATCTGGAATATATATACAACGTAAATAAGATCATTTGTAACTTCGCTAAGAGGGGTCTGTGCGGGGCGGCCGGGAGAGGGAGAAGGGGGCACCGTATATCCGAGCAAACCTCCCCTAATACACCGGTATCATAGAATTTCATTATTCCGGCAGAATATGACGAATGAATGTATTAATAGAGCTCGGGATCTGCGCTGCCTTTGTGCCGTGACGCGGTCTTCGCGTATATTATTATACGGAGCTTTTGTACAGAAGCGGGAGGAACGATATACTCGAATCAAATTTCCCAGAATAAAAATCAATCGCATTTAAAAGCCGATCTATTTGAGCGGCGCTCTCGCACAATCTCCTCCTCCTGTTCTTTGGTTTTTTTTCCTCCTATCTCTGCGATTGCTTTACCGTGCAATATGACGAATAATGTGGCATTGTGCAGGAGTACCAAAATAAAAGATGTGACAGGATTTCCGCATCAGCTCTCTCGTATATTCGGAAAAGTGACCCCGATCCTAACAATAAATGCATATATCGAGAGCTCAAATACAGATCTGGCAAGAATACAATTTTTAATTAATACTACGGCATTGATAAACTAATTAGATGGATCGGCCAATTGTTTACATTATTTATTGCTGAAAATGAATATATTTATATAATATCAAAATTATTTATATTCAAATTAATCAAATTAATACGTTTCAGATTAATAGATTTAATTAAAAATTGAATTTTTTCCAAGAAAAATATATTTAATTTCAAACAGATATTAGAAAGCTATTTATTGTTAATATAAACTGATTGTTATATATATCATGAGTATTTTTAGCCATCGGTTTTTTCGTCAAATTTGTCATATGAGTATTTTTGGATTCACTAAGTATCAATACGTTATTCAATTTGTAAATGAAATAAAATGTTGCTAAATTACAATTTACAATTGACTGATCCAAAATGACAAAATTTTTTAAATAATTTAGTTTCAATAAATAAAATGAAATTGTGTGCGTGTGTGTGTGTGTGTGTGTGTGTGTGTGTGTAATATGAATATAACTAACTATGAGGCGCGCTTCGTATAAACATAATATTTATATATGAGAAAATAAGTGTAAAACACTCGAAGGCCGCATGTGTGTAAGACACGTGAGCATAATGAAATCGAGACGGTAAATGGACTGCCATTATATTATACCCGTTTTAACCGCCCTCCATGGCAGAAGCTTAGCATCCACCATCAGCTCCTTTGGCATCCTTTGTTTTCAGTGCGCGCGGACAGCGGCGCATTTATTACACGAGCCTCGATGCGAGCTCCTTGGCGGCGCGCGCGTGCGCCCGCGACACCGACGATAGCGGCCCGCTCAAAACATATAAAGAAAATAACGGTGCCCACCCGCGCGCGGAACAAACAACAAATTGAACTTTAATTTCACGCGTATCGCGCGCCCTCTCCCTGTCTTTTCTCCGTCAAAAATGAGGCTAAACAGCGCTCTCGTTCGGTCAGCTGTATTATACTAAGCAAGCCCCGTCCATCCGCCCCCCTCCTTCGATGGTAAGCCACGGAACTTCAAAACCTCAAAGCACGCCCTCATAAATTTTCATTTGCGCGCATCCCGCGGAAAAAATGCCGCGCTCGCTCTGCATATATTTATCTAGAATACGGGGGCGGTGCGGCCACGGTGGCGGCGGATCACAAAAATAATGATGACAATAAAGGAAAATTCATCTAAGCGTAAATGGTCCGTGGCGCGCGCGCGCGCGCACTCTCAGCTTGGCGGTATAAAAAGTTAAAAAGCCGTAATATACCGCGGAGAACCTCCTGTCCGGATTTATATAGATGGACAGATTATTCGAAAGCTGCTAGATGCACCTCCAGCATTGGGAGCCATAGGCAGAAGGTAGAAGCAGCCTCTCCAAAAGGCCTTTGATTTCAACAAGAGATGCTACGGGCAGGCCCGTCAGTGCGAGGCCGATCGCCAACCGCGCATTTATCACTTCCACTCGAGTTTTCACGCTTTTCGTTAAAATGAAAAAGAGGAGGGGGCGATAGCGCGGGTGTACGCCATCGTGTATAGTAGCATAGAGGAAAAACTCGAACACCACGCACCGTACAGATGCGAGGCTCCCGATTTTTCATTCTCATATTCTTCGCCAGCTGTCCTGGACCGCCCTGTCTTTGATGCGTGTGTCTCATTATACATATATACATACATATATATATATATATATATATATATATATATATGCGTATGAATGTGTGTGTGTATTATATGGTCTCTGGCGCTCTCCCCCTCTCGCTCCACCTCGGACTCGTGCGGCGCATCGTACATAAATTTCTCTTTATTGCGCTATACAGCCTTCACGCAGGAGCGAGTGTGTGTGTGTGTGTGTGTGTGTGTGTGCGTTTACATGTAATATGCATGCATATATAGATTACTTATACGCAGACAAGCCCGAGAGCATTTTCTTTCGGCGCATTATTCACGCGCGCGCGCGCGCGCCTGACTTGAAACGAGCCGAAATCCTTATGGGCAAGAGCGAGAAAGAGAGAAGGGCTGGAAAGGGGAGTCTTATTCACTTGGATTTCTGAAATATTGGGCGATACCGTGTGTCTATTAAATTATCCTTAGTCCTCTCCCGGGGGCGGCGATACACTCTCGGTAAATATTTGCGGTAACATACAAACGGCTTTATGAAAATGTAATACATATGGCTCTCTCTCTCTCTCTCTCTCTCTCTCTCTCGTTCTCTGTCGGAGACTGCTACGTTGTGCGCACGGCTATCTTGAGCCCTTCCTGGTTACTTATATTTTCGCACATTCTCGTTTCTCTGTGTGAATTTTTAACTGTTTCAGATAAAACAGCCACAGATCTATAAGCTAGTTAAACAGCCTCCTAAAAAATTAATAAATAGAAGAAAATAATTGATACAGTTCGTGAGCTTCTCAATGAAGTTCTAGAATAAGATAGCGGATATGTTGACCAGGATAGACAATAGAAGACTAAGTGCAAAATAAGCGAACCTATTAGTATAGGTACGTGGCAAGGAATATTCCGCAAGGCGGATTTTTTTTATATGAGCTTAATAAGATTTAAAAATTAAAATCTCTGCCTATTCTTACCGGATAATCCCATCTTTCCCATTTAAGGCATACCAGAATCTTGGTTTGGACTAATCATTGATGGCCGTTACGTTTAAATAAAAGATTTTACGCTTCGAGCGGTAAGACCGAAATATAAATGGCGAAAAATTTGCCCTTACATGTAAGAAGCATCTTTAAACTAGTCAAATTGAAATTTGTGAACATTCAGGATCTAGAATAACCTGAAATCCCCAAAAACGTGTTTTGCTAATAGGTTCGTACTAATAGGTGACTCTCCTCCAATTCTTGTCGGAGCTATATTAAAGAAAAATTGAAATCTTTCTTTAATACAATCATAAAGTTATTATAAGAAATGTCGAGTTGTTATCAGCTACTGTTCAAGATACTAGAATCAGGTCTTTGAAGTTAGTACCCACAATAGTAAATACATATTTTACATAATTATAATAAATACATGCCATTTGTGCATGAGAAAAAGATAAGAAGATCCTTTTTTAATTTATTGGCGTGTAGCGTTTATTTTGCAAACGATCAAATTTATATTTGGGCGCTATGACACAACACCTAAAATTGTAATCCCCTTTTAGACTTGAAAATGGCATTAAAAGTTTATTTTATTAGCGATATTAATTACCCGTGTCACCCATAAATAGCACCCGAAGGAATTACTCAACTACAAGTGGTCATAGTATAATTGATTAATGGACAATACTTTTTTATAGCATCCTAGGAGCGTGATAAAATAATTTGTTTCAATTTCACGTTCCATTGTTCCAGAATTTTATCTTGGCTGCGTTTTGTTTTTCATTTAGTAACGCCAACAAAGATCTTCCAGCTTATATTTCAGTATGAAATACGATTGAGCTATCTGTGTGTCGAAGTAATAACTTAGGCTTGGTGTAATTACACTATAATATAGGCAGTTTGCATTTATATTTATGTCTATCTTCCTTGCTTACGCTATGAGCATGATATTAGTACTATCATCAGATGTTATTGTTGCAATCGCTTTCGCTTGGACTGGTACCAATAATCACCTATAAAAAAAAATTCATTTAATGCTTGTAAATATTGATTTAAAAAGTGATAACTTCGGTGATAACTGCCCTGATTATTAAGAATTTACTGTTGAACAGCGATCTTCCGTATATAATGTTATATCAGATTTCCAGGTGTGTGTTTCTTATACATAAATCAGCTGATTTAATTTAATATTTAAAAATTTATGATCCTCACTCACACTTTATATCTGTTAGCAAATAATATTTGCGAGTAAATTGCAATAATAAATATCTAATAGGGTATAGGGTTTTTACATCAAAAAGAACACATCATCATTCCAAATACGCAAGAACAAATTTCATACATAGTTATCCCAAAACTTCTGAGTCAATGTTTTAACAAAAAATGCAAACACAATCAAAGATATAGCGGTGTAAATAATAGATTAACAGATTGTATCAATTGTATCAATAGTTTGAAAATACACGAATGTAATTTAAATAAAAAATGTCAAATATGTACATTTAAAATTAATACTTACTTCTATTTCAAAATTTCTGAAAAATATTTTATTAAGTAAATTATAAAAAGAAAAATAAAAGTCATTTTATTAAGTAAATTTTTGAAGTGTATAAATATTTTAAATAGAAATATTTAGCCTTTGAATTATAGCACTGAAAATTCAAAAAACTCTGTTCCAGAAACTCAGCATTTATTAATTTTAATAATTACTATTTTCGAAAATAGAGAAAAACCGAATGGGCAAAGTGCAGCGTAGTATATATGTAGCAGTATACAACAAGCATCAGAATATTGAAGAGCGCATTACTACAGTAATAATTTATAAGAAATTTAAATACCTTGTGTGTGTGTGTGTGTGTGTGTGAAATTTTAAATTTGATACATTAGATATTATCTATTTGGTTTTTAATTATATATGCACATTATCATTTTTTTATAAACTGTTTTATATTTATATAACTCCTGATTAGGTATTTCTCGTACCTAGCTGTAGTCGCTCGTTAATTGTAGATAGCTATGCCGAAGTTTGTGGAAGTTGATAAATAATAAGCAACTGTATGCTAAGTACTGCGTGCGCTATAAAATACTTTTTATCGTGAATTCATTAAAGTCGCTTAGTTCGTTAAAAAACTGGCTTCGATTTCCTTCGAAAGCAATTAATCAGTCTAAAATTACACAGGTTGTCGATAATTATTTCCATTAATTTATTTAAAATATTCCATATTTTTAGTTAATGTATTTCTTATATCAAATCAAAAATTAGAAGCATACAGCAATATATTAACATTGTTAATAATTCTTTTTTAATACAGTAATGTCCTTTTCAGGAAATATGCAGACATCTATAATTATGTGGTCCGTTTTAATAAATTACTACAACGATATAATCTGGTTAAAGCTTTCGTTAAATCAATGTGACTGACTTAGTGTAATTTCCAAAACAAGCATGATAAAATATACAGTAATTAAGAAGACTTTTGTATTTACTAAAGTAATAGCAAGTATTTTATCAAATCTATTAGCTGGTAATAAATTTGACAGTACATATATCATATATCACACACACACACACACACACACACACACACACACACACACACACACACACACACACACACACACATATATATATAAAATATACAGTCCACTGTTGAAAAAAAAGTGAAGCTGTTAAGCAACGAGCCGAAATCCGGCAGCCTATATACATACGCTGCATCCGTTCAGCTTTCGAGAGCTGCGGACCGATTATTTTTCGGTTTTACCCCGCATAAAATACGCATCGTCGGTGACGTGGCGTATTTCGAAGGAAAATGCGTTATTTATCATACGGGATCGGACGCGTTTAAAAAGCAAGCGGGCGATTGCGCAAGCCGAAGGCGAGAGGCGTAAATTTCGAAAAAGTTCGGTCGCAACAATAAAGTCCGTTTGACCGGGGCAGTAAAGTAAGATTAAGTAAAAAGTGTACATAAGAAACTGGAATATTTCTCTTTTGCTCTCTCAGTCTTTCTCACTCTCTTTCAATCTCTCTTACGCCCCGGACTCCCCACTATATACAAAGTCCGCGCTGGGAGCGTAGATTATCCCAAGCAAACAAAACGCCCAGTCATCAATAACGAGCATCGGAGGAGCTCGCGGATGCGCGCCGGCTGCGCACGCGGCGCATCGGCCCCGAATTTTCGCGCCCGCGCACAGGCGTACGGCCTTTTTTATAACGCGAAATATCGCGGAGCCGCGCGGCGGCTGCGGCGCCCTCGAATAAATTTCTCTTTATCGCCGGGCGCGCGGCCTTCCATCGCGCACCGATGAAGCTTTGACGCTGCGCGCGCGCGCGCCTCCTTATTTATCGCTCTGCGCGCGCCCACGCGCCGCGCGCGGGCCGAAGAATAACGCCTCCCTGCGAGGCGGGCGAATTTATTTCGGTCGCGGGCGTACCGCGCCGGGGCCTCTTTCGCCGGCGCACGCGCGCGCGCCGAGTCCGAAGATCGGGGCCTCGAAGCAAACGTAGGCGGTGGTGTGTATATATACTTTGCGATCGACATCGGGTACCGGTCCGGAATTTGGGGATATTCTTAGATTGTTCGTCAGTGGCGTCGTGTGCGAAGGGAATTGGGGGGGGGGGTGATTGCTTTTGAACGAAAGCCACGATTAAGACTGCGAAGAAAGTCCTCGACGTTAAAAGCACGTTGGAAGCATAGAAATACATGTGTGTGTGTGTGTGTGTGTGTGTGTGTGTGTGTGTGTGTGTGTGTGTGCGTGCGTGTATGCGTGTGTGTATGCGTGCGGCGGATATGCTTGGTTGCGTGATTTAGCGAATGCTAATCGAGTAAATTGGCCGAGTCGCAACGCGTAACGTAACATAAATTTTGCATTAAAGTTCTGGGCTGCGAATGAACGACGCGTGGATCTACGCGCGTATTTTATACGTTCTATCTTAATTTAATACCACCTCCGTGCGTGCCGTCCTAGTGCAATAAATAATGCAATTTAATTAATTTGTATAGAAAATTTAACGAGATGCTTTCTGAACAAATAATATAATAAGTCGGTGAAAATGAAGGCTTATATATTATAATAACAGAAAAATTAATAATGCTGGTCGCGTTAATTCAATTAATAAAAATCTTTATAATAAATATTTTTTATCGAAATTTTTCGATTTCAATCGTGAGCACGATAAATTTGTTTTACATAATAATAAAAAATAATTATTTTTGAATACTCGAGCAAACATTTGTGAATATTAATTATTTTTATCGATTTTTACTGCAATAATTTGTATGTAGCTTTGCGAAAATATTTAATAATAATTGGTATGAAATTCAATCAAAAGTCTCCTTTAATTTTAATTGGAATGCAATATTAATTAAAACACCCGAGACCCAACCGTGGATCAAAAGTAGGAAAATTTCAATAAAATTTAATCGGAGCATCAAAGTACATATCGCACAAGAAATAGTTATCCCCACTTCACCCCTCCCCGCTCTTTTGCCCTTCCTCTCCTTCCATCCAAACGAACAGCATAATTTTCCTTTCCTATATACCTGACCGCATAAGCCGGAGGCTACATACATACACACACAAATGCGCGCGTACCTTCGAAGCAGTCATTCCCAAGTTCTCTATTAATTAGTACTTGGAACCATTTCGCCGAAAAGCAATGGGCGAGGGTGCGGAATTCAAAATTAACTTATACGCGGAGGAAAGCAGACTATATATATACATACGGTTGGGCGAAGTTGAAATAGTTCAGAAAGAGGAATGGAAGGAGGAGGATAGGAAGGAAGCAAGAGAAGGGCAAACGGGAAGCGAACTCGGCTAAATGATCGCGGGCGCGTGGAGGAAGAGGGGGAGAGGGTTAAAAACTTTCGACGCGCTGGTGTATTGCGCAATAGGAACGCGTTAAGCGTCCGGCGAACGAGCGCGGCTATGGACGGCAGTTTACATGCGAAACGAAGTATATAATGTATGTATAGAATAGGGAGGGGGCCAGGGCGGTGAAGGAGCACGTGTTATATTAACAATTGCAAAGGAAGAGGTACAAGTGGCCGTGGGCAAACTGCGTGCGTGCTTTAAATATATGTACGAAAAGGTCTGTATGTATAAGTGTGCGTGTGTGTGTGTGTGTGTGTGTGTGTGTGTGTGTGTGTGTGTGTGTGTGTGTGTGTGTGTGTGTGTGTATTTTAATGCCAATAAAAATCATAGTAATTTGTATTATTATTGTGCAACATCCATAGACGTACTCAAAATATCTCGTGGTTCGTATTTCGTCCTGCAACCGTGCACCCTCGATCATAATGCCATAACACCGTATCATCTCTCTTTGTTGTATGGTAAAATGTTAAACAATATAAACTAATATATATATATATATATATATATATATATATAGATTCATCACGCTGTCGGGGCCCATGCCGAATATTGCTGTCATAATGGAAGGGATATTGTAATCGCTAGATGTTTTGAGAAGAACTGAGGAGGTTGCAGTCGATGATGGAAATTATTAAGGATTGTATTCTCATAAATAAGACGCACGCAAACACACATAAGCATACATACACGATAAATGTACGCGCATATATATATATATATATATATATATATATATATATATATACGCAAGCACCATTAATAAAATGATGATTAGCACTCGTCTGGTTTCTTGAAAATTTCTTTGATGAATTGTTCGATATCGTGAGACAAGAATAAAAGTCAATTTGTTAATTATTCTTAAATAGCGTGTGTGTGTCAAAGATATAGATAGACACATATACTACTTTTTATTTATATCTTTAAGAATTTTTAGAAATAGTAAAAAATGTATTACTTATATCTGTCTAGTCCTTCTTTAGATTCCAATATTTGTCTATAACTGCTGAAAATCCTATATAAACGCAAGTTATAAAAAGCCATATTTGTATCACCTATAGTTTTTCAGTATTCAAATCGATTTCTATAGTATCTATTAGGAATATCGAGACGAGATACAACGTATTTTATAGCGGTCTATATATCTCTCTTATATGGCTATCTTCATATATTTTGTATGCTTAATAAATTATTGTTCTCTTTATATCGAAATAAAATTATTTCGATCATTTGTTCTTGTGAAATATACCAAAGCCAAAATGATATTTCTTGTGCACATAAAGAATCTTTATCTTATACGATATTTATATCAAATGTGCAATGATTGTTTATAAAAATTTTCTTTGAATCAAATAACGCGAAAAATTTTGAAGGGCCGAATTCTAATATCGTGTCAAAATTTTCGACCATGTTGAATTTACCATTTGTCTTAACCAAAGACTTTAAAACGAACCTTTTTCGATATATTTAATGGTTTATAAATTGAAATGGTAATGTTTCAAATATTATTTAATATAAAAACACATTAATGTTCGAATATGTTTCTATTAAATGCTGCTGAGTGTACTTTAATATTTTTTTTACGAGATACGGCATTCTGGAAATTTGCCAGTTTTTTAGAGTATGAAAAACTTGTCTGTGTTCTTTTTGAAATTCTATCATTTTGATGAAAATAACGACTATAAAAGAGCTAACAGTCTCAAAAGCTTAATATAAAATTAAATGGAAACCTTGAACTCGCTAATTCTGTCATCAAACCCTAAATTAACAACCCTTAAATCCCTAAAATTGAAAGTTACCATCTACTTATTTAAAATTCACGTTCACTTATTCAAAGTTTCAATGCTTTCAAGTAAATTAATTATATATTTATTCATGTTAATTATATATTTCATAAGTAGAAGATCCATTTAAGTAAACGTATTCTTAATTAGTGGCAAATTATAATAAGTAGAAGCACCTAAGAGATACTACATATTCAATGAGTGCTAATGAGTGAAGAAAATAAAATATTTCAAAAGGGCAACGAGTGCTGAAAATAATGTAATCATACCTGTGGAAGAAAAAGATATTTAATTACTAAAAAGAATACCTGCCATTATCTTCATATGGAGATTGGATTTATCGTATTGAATAAACACATGGCAATGATATAATTAAAAATGTTCATCGGGTAATATTCTCAAATTGCCGATCATCACCTAGTGGACGATGACAGAATTGCCTGAGAAAACAAAATATAGTGTCGTAAAGCACAAAAATAAATGTCTATGAACTATTTTGGAACTCTCAAATTAGTCTGCCATAACCATAACTCCGGAAAAATCCAGACGAGACGTGCTATCTTATACATATATGTTTTTCAAAAAAGTTGACTCTTATGATCTCTCTGATCTCATCTGATGACTATGATGCATTTTTAACAATCATCTTCAGCATAACAAAACATGCTATATGGCGGTTTTATATAAAACAATCGTTCATTTATAATAAAAATAATATTTAATAAATTAAGCCCCTGCATCAAATAACTCGCTCCAATTGTAGAAAATTATTGTTCTCATTATATCTCGAATAAACTTGAAATTCTTTTTACACCAGTACTAATTAATAATATTATTCTAGACAGTTCGAGGTACAATTCGGAAGTATATATCCATTGATAAAATTTTTAATAATAAAGAAGTTAATCATTTTCCAACATAGTTTTTCAATTCTTTAAATCGTGCATGATTTTCATCATATAATCTCCTATTTTTTTTATCCACAACCTTAACTTTCCAAGGCAATGGAAAGGTAGGACATTGCAAATAAAAATTATGCAAAATAATGTTACCGAAGCGGTTACTTTAGCTAGTCCAACTGCAGGGGAGTCTGCTCCCATTCCCAAAATCACCTACTCGAATCTATCTTTTCAATTTAAAAGATTACAGATTGTAGTAAAACTTTTTATTCCTATCAAACTCAATGAAAGAAGGAAGACATTGAGACATATTGGGATAGGTTTGAAATCAGATTTTTTTATACGGACAGTTCTACATTGAACTTTCTAGAACTGGTAAATAGGAGAATCAAAGATTATATACCCGAAAGTATTCTAATTTAAATATTATAAGAAGTCTATCATTTATCGAACGAAGCCATGATAAGTAATGCTAGTATATATATATATATATATATATATATATATATATATATATATATATATACATCGCTGTTTCCGATTTAACTATTCATATATCACACCTCTATAAGAGTAAAAAGTAGAATCTATATAAATTTCCGACAGTTGGCTTCACAAAGAAAGCGCAGCGACGTCAACGATTTCCGAGGGCGAATGAGCGACCGAGTCTCGCCAATTTAGCCTAAAATAAGAGACGAACAAAATTACGCGGGCGCTCTCGGTTCCATCATTCTTCTGACCCCGTGGCTCCGACGTGGCGCGCAAATCGGAGTTTCCCCGGCGTCGTCGTAAGTTATTCATATAATCAAGGGAGTCTTATATTCGAGCATTCGCCGCGCCTGTGTAACGCGTGGAAGATGGGGGGGGGGTGGCCATAACACGACCGGCATGACATATATATATATATATATATATATATATATATATATATATAATATAAGACAGAGGCAAATGCGGCATTACACGCACACAGTTTGCGCGTTATGTAAGACATAGAATCGCCTGAGCTATATATGCGCTAGGAAACAATTTGCCTAATAGCGCTCTCTCTCTGTCTCTAACTCTCTCTATCTCTTTCTCCTTTTTTGCCGTCCAACTTTTGGAGGACGCATACCAGTCCTCTTTTCTACATATCTCTCGGCGCGAAGTATAATTACGCGGGCGGGGTGGCGACCAGAAAAAGCGAATTTCTATCTCTCTCTCTCTCTCTCACCCTCTCTTAATCTCTATTCGAGTCTCTTCTAGTACCACTAGCAGAAAAGACGGTATAAGTTTTATCGATGATGAACAAGTTCACGTTCTCAGAAGTGGATCGCGTGAGCTATTCTCATATGAACCCGAACTTGGCGTCCGGTACTTTTCTTTGACGATTTTTTGGTATAAAAAAGTCTGTGCTTATCGAGTACCAACGTTAGTTAATCTGATATATAAAACAAAATTATTGCTATATATTAACATATTTTTTCAATTAATGTTTTGTGTAAATTACGTGAAAATTA
This sequence comes from Sycobia sp. Sy_11, assembly GCA_018907035.1. Lineage (NCBI taxonomy): Eukaryota > Metazoa > Arthropoda > Insecta > Hymenoptera > Epichrysomallidae > Sycobia > Sycobia sp. Sy_11. The sequence goes on along the minus strand of JACCIC010000034.1, from coordinate 2,579,935 downwards.
TTCAATCAAATTATAATAACCTAAATCAATCAGATTTTTATGGTACAGAAATTTTGAAATCTGATTTTTTCGGAAATTTTTAGGATTTTTACAATTCCGACTTCGCCCTATACTATTCCATCTTTTCAATTGCATTAATTTTATAATTTTAACTTTGAAATAATAATGCTTATAATTACGGTCAATATATTGAAATGAATGTATTGAAGTTCTAAAAGTCACTACCATCCAAATTTAAAAATGCTCAATGTGCTAATGTAAATTTCTGATTAGAGATGAAATTATCGTAACAATACGAAAACCACGCAAAAATAAAAAAAAAGAAAATACACGAGTAAACATAAGGAATGTATTCTTGGGCTTGTCATTATTCTTCATAGCAGTATTTTAACACTATAGAAACTTTATTATAATTCAAATATACTTATTTAAAGATAATGCTATTACTATCATAAATATTATTTTATTAGAAACTCTATTGTACTTTGTTATCCGTGCATATATATCATTTCTCAGCCAGCAGTTGGAGAATAAGTCATAAATTGTCCTTAGAGAAACTTTGTCAGTTATTATAACGAACATCAGAATGCCTTTGTTATAAGTGAGCAAAATGTCCTTTATAAAATAGGGAAACATTTAAAGAATTTAGTACATTGCCGAGACCTAATACTGGAATACGAAAAGACCGTAAATTATATATATATATATATATATATATATATATATATATATATGTATATATATATATACATTTATTTATTTATTTATACAATGATGTTGAAATTATTTACTTTATTAAAGGAACGTTTTCGTTATTTTAAAGAGATTAACGAAGCTTGCATGAAAATAATTCAAGGGCTTTCAAATATATTTAGAATCGCAAAGCAGATAGAGAAGGGAATATTATTAACGCATAAAAAGGCTTTATTATCGCATAAACTACAGGCATCGTATCGACTCTTAGCGCTGATATTAATCTCTTCAACGGTTATATAACCTATATAAGCAAACTGCAGTTGATACAACATGAACTTTATTTTTAATTGCAGAAAAAGAAACTTTGAAAATATATAGTGAATAATTATTGCCCAGTTCCGGCCGCCATTACTCACGCGGGATTGTCCAATAAATAAAGCCGTAAATTATAAATCACCCGACGAGGCAGGAAAGGAACTCGCGGCCCGTCTATCTCCGCGCGGCGTAGATTCGAAACGAGGGATAGAAACGTAAACGAAACGTGCCGCACGATTATGGGCGAAAGGGAGAGACTTTGACTGTGCAAAACGGCGCCCATTTTCCATCATACAGCTCGCGAAATTACGGCGATGCTCGTGAGTGACGATCGCGAATCAATCGTTGCCCCGAGCGCCCGCCTCCACATCCTGCTTTTTCTCGTATAAAAAACTTACTGAAGAAGAGCAGAAGAATAGGAGAGGGAGAGAGAGGAGGAGAGACGGACAGACAGATGAATATGCGACATCTAAAAAGAAAAACAGAGTTTTTTTGATTGATTGATTAAGATTACAGTCATTAATATTAATACCGTTGTTTCGATAAATCATTAAAAACTAACGATTTAAGTATGTTGGAAATAATCTAGTAATAATTATAATATAGTATAAAAAGAAAAAAATAAATATGAAATGCTGCACGTATAATGTAAATAATTTGTCACAATATTTGAAAAAATAATAAAATTAATTTTCCTACCCAGGTTATAAGACAAGCACTATCATCATTGAAAATCGTCTTTCATGATCAAGATTCTACCCTTGAAAAATAATATATATATATATATATATATATATATATATATATATATATATATATATATATAAATCGTGATGTACGGGTTCACAGTCGATATTTATAGGTCGTGCTGGTGCAGTGCTGAGATTTAGACTTGTTTATGACACGAACGAACAATTTTTCAACAAGGTCAATCAGTTCGCCATAGCACAGATATAATATAATGTCGTTGTGCTCGTGATATAAGGTCGACTCAGAATTTGCGAAAAAAAGAAGGGAGATTCGTGCACTGTGTACGATATAAACTTATTTCATTTGAAGTCACGGCAAAGTTTTGTATTGAGGGATTAAAACAAATTGAACAAAATTTCAGTCAATAGACATATAGAGAAAGAAAGGATTATTGCAAAAATTATCTTTAATAAAATAAAAATAACAAAGTACGAGAGCAATCATTAGCTAATTCATCCAAATATACCTGCGGTATATTAGTCCATATATAATTGTACTTCTTATATAGACGCAAATTAAAGGACTGCCGGTATATATTAGCTGTTCTCTTAAAAATTTAATAGGGTCTATAAATTCGATAGAGCACGTCGTGCACGCTGGGCGGAGAGAGAATACGGGAAGAAAAGAGATATAAGAGGAGGTACGAATTAAGCGACGTACACGTTCATTCTTATGATATATGCAAATAACAGAAGATTGCTCCGATATTACTCCGATCGCTGAACCGATGGCTGCCTGCTATAGAAAGTTCATATAATCTTCGCCATCGGCACATAATAAACTCCCTTTTAGTAAATTGTCCCCGATGTCTATAGAACTTTTATATACGCGCGCGCACATGCACGGCAACGGTGGCGAACGCGTGCATTATGTATTCTCGTCAACTGAATCCTATAATTTTTATGCGTATCATACCTACATTGCAAAACAGGTATAAGAATTTTTTTCATTTATGAGAAAAATCCTATTATTGTCATAATGGCGGTGCACTCGTTTACTTCTATATATATATATATATAGTGAGTGTGTGTGCCTGTTTCTATAAAATACGTTCGATGACTCGAAAAATCGACATTATATATAGTAGAATGATCCAATCGCAGACTGATTCATTTCCAACTCCCTCCTCTATCCCTCAATCGAAAATTATAATGTCCAGCTGTTGAGCTTTCCGTGTATTAAATGATCGATGAATTCAACACTTTCGCCCTCAGTCGTATTCTCTTGGATAATCTGTACAATGACATTAGCATTTTCCATGAACACCATATATATATATATATATATATATATATATATATATATATATATATATATGTACCTGTATATATAGTATATACGTATTCTGCCCGAAGAACATCGGCCTATCAGGATCAGATTAGAATATATAGCGATGAGTATAATGTAATGTATAATGCGTAGATACCGATGCTCCAAAGATCATTTGAAAAAGATTGTATATATTATATATAGACATAGATGGGTGAAAACACAAATAAACACATGTACGTATCGATGTAACGGAACAATCTCCGTAAAATCTTTTTCGTTTTTCATCGTCAACTAGAAAATTCTGTGTATACATACATACATACATTCATATATACGTATATATATATATATATATATATATATATATATATATATATATATATATATATATATATTTCCTGTTTTGTACGTGCATCGACGCGTACTCTCCCAAAATTTTAAGAGCGTTCTTTACCTGTTTATACCCGAATGCTGTGCGCACGCGATGGCATAGCAATCTTGCATCGCGCACGCGTGACGGAGAAGACCCGCATCCTAGTGGCAAGTAATACTTGCGACCTTGCATGCTTTTCCCGCGAGGAGCCCGTTTTTGGGTACTGATCGCTCACTCCGCAATAGGGTCACGTATTATATATATATTCTACATATACTACACGACAGGTGACGCACGAGCTCTTTCATTTCATATGTTTAGATCGACTTCTGAATACATATACATGTGTATGTGAATATATACAGACGCATATAGACGTATATAACGTCCGCTTACGTTCCAATGAAAATTGCCCGCTGCGCGACCTCTGTCGACCTGATGCGTGCGCACCAATACGGAACTCCGACTGCTGGTCTATGTAGGTATTGTGCACGATGAAGATCGTCCCGACGACCGCCCGGAGATATAGGCGAGGGGTATAATAAGGTGCTCGCGCGGACTACGGGCCACTATAATAGACGTGCCTTATCGCGCGGGACTGATTTCTCCCTGTCTCGCTCGCTCCAATCCACCAATCATCGTCCTCGGGTTATTAAAAGTACACACCGACGCGGCCCTATACGATATATATCGAGCTGGCGCGCCCTCGCGTACTTGTGTACGCGACCCATCGGCTTACGGTCGCAGCTTTTCTCTCGATTTTCTTATCGGGAGCTTTCATCGAAAATCCTCCTCGGCATATATACGTCGGCGTCCGCGTCGGTCGAGCGCGAAAAGTCTATATACGACATTACATTGTCGATGATCGAAGGGCTCGGTGCCGTCGCGCCAACCGCTGGCATATAAGAGAATATATATATATATATATATATATATATATATATATATATATAAGAGTCCGAGCGATTTTAGAAAATGACCCCCAAGGATTTGTCGGATCTCGCGGCTTTGGCGTATGAACGTTATATAGACGTCGGGGGCTCCTTCGAATCCCCGAGGCAGATCCTTGGATTTTATCCTCACGCCCTATATCAATGTGTTGTGAAAGCCCCCCCCCCCTTCCTTCACCTCTGTCCATGGAAATCGACAGATTCGACTAGTTGTAGGACATCTCCTGCTACATAATATACTATTCAAAATTCAAAGAGCGAAATATCCGACAGTCGTTCGATAAGATTATATTATGGATCGTATTCATATAAGACCAAATTTGAAAGTATTTGCTCCCCTAATTATTACTCTTATTCACTGTATAACTACATTGCAATATCCTTCCATAATTCAAAAATGCATAATACTCTTTCAGTAAAATTCATTGTATTTTTACAATTTCAACGACGACATATCTTGCGATTTCTAAATTAGAAGCCTCTGAGGTAGATTACCTTGATTCTAATAGGTAATAAAATTACAAGAAGAAAGATAAATTACATTGCCCACTAATTTCAATTAATTGTAAATGTTAAAGACTATATGAAATTTCCAGCTTCTCAAAGGACAAAACAAAATACGTAAATGAATGTGCTTGCGTATGATATATTTGCCTTCTACTTTCGTGGTTAGAATAAGTTACTTGCTAGTGCTTGACAAATGATTTTGCTATTGCATCTAAATAATTCACGGTTTCAGAAAATGTCACATATAAGCCATTTTTGTATCTGTTGCAACTATAGATGCACGAAAGAAATGTTCTATTACATAGGCATTGATAGGCAGTCATCACTTTATTTCATTAGAAACACCCATTCATCCTGATAAAATCAAATATATATATATATATATATATATATATATATATATATATATATTATTTTTGCATCAATATTGGTTATTTTACATAGATTTGATTCAGCATACAAAAAATTCATAAATATGCTTGGATTAATTTACTTAAGAATTTCTTAACTTAAGAGTTTCACAACTAGTCTGCTCAAATGTCTTTAGATGATCATTCGTTTGAATTTGATATGGTAAGATCATAGTACATTATTTGTCACATTGTATTAATATTTTTCTATTTTGGAACTATTGTTTATATTTTTATATATAGGTCACTTTTGACCTATAAGTTTATTATCACCGTCGGAATTTTTTTAACTCATTAGACAGAAAGTCTACTAGCTTATTCTAATTATTATTATTATTAAACTGAAATAAATGTAAAATTCTCCTTAAATATTTGCTTATTTGGCATCCCCTCTGCATTGATAGTTCCTTAGTTACCTCCCTTCATTCATCCTCCCAAAGCGCATGCTGAACGGAGAATATATAGCATCTATGTCAGAAAGCACAATTTATTGAAAATTATTTTAAAAAATTCAATCTTAAAAATTCATAGTGAGAGAATTCAAAGACAATCCAAAATGCACTTTACACAACGAAAAAGTTAACTAAATATGAATAAATAATCAATTGATGAAATTGTTCAGATTGTCTTCAAAAAGAATTGTTCGGTTACTAACTAAAATCAAATTCATATTTATTTATACTTATTTTAATTTAAATTCATTCAATTTAAACGCAGATAGCAATAGTGATAAAGAGTAGTGCATTGATTCTCTTATATAAGAAAAGAATTACTTCGATTAGTATATGTGACCGATCAAGATTACATCTTTAGAACACGTATTAAATATGAATGTGAGCATGAACAATATAAGATGATGTGCACTACGAAGAATAATGTATTTAAAAATCAGAAAGCAGTTAATTATTTCCCTTGTGAAACACCGTATGTAACATATAAAACAATGTACTATAATACACGTACACACTAGTATTCCACAATATTTTTTATCACAATAAATTATGTAAAATCTACGATTTTTAGGTTACGGTGTTCAAAATAACGTGTCCTGAATGAATGCTTTTTCTTCTGTCAATGAAACTTCGTAGGCTCACAAGCTGAAACCCCTATTTGGCGTAATCTGTCGGAATTGAAAATAAGGGTATAATTCAAATAAGATTATGGCACTAGATTCATAAAAGAAAAACAGAATTTTGGAATTAAATCCTGCTTATAACAGCGCTCGCGTTGCGCGATGATTTGGTTATACTTCTCTAAGGGTGGATTGTAGCTATATACGCCTACGTATACAATTTTACTTTTATTCATTTCGGTGGCATGAAAAAATAAGTTTGATCCTCTTTATACAAATTGTTATAGCAATTTTAGTTGTTCTATATACCGCCATAAGTCATAAAACAACTTTAGAAAAACGGAAGAATAAAGGCATAATGTTTAAAACTTCTAAATATAATTAGAAATATATACCAGTCGCTAGACTAACTCAGAAAAATATTTTATCTGCAGCTCGAAAATTCGTGATTTTTTCTTTAAGTAGTAAAAGGTAGCTACGTAGGACCAAAATTAATATGGCCAAATGACTATTTCCACAATATTTTTTTCATTGTAATAAGCAAAATAATTGAAAATTTCTAATAATGAACATAAATTAAATAATCTGATTACAGCAGTCAACAGAGCCGTTCATATAAATACAGGCCTTTATGGCGGATCGTCGTTTAGAAAATCAGAAAGAAAATTCTGTAAACAAACTGATTTTATTTTGATCTGTCTGTATCGTTCGGATCATCATTCAGTTATGCTACATAAATTATGTAAATGTCGGAGTCTAAGCAGGTGCAAAATTTCTTTCATTCGTATTAAAGGAAGAGGCAGAGGGAGAGAGAGAGAGAGAGAGAGAGAGAGAGAGAGAGAGAGAGACAGAGAGAGAGACAGAGAGAGAGTAAGCGGGGAGAGAAAGAGTTGAATGAGAAGCTAGAGAAGAAACCCAGCCACTCGGTCAACGTAGATAGAAATTCATTTTGGTAACTAAGCTCGGAACTAAGTCATATTAAACCAATATGGCTCCGCAAGCAAACATTTATGTATATATAGGTTGATCATCTTTAAAGCTAGATATACTAAAACGACACAAGCTGTTGATTCGGTGTCGAAAAACAATGCGCAAAACTAAACTTTAATTTTAAAATTTTTTATATGAATAGCAATATCACAATCACTAAATATGAACAGTAATTTAGAATAGAAATTATAGCTTAATTCAAAATACGTAAAGTACAACGGAACCGCTGAGGCCTATGATGGCTCGATCGCTAGAGCGAAGGACTAGTAACTCGGTGATCCGAGTTTAAATCCCGGTCTCGGCCGATTGACACAAGCACCGCTGTGTTTCTCTACATGTGCTTTCTTTACAAACACATCGTAGGCCTACGTCGCTGATTAGCACCGATATTTGGAAGCAGAAATAGAGCGACGTTAAATAACATAAAAAAAATAAAAAAACACGGGAACATTCCCGGGTAAATCTGGGGCAAAATTTAGATCCCGATTTCACCACGGGAGGTCATGGCTACGATTGGAGTTTCCAATATATTTACGAAAGCCAGGCCGTTGAAACCGCGTTGAAGTGCACAGAGGCCCCCCGAGGTCCCTCTATTTAGCGCGGGCGCGACCAGTCGTCGCTTCAACAGCGACATAAAATTTTTGCGATTTACATGTAAAAGCGACAGCAACCTCCGTGCCCGCCCCTCTCTTTCTCTTATTCATTCTCCCTATACACTTTTTCGCGCTCTGACAGTCCGCAGCAGGTTTTAATATATCTTCACTCGCGCATACAAATTCACGCGATGCCCTCGCGAGTCCAAAGAGAGTGACGAGGAAGCAATAATATATATATATATATATATATATATATATATATATATATATATATACATACGTATATAAAGCGGGTTAATGTCAGAGTGCGAAAATGGGCAGGAAGAAGAAAATATAGCTTACTATGTAGTGAATAGGCGAGCACGTGGCCGAGAGCGGAGCGACTGCTTTGGAAGCGTGTACCGAGACTGGGACAAAAGGAGAGAGGAACAGAGAGAAAGAAAGAGCGATAAAGAGACAGAATGGCGGAGTGAAAGATATGAAAAAAGGGGAAGGTTAATTGACTTTGTTTGTTAATGCCATTTGGCTCGTGAAATTCTGCGCATAAATTAAATTGTGGCGAAAATAATTGCAGGTGCTGCCAGCTCTCGCTTTTTTCATTTGCCCTCCTGCGCTTTCTCTCTCTCTCTCTCTCTCTCTCTCTCTCTCTCTCTCTCTGTCTCTCTCTCGCTCTCTCTCTTTCTGTCTATCTTTCATTCCATTGATACAGCTATGTAAACGCAAAAATGCAAAATGTTCCTTGTATTTGCGCACAATTTTGCTCGTAGGTCGCGTCATCGTTCGCATGCACCTATATATATACATTTTTTATATGGATTTTAATGCTTTACAGATTAGACATTTTTTAAATGTTTCTAGATGCCTTACTTCTGTAAACAATCGTGTCAATTTAATAGGCAGGTGAAACATTTATATTTTGCTTTTTTACGTTTATACAAAAATATTAATAAGGTTATCGTTAGCATTTATAATTATATTGGTCAGTTTTTCAGTAGAGCCTGCATCAGTTGTATCAAAAAAATTTTGCAATAAAAAAAAGAAATTTACAAAAAAATAACCCACCAAATATATATATATATATATATATATATATATATATATATATATATATACGTAGAACATTTTGTTTATTATAGTTTGAGTATACAAAGCTCATTTTCTTCCACACCTATCACAGGATGCGCCATGCCAATGTATGTACACCCATACACACAGACACACACAGGCAGGGTAATGAATAATTTAATATATCGGTGGCGTTTTTTCTAATATATAGAGTGGAAATAATTATGGCTCCGATCGATTTAAATAACAATACGTTAAATCGCGCGAGCGTATACACTTCATCGCTTTTCTATATATATATATATATATATATATATATATATATATATATATATATATATAATATCAAGGCAGAACACTGTTTCTCGTGGTTAATATAGAATCCCCTCTTTGAACGCAGGTTATGCGGTACCGCACAGTATTTCACACACCAATGACCATCAATGTAAAATTGAATATTCGGAATAATGCGACTCGATCAAAGCCCGTCACGAATAATATACAAGTAAAATATGTAAACAAAAAGGTCTTACGCTGCAAGAAATGGCGAGAAAGGAAGCTTCGGACTTGAGAAAGTCCTCGTCGACAATATAGGAGAATAATAGAGAGAGAGAGAGAGAGAGAGAGAGAGAGAGAGAGAGAGAGAGAGAGAGAGAGAGGGAAGGAGCGAGAGAATGCGAAATAGTCAGGGATGCGTGTGAAGGAAAAATTATTGAAAGACAAAATTTCCTCCTATGGAAATGCACAATAGAATTGCGCGATAAGAGCACGAGAGCGTAGACGAGGTTGCAGCATACTGTGCTCTGCACCATTCTCGAAGAATAGAGAGGGTAAGCCGTTTGATGAATATGTAGCTTCGACAATCTAATATATATATATATATATATATATATATATATATATATATACACGATATAGCCGGGAGCAGCAAGCAGCAACTGCTTCATCGATAATAATAATATTTATTTACGTGCGCCTATGAAATCGACTGGAACAGCATTCATTTTTCATCGGTCAGCTAGCGCGAAATAATCATAGAGAATACGCGCTACTATATAGTGGGATGGGTACTCACATATATATATATATATATATATATATATATATATAATGAGTATATGAATCTAATCTATTAGGGATTTCATTTGCACGCTCCCGATAGCTTTCGACTATGCGTCGCTTAAAAAAATTTATGCCGCATGAGAAGGCTTTAGCACTGCACAAGAGCAGGTTCGTCCTTCGAAATTGGTCTTTTTTAGGAATTTTTCTCCAAATCTTGATCATGCAAGCATATATTTATTGTAGAATATGGAAAAGTACTGTATGATTAATCTTTTTTTTCAAATATAACAATAATAAATGTAATATAGGTCTTGTGAAAAAGAGAGAGTAAATATTTATAAATAAAAAATCTTTCAACATTGTACACCAGTTGTATAGCGAATATTCAATTAGTTTTATAGAAAATATTTATTTCGTCGACGAAAAACTATGTAAGGCCAATAGTTTTGTGCCAAATTCGAGTTAGTAAATACAAATATGTTATTTAATATTTACAAACATCGAAAAAATAGCTCCTTCAAACCATTAAACAAAAATTGAATAATTATAAAAAATTGTATGCTTCTGGGAATTTGTAAACTGTAATATCAATGCGTTTCACGACACGAATCAAACCGACAACTTATACAATTTGACAAAAAATTGATCCTATCATAAAATTTTTTGTCTTTGGAGGATGAAAATGATATGCATTTCTTTTTGTGAAACAAATCTTAATCCGTCATAGTGATACCTCAATAGATCTCTGTAACATATACGGAGGATTTGATGTATTTCGAGTATTCTTATGTATATATTCTTACGTATATTTACATAATACGTGCATGATATATTTGATATCCAACCATAGTTCAGCGATAGCTTTACTCCATTTATATCAAAGACAGTTTTTTCAGAGATTTTAATAAGGACGAACCGAAGCATATTAATTTTTTTTATTCATCAATTTTTATAGACAGGACAATAATATATAAAGGCATTAAATATTTAATATTTCAATATAGATTTTTCACAACTTGCAGACTTTTACAGTAAAAATAGAATTAGAAACAATGACTTAATTGTATGTAGCTTAACAAAAATAAATAGAAAAAGTCCGACTAAAATTAATTTTTTTCCAATCAAATAGCATTTCTTCTTAATGTAAAAAACCCCTTCCCGATTGTTTCGATGGGCGCAAGAATTTTATAAAGTAGAAAAGATTCCATTCATCGCCTAAAGCGGGACGATTAAACCGTCGTTTCCACAAGAAGGAAAATGCTCTTCTCCCGTATCTCGTCTAGTCGACAGGTTTGCAGCTAAAAGAGATAGACGAGGAAAGGGGTGTAGAGAGAGAGAAGGGCGAGGAAGAGGAGAAGGAGAGAAATAACGAGGACTCGGCTACAGGTACAACTTAATTCTTCTTCGTGCGCGCCGTGTAATTTCGTAAAAGTGCTTTAGACCGAGGCGTCTAATGAAGTTTTAACGGCTCTTGGGGCTTGTCCCGACAAGATCTAAGACAATGGATCTTGGACGGGAAGAGAATATAAGGGTCAAGAAAAATCGAAACTGGCTGAGACAGAAGTACGCCGAGCGTGAAAAACTTCGCTATTCCTCGGTTATATATACATGTATATATGTGTGTGTAATATATATATATATATATATATATATATATATATATATATATACATATATATTGAATTTCAAGTGATTTTACAAATGCTATATATGAAATTTTATGTTTTATAAAATTTCCAGTATGTATATATGTATTGAAAATATCTATGCTCAATCATAAAGGCGATAGACCGTCAAGATTATCAGTAGTTAGATTTGAATCTTGTTCAACTTGTATAACGCAATGTTCCATTGTTTTTCTTTTCCGCTGGCTTTATGCATTAAACATCATCTATTCAATATTTTCTCCATTCTTTTGAAAGTTAAAATTTGGGTTTAAATATGTTCTACAGTGCAAGTGCAGTTTTCTGTTTAGTTTAAAGATGTATATATATATATATATATAGTTGCATCATTTCCAAAATATTTTAGAAGTATTTCTTTTGAGCTCAGCTATCGTCAATTTCATCCATAACCTGCGAAATGTACAACGCAAATCATCATAAAATAACGCAGGGCACTGATCGTCAAATGAGCCAATATAATTTTTTTAATAAATGCGCACTAGAGAATAAAATGTTTCATTGACTGATGTTCCTAATATATATATATATATATATATATATATATATATATATATATATAAAGTTGCTCAATGTGTAAACTTTACGTCCTCTTTCTTTGTAATTTCGATACCGTGACCTATACTGAAATCATAGCCCCATAAACAACGCGCCGAAATTAATGTATTCTGGAAGTTAAAAAAAAGAATCAAAGAAGAAAAAAAAAGAAGAAAAAAATGACCGGAAACCGTATTTTCCGACAAGCGTGTCCTTAATAGACAGAAAGCGGCGGACCTTGGGCGAAGAATCTAATAATGCCATCAGAAAAGCGTAAAGAAATGAAAAGAAAAAAATCAAGGGCGCCATGAATAATTTACAAATTTGAGAAAACAAGAATATTTTAGTTATTCATATATCCACGTATATAATATATATATATATATATATATATATATATATATATATATATATATATATAATGTTCTACCGCGCGCGATTATGCGACGCGAGCGAGTTCCGGAAAATTACTTTTCTGCCAGCTGACTTTTTACGATGATGTTTAAATCAGCGCTGAATCCTCGAAATAATACACACATGCATATTTCGCATTGCACGTACTATTCTTAAAAGAAAAAAAAATTGATAAACGTCCGGTTTTCACGCAACTATAATCCCTCCTCTCTCCCTCTCCCATCGTGAATCATCTTTTTTTTTTAAAAGAAGAAAAGCGTCGTAAAAAAGAAAACGCACTTTTATGTAATAGCGCGTGCGTGCCGCGTCCCTACCACATGTACACTTGAGGGACCAAAGCGGTATCTCGTATCGACGAATCCGATTATAATTCCTCGGAGGGGGCTTTCGAAATTACCCTGTGAGAAAAACTCCGATTTTCCAAAATCCTCGTAAAAAGTAGGAGCACGCGCGCACGCGACGTATATAACCTAAATCGATCGACCGTCTTTGTCGGGGGAGTGGAAAAGGGGAGGAGGGAGCGGCGTCGTAAAGAATCCACAAAATAAGCATTGAAAGCGATAAAAGCGGCCGAAAGGGCAAAGATCGGCCGAATTCGCCTTTTCCGTGTATGGATATGCGCGCGCGCGTGTGTATACAGTAGGGCCAGAGGTGGCCGAATTTTACGGATCTTTACACCTATATATATATATATATATATATATATATATATATATATATATATATGTATATATAATATAATATAATATAAGCGGAAATCAATTCGAGACGTTTCCTGGCCGCACCCCTCCCGGGGCCGCAACTTCCAAGGAAGAGATAAAACTGTTGCCCGGGCTCTGTGGGCCGTGCTACTGTACTTTTACGAGCGCATATACGCAACGATGTTCACTGGGACGGGCTTCCAACTCCCGACATTATTTTCCGAAACACGCGTGCGCATCCCAGCGGGATCCGTTTATGTAACGCGTGGCTCTATAGACGTGTATGACCACATCACGTGCGGAATGAAATCCAGTGGGCTTCCGATAGAGAGAGTACATGCCAATTTGGCTTTTCTCGACGAACAACAAAGTGAAAATGGTCTCCTCTCGAGAGCGCAATGCCAAGTTCTTCATTTGATTTCTAATCACAGTTGTTACATACGTACGGTATGTTAAGAAAATAATGAAACATATCAAATTAACGTAAAATGATATCTTGGTCTGTGAAGATGAACAATATGAATAGAAGGTAAAATAAGACGAAAGCATTTGTATTCTTATCCGAATTTCTAGATAGTATACTTTTACCTCTAAGTTGCCGCTGTCGAATATATTAGAGACTGAATAAGAGTGAAAAATAATTTGTTGTAAGGTACTTATAATAGATAATCTTCTAAAATTTCCTGACTTTAGTCATCCATCTTTGTTACACATATAGGTTTCTACAGGTAAAACAGAACACAAAACGATGCAGTCCCGATACATATTGAAGCACAACAGAAGCTCTTTTCAAAATTAGTTTTCTTGTTACATAGAAATAACTTATTTATATGTATAGGCAAGGAATTAAATCGAATATTACATCGTACAGCATAAGAGAAACCTATTTAGAAGTAATGATAAAATCGCGAACAGAACCTATTTGGACATCTTCTCAAAGCCGATGAACATCTAATGTTCGTTATCTACAAAAATCTATACGTACGTGTTACTTGTTACAGTACACTACAATTGAAAGTATCAGGCAGGTTCAATCGGCCATGCTCAATGAATTCTTAGAACAGATGGATTAAATATTGAAGGGCGCTAGAAAATATTTATTTGGCTATCATTGCCTTACTACTATGTCATCCGTCGTAAGAATACAAAAAAATGTCGCCTGGCAGGTTTTAAGTACGTAAACAATACCTAGTCATCTCTAACTTTTGCTATATCGATCGGTTCTTGCGACTTTTGGTGAGCCTATGGATGATCGCTGGGTTCGGGACCAGTTATGGCGAATATATGCACGGCCGTACACACACAAGTTCGACCACAAATTATGAAGAAAATGAATACGAAGTAACGGAGCATTTCCAAAACCGAACTACTTCATCCAACACTCCGGGAATATTTGAAAAAACTTCGTGACAGTTACTTAGACTACACAGTATTCTCCGCTGTTTGTTTTTCTTTTATTATATTATCGCAATAAAATTCGAACATGCTCGATGCGCTGGAGTCATCCGAATATTTCACTTACTGATGAAAATAATTAACAATACGAACATTAGCTCATATTCCGATTCTTCAATATCAAAAAATTTAAAGAATGTAAACTCGAAAATTTATAAAGCTGTCTTTGTTAAAAGGCATGATTAATAGCCGCTACTGAATCAAATAAACTTTCCGATGTATATAAATTTTAAATACACAGAATTCCTAAATTTAAATGTTTTATGATAAAAACTGAAAGTTATAATCTATCGGCTTAATTTGGAAGTCAACTTCCGATTTAAGCCTCCAAGTAGATAATAATGAGATCATATTTTTGAAATATAATGCTCATCTTATAGGTTCCATTGTTTAATAAGAAAACTTTATATATATATATATATATATATATATATATATATATATATATAATTTATTGTATTCTTTACATTATATATAAAAATTAAAATTAATATTTATATCTTTATATACATATATAAATACAAATTTCAGGATTTTGAACAAGCACCAAGAGGACTCATTGTGGTAAGACTTAAATAGACAGTCAGAAGTCTCCGGGATGCAGAATATAAGCATTATATTGTTGTATTAGTTTAAACAAGATTATCAAGCAATTTCTTCACGTGAGAATAATCATATATATATATAAAGCTAACTAGAGGGAGGAAGAAAGTGAGATAGCAAACACAAGCTATAATAATATTTGCTCTTCATCACTTGAAAGCATTATAAGCGCTATCTTGACGAGTCGATTCAGCATATTAAACAATGCTATCTCTGCTCGAAGGAGATTTGCTCAATAAAACTTTATAGAATTACTCCTTTATTCCCGCGCATTATCTCTAAAATGACACGTTAAACTGTCCCGAGGAGCACTGGTTTACTTTTTATTATTACCGTGGTGGCACGTAGATAACGACCTCGCGATGCGCGACCTCGCGTCTGAAGCGAGTTGAAGCGCGTGCAGATCGGCATCGGTGCGTTCCGTGTCGCCGCTGTGACCTGTGTGTGCGTGTGCGTGTGTGTATCAAATCATATCGCGGACGCTTAAATGTATACGTTCCCTGCTAAATGTGTATGTAGACACACGGCTTCGAGCCGCATCTGCCCCATTGCGAGTTATAATATACGCACTCAGCCTACCTGCCTTTTAGCTCCGATCTCCTCGCTGCTGCCTATATATCTCCGACGACCTTGAGACGCATACAAAAGCGTGCGCGCGCGTACACACACAGACACATACACACACACGTACTCACGCGATCGCGCGCATACGCATAGAGAGACACATCCCTTGCGAAATCTCTCGCCCCCCCTGTCCCGTTCCACGCGGTGCCCCCGCGACTTTACGAGGGACGCAATAAAATATTTTCCCGCAATTGCGTCGTTAATTTCGACCACCGAAAAAAGAAGCAGAAGAGGACGTGTACGAGCAGAAGAGCGTCGGCTGGTGGCCAGTGCGTAGGGTGTATAGCAGCCGCGGCAGTTTCCCCTCGGAATACTCGTAAAGCCGGGGGGAGGGGAGGCACTTGGACGCGGCCGCGCGCGCGCGAGCCAGCTAAAGAGAGCTTACGCGGGGAGACGCGCGGACGTGCCGGAAGAGGTCGGAACGAGACACGACGGATGTACAAGGAGAGAAGGCGAGAGCTTCTGGCTGGGTGCGCGGTGCCGCAGGATCGCGGATAAGTCGGGTTGCTTCGCGCTGGCAGGGCAGCCGGGCCGCGCGAGAAACAACCTACATATTGGGGCAAAGCTGTGAGACAGGTTTCTGTGCACGGGGGACGAACGAAGAAATATCGGATAAATCCGCGATACTCGTTACTGTTAAGTGAATTATTTAAGAAAAATAGATTTAGGTTTGCGTCTACAAACGATGTTTTATTAAATTTGGTTTAATCCAAGATCAATTTTGGATTTCTCTCGAACCACTAATTATTTTCATAATATTGATTTTAAATACTTTTGGTCAATTGTACTTCAGCATTCTATACATTTTAAAATGAATTAACTTCGACTTTGAAATTTAAGGAAGAAGCGAAAGAGAAAAATGTAAATTTGACCTTTTAAGGAGCAACGCATTTTAAATTAACTCGCTTTATTCTATAGAACCAAGGTACATATTCTAGAAACTCCCCAAAATATAAACAAACACGGAAAAAACTATCCTATGTACGTATTGAGTTTCTAGACCACATCGATTGCCTATTTTTCCAGCGTGTATTGATTTTCTACTAATTGTGACAAAATCAATTTTTTTCAAATGGAGGATTCGATAACACTGCAATAAACTGGATACATAATACATTTTTCATTTTCCAAGCAAGACATTGCGTAACCCCTAAGTCATAAACATAACCTAAAACAATAAAAGCTCAGCTTGTAATTTCCAAGTCGACAAATTCGAATCTAACAAAAAGTCATAGCTATAAATTGTAACATATTATAAACCCTGGATTTTCTGTCTGTGGAATTTGTCAGTTCAAACATTTTTTCATGTTTTATCGTAGAGATTACAAATTTGAACTATAAAATAAGAAATATATATATTTTAATGGGATAGAATCTCGTAATAATAAGAACAATGATTTACCATCGTTTTTCAAAACCCGAAAAAAATTTAGTGGCCCAAGATATGGATAAAACAGTTGAGTTTTCTCGGGTCGATGTTTGCAGGTTGCTAATTATTAAGACTCATTAAATATTAAAACTTTCAATAACACCTTTTTTTACAAATTTTTATTTCCTATATACTTAGTTTTCCATTTGAAATGAAACAGAGAATCCAAAATTACACAATAGAGTTAAAGTAAAATAGGGAATCGGTTTTCAGAATGCGGAATTGTTAACAGCGACTCTCTCAATGTTCGAAGTCTGATCTATGCGAATGTATTCGCTTAACTATGTTTTTTTTTTTATGACAAAAAAACATATTTATTGTATGAAAAAAGTTATATACAATTACTATATTCATTCCCATTATTCCTTTCATAGTGGAGGGTCCGAAAATATTCGAGGACAACCTTCCAATGTGGATTTCGTCAAGAGCGCATCATAATCGAATTCTTTTTATTATGTTACGATATACAGGGATTCCTCACCCTCTCTGAGAACGGTAGCCTACAGCCACCCTTGGTGCAGCTCCACGATCTTTTTTCTCTTTTTATTTCTTTATCTTCTTACCTTATCGTTCGCTTCTTGTCTTCAGTGGTATTTTTGAAGGCTCGAAAGGAGACCGACGACGCATGCAAGTGGATTTCAGGGTTACGTCTGTTTCTTTATAGTTACCTCTTTGTATGTATATATATACTTTCCGTGGATTTTCAACTGCCTTATTTACATAACGCCCAGCGCGCTGATTTATCCCCGTACTGTCGCGGTTCCAACGCCGAACGCGAGTTGACCTTTTTTATGCGAAGGTCGAGCCCATAGCCGGATACCGAAAACACTCGCAAGTTCGTATACGTTCAGATATATATATATATATATATATATATATATACATATATATATATATATATATATATATATATATATATAACGGTATAAAAAGAGGCTTAGGGGAGGCGGATAAAAGAAAAAGCAGCAGGCAACGATGCTTGCTCGCACAATAAAAGGTAACTTTTGTTTAGGTCGTTATAACGCTCGCGGCCTTTGTATTAGTCGTAAAACAACTTTAATAGTTCGCAATCCCTCTAGCCGCGCGCGCATGGTCGCGGGGAAATATTATATATATACACATAATATAGAACGTAGGGCGAAAAGCGCGAATTATATACGCGGGGCTGGGTCGTAAATCAAAATTTAATTTTACGACATTTTTCCGGGACTGCGCGCCGGGGGCTCGCGCCCCAATGTATGTGTGTTACTGCGAGACACGAGGCCGACCCGCCATCGGCGCCAACGAGAGCGCGAAAATTATATTATTAATTGAATAATTTACATGCGCACGGCGAGCGCCAGCGGAAAGCCGACGCGAGACGCGCACCGGAAATGAGGGAGTCGAAAATCGGTGGCGCGGATTTTCCGAGGGGTGCAGGTATATATATATATATATATATATATATATATATATATATATATATATATATATACTTTATATATGCAACGTCGTAAGAAAGTTGTTAAATTCTTAATCGTACACAGTGAAATGCCTGTATATAGATATACAGAAACTGTGAATGTAGGCCACAGAGCAGTGCCGCAACCGAGGCTTGATCCTTTAACGAGTTATATTTCGGCCGTAATTAAATTTTAGCCCCTTTAAACGCCCGAGTAGTGCGCGAGCCGAATTCCACGTAAGCGCGTGCACGCACCGGCTAAACGGGACGAGGGGACGACGCCCCCCAGCCCCCGTCTTCGTTCGAGCGCGAAGAATTTCCACAATTAAAACACCCCGCCGTGGCCCGCGCTTCTTTTATGTCTGTGGTGAGGACTCCTCTCTCCATTGCCCTCCTCCCCCTGCCCCCCTGTACGTTGTAATTTTTCGCGGCCACTTCGTTGGGGCAGTCGTTTATCAGGAAGGTACGTTTACCGCTCCGCTGCTCTTCGTTTTATGCTGAACGAATGAACGTTGGCCAGGGTTAAAAGAGAATAAGAGAGAGACCAAAGGGGCGGAGAGCAAGAGGGAAAGAGAGAGAGAGAGAGAGAGAGAGAGAGAGAGAGAGAAGAATGCTTGTAAGCGAAAGAGACAGAGCACTTTTGTTGACTTTGACTTTTTTCGACCCTTCGTAAGGGAGGAACAGTTCCAGCGCCAATTATTTTTCAACCTTGAAAGATGAATATTAACGAGTACTTTAAACTGTCTCGTGTTAATGAATACTTGTGGGGACACCTGTGACTTTGAAAAAAGAATGAGTTAAGTACTGCGAAAAATGCCACCTATTTCTTCTGAGCTCTGCAATATAAATCTTTGAAATTAATGCTAGCCACTTATTTTCACTTTTTGCTCGACTCTACGCGGCACTGTATCATTTAAGAAATATTAAAAAACTTTAGGATTAATCAACGCGGCAGAATTTTGAAATAAATTGAAATTTATATTGCAGCTGTAAATAGTACTTGATTGAAAATAGTATCTGTACAACCGAAAAATATTGAAGAAAAATTAATTTTCCCAAGCGTTTATTCTTCTCGCGAAAGACGGGACAGAAAGAGAATTCATTCCCAAATTATTTCGATGGCTCCCACTGAAAGCTAGCCCATTTAATAGAGGGAGTAAGCAGTCACCAAACATGCAGTGTGTGCACTCTCCATGTACGAAAATTTCAACATAAATGACATGGATTTTAATAAAATTAAACAAATTTATATTATTTATTTTATAAATAAATAAAATAAAATCCATAATTATAGCTACGAATAATCGAAACAGTTTTCTGAGAACAATAAAAGTATTTTTAATTAATTCTTTCATGCAAAAGATTAAATATTAAGTTGTCTCGTCAGTGATGTTACCGTGTTTTAAGCAGAGAAAATTATATTTTAAAAAATGTCAAAATTTCTCTCAGCATCATTATCTCTTAAAAACTAAATGAGAATTAAAATTAGAATTTTCGATTATAGCCTTATTCATAATTAGTATGAAAGCTTCAATATAATAATTTAGAAAGAGTAGTTATGATCTTAATTTTGGTTATGTCTTGAAACATTTGCGCATACGTGCAGCCGTCCGAGCAGCGAAAGTTAACTGCAATATGGTGCAAGTTTTATGCTTATCAGTATTTTGTTTATATTTAAAATCACAATGTTGATGAGAAACCAAGAATTGCGAAGAAAGAAAGCACTTTGAATAATATTTACAATGTGTCCATGAATAAAAAAAAATTTTGTACTGTTTCAATTTCAATTATATAACTAATATTTAGAATTAAGTTGATTATTTCTTTCAAATTTTGTTCCCTTTTTCACATCAGAAACTAGTAAAATTGATTATTTTCCGTTTAAAATTCACAATTTCTACATTATTCCGTAAAGAATTTAAAAAAATGGTAATTTTTTTCAAAAAGTAAAACACTCACATAGATAAACCTATAAAGATTAAAAAAATTTTTAAGTATTCCAAGTAGTAGATATAAGTTACCGATACGACTTAACGAAGTCTCAATCTCACTAATCAATTTGTGTTGAATGAATGAACCAAGATCTGGAAATGGGTAGAAATGTAAATAAAAATTTGTTACTTTTTGCTTAGTCTTCGTTGGAGACGTTGATTTTAAACATTTTATTTTTTACATTTTGAATGCACGGTAGAACCATGAGGGAATTGATTTCATTGCTGAAAATTTCGGGAACAGAATCTCATAATCTCCTTGTATATTCGATAAACCACATGAACGCACGAATTTCCCATTTACAATAGAAGCATCTGCAATAGTGGCTGCCTGATAAAAATTAGAATAGACAAAAATCTCACGCACGAACGGCTAAAAGAGCAAACAGAACAAAAGATATATATATATATATATATACCTGTAATATTCTTGCGCAATACGATTTAATCGAATTGTAATTCGATCGGTCGGTGAAATTCCGCACGCTACTCTGAGGATGGCTTTATTCATGTTTGCCTATATATGTATATACAAGGCGGTCGAATCGTGCGCGCACGTGCATCAGGAAGAGATCGACGTTAATATTACATATTGCTCTCTCGCTCTCGCTTCCACATTGATATGCACCGCCATAGATATACGGGGAGAAGCAGCTATTTATTCTAAGCCAGCAGTCGCTCCGGAGTTATTATATTTGTTCTCGGGATTATTAAATTAATATCCGGCATTTTCCGGGACGTATGGTGTTCTCGAGCTGTCTACACTTATACATCATCGGGCTTTATCATAAGTTAGAGGCTCACTCCTGTATCCCCCCTCTCTTTCTCTTTCTCTTTTTTTCTTTATGCAGCTTAGGGCTTTGATATGAAGCCCGTGGTTTGTACCGAATATATCGACAAACTGACGCACGTTCAATACTCTCTTTTCATTAAACTTTTAATCGTGGTTAGTTGTTCAAAATAAACGAATTAATTCTAAAATAAAAGGTAACTTTCATGTAAAAAAACATTGTTTAAAAAAAATAAAAATCATAGTATTTTTTAAAACAAATATATATATATATATATATATATATATATATATATATATATAATTTATATTTTTAAACCCAAAAACATTCCGAGGGACGCTAAAACTGCAACGCTGCACGTAAATCGCGCGCATAAAAATTATCCCCATATCTACATAGGTGCCGAATTGTTTTTTCTTTCTTCCCTCGTTTCGCGGCCGTCGTGGGACCTTCGCAAAATGACTGGACTTTCGTGCGAGAAGCTAAATCGAGAGGGACGTGCATAGTTTTGTGACTTGTTTTTTAAGACTGGTGCAAAAAATTATATACATATATATACATATATACATATATATATATATATATATATATATATATATATATATATATATATATACAATATAGACAATATATAGCTCGAGGCTCGAAAAGTTAACTTCTTCATGCCGCGGGTATTAACTGCGGACGTTTTTATCACGCGGGAACTTTTTCATCGTGCGCGGAGATTCCTTTTGTATTTCGTACGCTCTCTTCGAACTTATATATTCTAGAGCTTCGCGCCTTTTCCCGAAGAATGCAAGCCGTGATATTGCATTTTTTATGATTTTGGTAGTCATGTATAGACTTATACATGAAAAAACTTTCTAGATCCTTATTTGCTGCTGGAGTTTACTTTATTAAAGAACTGTCGACGCGTAGATAAAAAAATAATATATTAAAATAACATTTCTAATATTTTGTCGAAGTTTTCTTTAAAACAGTTAACAAGGAGAATGCGTGCTTTTATATTTACGCAATACTTGCGCTATACAGCTTTAGACCTGCGCGTCTAACGATTGTCGGATAACGTTTTAGTGTAATTAAGGGTATAAATAGAAGGGATAAACATGAGGTAATGTGCCGAATATAATGCATGAGCGCAGCGAGTCTTGTTCCAAATAGGTTTAGAGAACGGAGGCATAAAGATTATTTCCCGTGATCGTATAATATTGTGTTTGTAATATATATATTAAATACACTAACATTATTATATTCTATTTTTGCTGTAAGTTATTACTTCCATCGCTGTTTATCTTAACCCCTACAATATATGCGCGCGCGTGCGCGTGTGTGTGTGATTATTCTTTGTATATTAAAATACTAAAACAATACCCTAGTTCTTTGATAAATACCTTTATTGGAAATCCTGTCAAAATCTCATCATTAAAAATCAATATGTTATTTGACAAACGATGATGAGATTTGCCAGTATAATCAATGTAATCTTTTCATCGTCCATTATTTGCAATATTATTTGTAAATTCTATACCAGAAGAATAAACGAGGTGAGTCTCTAAAATTCATGAGTCAGCATTTTCATTCTTACTACAGTACGCAGATATTTCTTTTATTACATGCAGATGTAGAATTTGTTTTTGTATGGATTCTTGTATAAAAAACTTTAAAATCTTACAAAAGTAACTAATATTTCTATTAAAATTTAATCACCTAAAATTAATTTATATTTTACAGATTTTTTTTTAAATTATCTTAAAAATAAGAGCTTTTTGAAATCAACTGGATGGATATTTAATATTTTACATTGCGCATTTTATTATTTATCTTACAAGTAAATTGACGTGATATCATAATTTTTATTTAGAATGATTTCAAATATCAAATTTATTTGCCCAGCGATTAAGAATTAAGATTTTTATTAGTTAAGAATAGTATAAATAAATTCACAAAAATAAAGAAAAATATAAATATATTCGAATTTGATCTAATCATTCAGAAATAACAATTCATTTTTTATTCTGTTTCTTGCAAGTTCTGTTATCAGATTATCGCAATTAAGCAATTGGATTAACCCCTTTTCAATTCTAAAAATTCTCAGAGTAGTAAATTGTCACAAGTTTATGCGCTATAGAAGTATATGGAAAAATTGATTTCATTGACTTATTAAACATCCAATTTAATCCTATTATAGACCATATCATAGCATCTTCTTCGTTTCAATTATTACGATTTCTGAACACACCTGGCTTTGTATTTTTACTCTTGGAACAAAAAGATTGAATTCAATTAGAAAATTTCTACTTAAATCATTTGAATAAACTTCAAAAAGTTTCGTTATACTTAGGTCCAATTGTACAGCATCATTACTTAATACATTAATTATATATAGAATGAAATTCGTAATCTAACTATGAGATTTGCTCCTCTTGCGTTCCTTAGTTGCTTAATCATATATTTCTTACTAATAGATTTTCTAAGAATTTTTGAATCAGTCTGGCTCGCCCTCGGTTTTCCTGTACTCAAATTTGTCTTTGTCCAACACGAATTTCCGCGCAGTTTTCAGAGGTCAACGGCGTGCGCAGCAAGTGCCAGGACTAAGGCGATGATCACGCTCGGTGACTCCTTATATATAAAATCACAAAACCGACGGCACGTGAAGCGTTTAGAGGCACGCGACTCTGCATTGCGATAAAAAGACCGGGCATGTGGCTACATACATATACACCTTTATATGCTCTTATACATATAAATTGATATATACAGGTCTATGAACAGAAAAACAAGAGTCAGAGAGAGAGAGAGAGAGAGAGAGGGGGTGAGTAAAAGAGACAGACACAAACAAGTGCTGGTGAATCAAAGGTTGGGAGAGCTAGGGAAGAAAAAGGCAAAAGAGAAGCAACAACCCCTTGACATCAGAAGTACCGATGAGCATATATATATACATATATATATACATATATATATACATATATATATATATATATATATATATATATATATATATAGATATGTGTGAGCTACTATCCATCATGGTAAGAACGAGAGAGTGCGTGGACCGCCTTTGGTTCCCATATATTATTTATATACCGACGTTTCGCCCTCTCGTATTTCGCCACCATGCCGGTTTCGAGTTCCATCGACGGGTAATCCTAATCAAACCAAGTGACGATGTCACTTTTATATATACACGAAAGCGTATGACGCGGGAGCTCGCGGTTCCTGCGGCGATTCTCTATCTTTCTTTTATCTTCAACTTAATTTCGATTCAGGGATCCTTTTTTTCTACTCTTCATGTACGTTTATTTTTTCCAGGGGTTTATGTTCCCGGTTTTTTGCTCCCTTTTTTTATTAAATTACTACTGCTTTTCAACCTCAAAATAAACGACGCATTGCGGTTTAACGACAGAAAAGGTATGCTCCGTCGAAAGTTAAACAGAAAATTATTTCTTTCTTTATTGAAAGCTGGTAAAAAGAAAAATATGGCAAATCTATTTATTTCTCCCAATTTTTAAGCCTTTTGAATTACTTTTACATAATGTGTTATATTTATAAAAAAATTATTTTGATTTTAAATAATCGCCAGGCAAAGATTTTATAGGAAATTTTTAAATCTAAATAACAAAAAGAATCGGTCAAAGAATCCAGAAAATTCTGTTTTGAAAAAATTATTTTTTTAAATATTATAGATACATGTATGACTATTTAAAACTCTTAAGATGAATTTAATTTGTTTCGGATGAATTAAATTCCCTATTTGCACTAGATAATCCTGCACCATAAAATCATCGATTGCATGAATATAACGATATCTTGTTCTCTTATGGGGTAAGTTACTTGAACAGTTACTTGAGAGGAGGAAATTTTTTCATTGGCACAACTTTGTGTGTCGTTCATTGTCAAAGAATTTTTTGTGCCTCTGCAATTAGAAGCACGCCGAGTTTTTCGAAGACGTAGATTTACCCAACTTATAGGTGAAGGTCATATTTTTGGCTCCATTTAGCATGCACTTAACTATCAAGAGAAGACTAGAGTCACCAGAGAACCCATTGCTTCCTCCTTTATAAATTCCATAACAATTATTTTTATATCATTGTGTTTACTATAGAGGTAATAAAGTTTAAACTTAATAATTAAAAACCATGAAAAATATATAAATAGCCCAAAAAATGTAATATAAATAATTTTCACATGAAAGTAATTAGAAGGAAGGGCCATTGGCACATAAAAAAGTAAGATATTAATTTTTTCTTTATATTTTACGCATTTTACCAAGATAGAAGCATTTGGTAGTCCGGTAAACGTAGCTCTCCTTGTAAGTAAAAAATTATACCTTTGCTATATCAAATATAATAACAAATGTAATAACAAATCAAATATAATCAAATACAATAACACTTCGCGAGTAACAAATTGGTCTCGTAAACACGTCTCAGACTCCAACTCTCTTGAGTACTACTTGCAATCATTGAAAAATTCATTTGTTTCAATCAAAAAAGTTAGTTTTGTACTTTACTGTAATTTCATCTCGGATTTCGGTTCGAAATTTTTAGATAGTGTTTTTAAAATACTTAATAAAGTTATACTTTGCAACAATCCGTAACTTTTTTTAGGCGATGAAACGTGTAATTTATATGCGTACATTATATATACAATCTTTATTCTAAAGAATACAGCCACTCTTTAAATTTTCTATTTGTAAATAAAGCCGTATTTACCTCGTTAATCTAAAACGTCGACGCCACCGCTTAATTTAAAATCTGGCGTTTAGCATAAAAATCGCATTAGTCCCCAAAACGCCCGTATAGTACAGAATTAGTAGGAATGCATATATTCTGTATATATATATATATATATATATATATATATATATATATATATATATATATGTACGGATAAGAATCGGGCGCTCTTAATTTCGTTTTAAAAAATTCACTCGCCAACAGTATAGTGTGCACTCCCCTCTCCACCTGTCGTTCTTTATCATTCAAGAGCGAGCCGAAATTTCTCACTTCCGCATATATACTCACTTACTGTATACGTGTGTATGTATGTGTATGAGTGGGTGCCTATTTGTGTGTATTTGTGCGTGCCCGCGTGCCTATGTATAAGAGCCTAACGTAGCGTGGGTCCATGCTTCAGAAATTTCAACTTCCGGCCTTTTTTTCAGGACATCGCGCCGCCGGCACCTTAACCTCCCCCGCTCGCAGCCCCTCTGCCGTTTCTATATAAGTGCATGTTTGCGCGGCACACCGCACTCGCAGCCTAATGGCGATCCTCGCTAATGCCCGATCGTTACAACCATTCCGCTCTTGGCAACTATATTAACTAATGTATTATCACATATATATATATACAGTAGCACATTGGCTTAAATCCACCCCTCCATTGCATCGGCTGCACCTCCGAATATATTCTTTAATAAGAGGTCTGCGTTAAATTTGACGAATTTTAATGCGCTCGCAGCTCGATGGCCCAACATAAAAGAATAAAACTACAAAAGTTCCAATCCCAGCTGATGAAAATGGCGATTGTTCAAAGTTTAATTAACGTTAGAACGATACAATAGTGTTTTATTAACATGATCTGCATACACATGTATCAGACTATTTTCTGAAGCTACGTAGATTTTTCTATGTAACTACGTAACTTACGATGAAGAGGGCGCGTTTTGAAAACCCGAGGCAGTGCCGGGGCGAGGCCCCGTGCGGCAATATATACAGAGAAATACAGAGCGGTGAAAAGCGGCGACTGTATAATAGGCTCGCACTCGCCGGATATCTGCTCCGCTAAGTTTCGTCCTGAACGAGCCGCCGTCCCCTCGCCGCGCCGTGCTCCCTCAATCATATTGTGTGTATGCGTGCGTGTGTGTGGGCGCGCGCGCGCGCGCGTGTGTGTGTGTGTGTACTTTAAGTCTGAGGACGCGCCATCCTGTGCCATCGTTTACCCATCGCACTCTGAGTTACTTAATTAACATATCCGAAGCAATTTTGTGCGCATTCGAGGAAAATGAGTCAGTGTAGGTTTTCTATCAGAAATGAGAAAAACACAATCAGATGATATATTTGTTTGATGATATTTATTTAGACTCTCAATATTCATAAAGCGAAAAATTGACACCGTATTTTACCTATTTTCTAATAGAGTGGTTTACGCAACAACAGTACTTTTTAATAAGAAAATAATAAAGTAGTGAGAAAAAGACAAAGACTGACGAGAGATGGAAATGTAATATCACGTACGTGACAAATTCTCACAGTCCTAAGTCTGTTTTTATATCGGATATTTATTAATGTTTCGACTTTCGATATTCCTTATTTGTTCATAAAATAATAACCGTAAGATTAATGATGAATCTCCCAGTAATATAATCATTATGCATAAAGATATTATTAAGTAAACCTCATTTTAAATATTATGAATCGCTTCTGAAAAATAAATCACTCTTTGCAGTTTTTTTGGACGTAGGTGAGGCATTTGTATTCTTCTAATAAAATTTCTTAAAATTGACTGTTTTGAAAAAATAATTATGTTTATTGAATCCATTACTCGTGAAAGATATGTATACACCGATTATATAGGTATAACGATCAGTTAGTAAATAAAGATATTTCCCAAAGCGGCATGCTTAGCCTACTCTTACATTTTATATATATTAACTAT
This sequence comes from Sycobia sp. Sy_11, assembly GCA_018907035.1. Lineage (NCBI taxonomy): Eukaryota > Metazoa > Arthropoda > Insecta > Hymenoptera > Epichrysomallidae > Sycobia > Sycobia sp. Sy_11. The sequence continues at coordinate 2,551,552 of JACCIC010000034.1, read as the reverse complement.
GTTTTAAGCGACCTCCCCAAAAGTATAAAAACATCGCAGTTCGCCGATGACATAGCAATCTAAACAAACTTCCAATTTTATTCCCTTATAGAAGTGACGAAATGTGATGGAAAAAGCAGTCAATTAAAATGTAATTTTTAAAAAATAAGTTTTAAAAATAGTTACGACTCGTCCGACTAGATTTATAGCTCCTAAAAAAAATGTACTTATCTACTTTACCAATAGCGCATTTGTCCAAACTTACACTAACATACAGAACATTGAAATAAAATAAAGTGAAACGGTTCGATTCTCAAGCCTTATACTCAATTGTAAATTTCATTCGCTCCGCATGTTTACTATGTTCATAAAAAATGTTTAAGGTGCATTAATATTCTTAAATTTTTATGTGGAACATGGTGGGGATCAGACTCAAAAATTCTTACTACAGTATATAAAAGATCTGTTCGCTCAGTCACAGAACAGATTATTTTACGATGCAAAAAATATGAAATTTGAAATCTAAATTTTGAAAAATAAATTGATAAACCTTAGTGGTTTGAAACAACGAACGCCAAAGGAGAAGTTAAATTTAAAGTGGTGGGTTCAGTGAGGTTGTCCTTCACTAACATAAAGTATAGTTTATTATTTTTATGATTTTATTTTACTTTATTATTTTTAAGTTTTAATTTAATTTATTTTCAATAATAACTTTTATTTTAGATTCTTCAGGGCTGACTATAAACAAGAACAGTCTGACTGTCATTATTTTAGCTAATATATTATATTATAAAGACTGTAAGACCGATAAAAATATTTATTAATTTAATTTAAAACAGTCGACATAAGTATAATTTTTATTTACGATTTTAGAATATTGCACTTGTTTTTAACAAATATACAAATAAATTACATACAAACATTAATAATACTTTACTAAATTACAATACTTTACAAATATCTGGTGCTTTTTCTATATATTAGGCATACCCGTTTAAACTGGGTCGATATTATACTCATGGTATATCTTTCTGAAAAGTTCCTTCCCATATTAACAGTGCGGTAAAAACTGCCTATATATATATATATATATATATATATATATATATATATATATATATACATATATATAGGCGAGCAAGATTAACGGCAAACTGTAAGCTATAGGGAACAAAAACCGGTAGAAATACTTTAGACTATTATACCTGTAGCCGCGATACTCGCACACGCAACCGCTGGGCACCGCAAATATGGTATCAGACGCCGTCGAGCCGATGCGTCCAGCTATATATATTTAGAGGTGGGTATGTGAATGTATACGCGCGCATGTATATCGGCGAAGCGCCCGTCGAAAGAAACCAGTTCAGCAGTCTACGCGTATAAGGCTGTGCTATAGAAGACGTCTGCGATAAGCGTTATAGCAGATATGAGCGTCATCCTGCGAGGACAATTATTATCCAGCTGACAGAGGCGATGGACGGTTTTCATTTTGTTTAGTGATAAGTAGCATGGCGAATCCATGAAGCTGGATTTATGTTATATATTTATTTTTTTATGTTTTATGTGACTGGATTACTATTTATTAGTATTTTTGTTGCCTTTTTGACAAAAAATTAATATATATTACTCGGAGATAGGTTATTGTAGACATTTTGCAGCACTTCTTCATAGGAGACGTCCAATTCCGATTTTTTTATTTTGCCAGATTATAAATGTTGAGCTTAAACTTTTATTTTACATCAATAATTTTTTGTAATTGTACATCAATGAGTATAAGATTTGAGCCGTGCGTTCCTTTAAGAGCAGCAACATTGCTAATGTCGGCAACTTTTATAGTTGATATTATGAAATCAATATTTGATTTCATATCAGTATTTACATTTATGTATGAATTTATAGGGTTGTTATGAAAAAATAGGTCATGATTAATAATCCTACTTCAGAATCAATCAGCATTTGTGTCTGTATTTCAGCAACTGCATGCCTCCTTGTGTGCATTACAGTCGCCAAATAAAACGATTTATGTATTACTATGAATATTAATAGTAATTATATTGCATTTTTAAGTGCTTGTGCTGGTTTTTCAAAAAATAAGTCTCTATTATTTACTGAGTAACGGTCTTTGTCATGTTTCAAAATGACAAATTTTAATAGTTCTTTTGTATTGTGATCAAATTTTTTACTTCATCCTTACTTGAGATACATGCAGATTCCATTATTAGAAATGCTTGTTATATATAAAATGTTATTTTGTTCTATTATACTTGCAACTGCACTTGTACAATGTCTTAAAGTTAAATAACTGCCACAGTCAATAATTAAAACTTAGACATAGCTTTGGACAATATTTTTTTACGATCATCGAATAACTAGATTTAATTTCCAATACTTTCAAGACATTTGACATTCTTGTATAATTTCTCTAAAAGAAATTTTAAATCAAAATGTAATTTTGCATTGGCGAGAAAGCCGAATTAAACAAGCTGGAATGCCCCTACTTCGAATTGACACGCGAGATTAACGTAATACGTACTAAGCAAAGCGATAATAAACACACGCATTGTCACTAAAAAGTTTCAAATACACATTTATATGTTCGTGTATGTGTGCGTGTGTATGTGTGTGTCTAAGGTACCGCAGATATAATGATGTACAGAGGTAAAGAGTTTATCGATCTTATATACGAATTCATGCGATATTTAGTCACTTATAGAACTATTCGAAAGCACAAGTATCCCTTTTATTGGTGGATAATGAAATCTTTCAAGTGAATTTATGAATTGTGCATTACGTTTAATACATTGTACATCAAATATTATTACTTTGTACCTAATTTTTTGAAATTTGATAACTTTTATTAAATTTAATGTGTATTATGCGTCAATTTGAGTTGTTTTTACGAAATATTAGATTCTCGTTGAAAAATATAAATGAACTTGAAATAACATAAGAAACAGCAATCAACCCGAATTTAAAAGATGAATTCTTTTAAATAATACTAAATATATATATATATATATATATATATATATATATATATATAATATCCTTTGACGCCGTTGGCGTCTCGGCGTGATTCGATCCATCGCGTTTCCCGATATCCGATCAAGAAACAAAAAGAAGAACCGGCGAGTTGCTCTGCTTTGCAACCATAAGAAAGAATGGAGCATTATAATAGAAAGAAGAAGAAGAAGGAGAAGAAGAAGAAGAAGAAGAAGAAAAAGGAAAAGAAAAAGCAGCCCCAACGGGAGAAGGCGCAGATGCGAGCCGCGTTTTTCGCGCTCTCGCGCCGCGTCACGCCGTCGCCGCAAGGGGCTTTTTCCCTCTCTCCGCGGGCGCGCAGCACGCGCGCTGGCGCGTATGTGCCAACATGTACATAGATAACCCGTTGTCGGCAGCGATGGCGCGCCGGGAAAAATAGAATAAGGGCACTTTCCCAGGTATATATATGTAAGAGTACTGCGGGCGCGCACGTGCTGAGCGTGTACGAGCTCGCCCGGCGATGAAACAGGCTTTCGGAAAGGTGACGGAGCACGCGCGCGCGTGCGCGGCCGAGGGAAAAAAGTGCGGCGCCTAGGCTAACCCGTCGCGCGCTGCTGAATTAAAATCGTTGTCGTTTGGCGATACAAAAAAAGAAAGAAAGACAGTAAGAAGAAGAAAAAGTGTCATGATCTTTTATGATAGGAACAGCTGCATGCGAAGCGAAGCCCGCTGTGACCCTCGGGTGATTTTTCACCCTTTTAGAATATATATATATATATATATATATATATATATATATATATATATATACACCCTTCCGAGATCATTTTTCAGAAGAACGCCTGCTCTGATGCGTGCGGACAGTACATAATTGCAGAGCGTATTGAGAATTTGGTATTTTACAACGAGTCAATTAGGACACTGAAATAAATATATATAATTCAACTAGAAATTCCATTATATTTGAATCGGTAAGAATATGTTTTGATTAAAACATTATTTCGAAATATTGTAAATATTTAAGACCTTCAATTTGTTTGTATTGATATTCAATAGACAATTGAATGATATTTTTTATGAATTTTACAGTACAATAATGCATTCTGCCGCGTAAAATACTGCGAACAAGCCGACAACCGATTTGCAATAATGATAAAGTCATCACAAAAGCAGGTGAATCTATAGCTACAGGAGGACATTTTGAGGAAAACATTATGTTGTAGTCGTGATTGTAGCTTAACTTGACTTCATAATTAATAATTTTGAAGCAATACATTCAAAAAAAAGAAATGCCTCCAATTACGAATATTATAATGGGAAAACATGATCAGATGTTTGAAGCGCTTAGACTCCAATGTGCTACGTATATGTAAAATATATTTACAATTGCACCCAACGTCTTGTTACAACTTACTATCTAATATACTTATTACTAAGATATTGACGGTTCTTTCGATCAATGTAACGTCAATATTTTTTAATACAATAATACATTCGTATAATATCTAGCAAAAGCAAGAATTTCTAAAGATTATCATTTCATTGACATTGACTACTTACATATTCAACAATATCAAAATATATTCTTTAAAACCTTTTAAATAGCAGTATATCTATTTATTTTTCAACTGCCAGTTTTACCATTTTTCAGGAGATCTATCTTAAGTTAAAAGTGAGCTCCAAATTCTAAGCATTTGACCTGTTCATTGTTTTATCTTGGAAATGTATTCTACGGGATAAATCCCCTTCAAATAAAGGGAAAGAAATTCGAGTTTCGTTCAAAAAAATGAGAAAAAGAAAAATCGCTCCGATCGATTATATTTATTGCTTTCGTCCCGGAATTAATGCACAAAAATCAAAATCAAAATTTTCGTCCGCCTAAACATTGTGTCCCAAAACCCACGAAGCTTTTTGTCCGCGCTACCACTCATTGTGTATGTATATATATATGCGCGCGCGCGTGTATGTCCTGCCTGTAGGTACAGCTTCCGTGTGTGTTCAAAGAGCCGCATCGCTGATGAAGTTGGCGAGACCAAAAGAGGGCCCCCGCGAACATCAGGACAAAAAGGTGAAAGGAAGAAAAAAGGAAAAAAGAAGCTTCAGCGCGTCTCGTTTTAGAGAAGTAGCAGGAGAATGAGGGACGAGAGGAACATAGAAGAAAAAACGTCAGCGATGAGCCCTTTTGAACAATAAAAAAGATATAGAAATGGAGAGGTATAGATGAGAATCGCGGCATACAGAAATCGCGTATATATAAGTTTAACTCTCGTGGCGAACTTTCGAGCCATCCGCAACGACCATGCACTTGTGTATGTGTACCTCGTATCGTGTGCGATCAAGGAAGATCGAGAGAGAGAGAGAGAGAGAGAGAGAGAGAGAGAAAGAGAGAGAGAGAGAGAGAGAGAGAGAGAGAGAGAGAGAGAGAGAGAGAGAGAGGGAGAGAGAGAGAGAGAGAGAGAGAGAGAGAGAGAGAGAGAGAGGGAGAGGGAGAAAGAGAAGTGATGTCGCGATCGTGTCTCTCGTGGCAAGGAGACGGTATTATGGCCAATACGATGAATATACCTGGATCCGGACACTTCCTTCGGACCCAGTCGTCGTCGACGTCGCCGCCGATTCCTTGGCATGATTCCGGTCGCCACATTATCGACTCTCTCTCTCTCTCTCTCTCTCTCTTTTTCTCTCCCTGTTCTTCTTCTTCTTCTTCTTCTTCTATCCTTTCGACGGCTCTCGAGTTTATCTCAATCGGCGTGCCACTCGCTCGGGCTGAACGTGTCTTGCCGAAGAGATCGGGAAACCGAGCTTACTCCACGTCCCTATATGGGTATTCGTGGGTATGTGTGCGCGCACATGTACGAGCTCTCGAAATTGAGAGAAAAAGAGAGGAGGCAAACGATCTTAAAGAGCCATTTTGCTTTGACGAGTGGCCTTTTAAACGGATTGACACGGGATATCTTTACGCTATTTATACATACGTGTATAATTTATGCACACACACATACACACAGCTTTCAGAAGATTTGACACGATTAGATCATTCAAATGGGATGGTGAAATGGATTTTCGTGGTCGAGAAACGAGAAAGACCGACCATAGAGATTTTGAGTGATTGAAAAAAGGTAACCTAGTCTTTGAGATCGTTTACGCTCGTTTCTACGAAAAATGTTCAAATTTATTGAGAAATAAATGTACTGCTCGAGCAAGTGAAACAAATGTCTAAATGGTTCTAGTTTCTTTAATTTCGGAGCGTAATAACTTACTGAGAAATTGTCGGTTGTGCCACGCATAGTTTGGTCAATGTATAATTAGAAATCTAACTACGTAGCGATATTACCACCACAATAGTACTTTTCAAAAGAGAAATTAACCGTCTATAGAACATAGCAGACAATCGTTTTTTAATTTTTTAATCAATTTAGAAAAAATTTTAGATATAAAAGATAAAATCATAAAATATGATCAAAAAATTCATCAAATATAAAAAATAAGACTTAAAATCGTAAAAAATTAATAAATATTTTTATCGGTCTTACAGTCTTTACAATATAATATATTAGCTAAAATAATGACAATCAGACTGTCCTTGTTTATATTCACCCCCGAAAGAATCTGAAATAAAACTTATTACTACAATAAATTATATTAAAAATTAAAAATTAAAAATAAAAATAAATTTAATAATAAAATAAAAATAATAAAAACAATATTCTATGTTAGTAAGGACAACCTGACTATCCCACTACCTTAAATTTATATTCACCTTTGGTGTTCGACATTTCGAACCGCTACGGTTCATCCTCAGGATGCAAACTGAGGATGAAGAATAAACTAAACTACGAGTTCAGTTCATGAGGATGAACCGTAGCGGTTTGAAACGTCGGACACCAAAGGTGAATCTAAATTTATGGTGGTCGGGGCAGTCAGGTTGTCATTTGCCAACATAGAATATTATTTTTATTATTTTTATTTTATTTAATTTATTATTTTATTAGTTTTATAGTTTTAAAGTTTATATTTTATTATTTTTATTTTATTATTTATTTTATACTGTAAGACCGATAGAAATATTTATGAATTTAGATACATTTTTAATACATAAATTGAGCAGCATTGTCAAATTTCTATGGCTCATATTCGAAATAGTAGCCTAAAGAAAAATAAAGATCATATATCTTACAAAACGAACAATTTAATCTTAAATTAAACATTATAATATATTGTCTAAAAATATATTGATTTTTAGCAGGAAACACCAGCTTTATATAAGAAGAGGAAGTTACGATGTTCGTATGACGAATTCGGCCAATCTTAAGCAACGCAGTTTCAAAATAAGCCCGTTCCAAAGATATGATATAATTGTATACATATTGTTAATATTTTCTTCTATATCATTACATTTCAGAGTCACACACTTTATTGCTTACAGAAAGCCGCTGATTTTGAATCTTGTATTGAAAAATTATTAACATTCATGCAAAATCATTCTAACGATCTATGCATTCACAAATACGTCGTTTTTTTGTTCTAATTAATTGAAGCTCGCTTTCAGATAATACGTTGCGAAAAGTTGTCTTGAATGAAATCTTATAACGGATGGCTCAGCATTTAAGTGGACATCAATATTTGTAGTTAACGATCACTGCGCAGCCCAACATATATAGGTGTCGAACAGAAATGGTGAAGAAAATGACCTGACAACGTCACATCTCCAAATCCAAGCGGCTTCACCGAGCCCGTTTGTGTATAAGGGTATTTTATGACTGCTATTTAGAGTATGTAGTTTTTTCGCTATTTTTAAAATGTTCTCTTATTAAAAAATCCGTTTCACTCATAGAATTCTATATGCAAAAGAAACTTCCTTACTTTATATATCTTTCTGTATTATCGCCTTTTTGATAGAACTCTTCATATATCTTTGAATTTCGAACTTTTTCCTTAAATTTATTCGAAAGGTTAACCTTTCTTTAGGATTTATTGCACGAATGTTAACCTATGAATATTAACCTGTAAATATTAACCTCAGCTGCAATATACTAATTAATTAGAATTATTGAAAGAAAATATCAATATTTTTTATTTTACCCAATTTTACATGTAAATATCAAATTTCAATCCATTATAAAGTATTCGAACCAAATGGGCGAGTTTCGTTAGATTTTGTCTGTATATGTGTTATATTGTGATTCATCAATATATCCAGTTTCAGGAAAAAATCGACAGAAAATCGATTTTATCATTTATTACCTTTTTGTTATTTAGTACTAATAGTTCATCACATAATGCGTACAAAGTACAAGGCTTATTTTCGAGTGTCATTGATCAATATTGATTCAAGTCATCCAATTATCTTTTATTTTTTATTACACGTAGTATTTAACGTCGCTCTATTTATGCTCCCTTCTGATGCTAAACTCCAATTCTTTTCTATAGCGAGCAATCCTTCTTGTTCTATTATCTAAATCTTCTCACCTTTCCCTTTCAAAAAGGGCATTTAAAATGTATCTATTCAAATGTATCAAACATCATTTATATCAAATATCAAGTATAAATTCAACCAATAATTCAACTTAACAAATGAAGCTCTTTTAGTTATCCATCTTCCCTCACCCTTCAATTCGAAACTGCCAAGTAAAATTCGAATAATCAGAAAATTGACTAAATTTATGATTTGCCCACTAAATTTATAATTTAAGAAAACCTGTACCTTTCTTTCTTCCTTCGGAAGGAGGGGAGAGGGGTTTGAACTCAGTTAGTGGCGCTGTTTAATTTAATCGTTGTGCATTAAAAAGTTTCATCATGCTTACATGCATAAATTATAATTTACTAGACCAAATTATATACGAGAGCAGGGTGGGAGAGAGGAGGCGAGGAAGGGAGCGAGAGAGTTGCAGATAATTATATTACGCGTAATCAAGGTCCGACAGTGAGAGAGAAGGGGGGAGCAGAGGAGGCAGAGGAAGAGAGAGCGAGAGACAGAGAGGGGAGAGAACCTCGGAAGCGGGCAGCGAGGGCGCTGCTTATCCGAGAGGCCCAGCGGGAGGAAGATTACAGCTTGGCCGACCGACCGTACCATGAACCTGACCGCAGAGTCAGTCTATATATATATATATATATATATATATATATATATATATATATATATATCTCATACGAAATATTTGATTATAGCAACTGATGGGATCATCATTTTGGTATTTTTTGCCTTCGCCGACCGAGGCAATCACTAATCCAACTTATCGATACATTCAGACCTCCGCACACACACAAACACACACACACGCGCGCGCGCGCTTTTTATAAACAAATCCGTTGAACGTTCGCGTTATGTACAAGACTGACAGGAGGGAGGAGGGAGAGTCTGCACCAGAATCTAGATCGAGAGTTACATTACATTCGTAAGCCGAGTACATTCGTAAGTCTAACTGACAAAAATCCGCGCCATACGCAATCGGCCGATTTAGTTTTTATATTTAACTTTCGTCCCACGGAAATGTGGCATATTCGACCATATATATACATATATATAGAGTACATAAAGGAAGAACCGAGCAGCATCGTCGAAAAGTATATAGGATATAGACATAATATAGTCCTGAAAGCGCGGTGCGCGTGCATATACGAAAGAGATGTGCGCTTCCTTTAACTAGAAGTCTATACAAGCGATTTCTCTTGTGTCGTACTTATATCCGTAGCCCGCTTATGTATAGAAACGAAAAAGGATCGTATAAGAGGGGTAAGGCAATGTCAGTGAGGGAAGGGAGGGTAAGGGGGAAGGCAAAAGAGAGGCGAAGGAAAGAACCAGACGAAGAAGGAGAAAATAGGGAAGAGCTGGGCAGAGGGAGGAGGGAGCGAGCGAGCGCCTCTCGCTCGCGCGCCAGAGATCCGATCTGTCTAGCTGTCTTGACCGAGCGATCGTGATCGCCGGCCCTGTAATTACATCGTAATTTATGCGTGTTACGGTGTGGAGCGATCCTCGCGGAGCATGGACTCTGTATAGGTGCCCAACCCCTCCCCTGCCCCTCCCAGGGCCTCGACGTCCGCGCTTATATCCCGCCTTGCACGAGGATGTGGATTTTATCCGAATCGCGAGAGAAGGAGAGAGACAGAAAGAGAGCTATTCTGGTGTAGCCGCCACCGCCGCCGCCGCCGCTCTTTTGCACGATTGATTTTATCCGGTGTACGCGCGCGAGGCTCGAGCTTAAGGTTTTTCCGCCGATCTTTAGATGCGTGTGTGTGTGTGTGTGTGTGTGTGTGTGTGTGTGTGGGCGTGCGCGTGTGTGTATACCCGTCTGCGCTGGCTCGCGCGAGCGTACGCTGCTCCAGTTTTTGTTGCTCCTTTTGTGTTTTGCCAGCGCGCGCGCGCGCGCAAGAAAACTGGCGACAGTAGGTACACTGTAGAGTGCACGGCGCTTCGCCGCTATATATAGATGGGGAGGGTGAGGAGGGATAAAGGTTTACGGATGGTCGTAATTACGGTTGTCGGTGCGGTGAGCGAGCGCGCCGGGGCCCCGGCGCGGGTCGTCGATGCCGCGGCCGTTGTTTTCGTTCGCCTCCGATGCGCCGCCTCTTAGATTAGTTGTTCTGATTCGCGATAAATTTCCTGATGCCCGCGGTCGGAAAATCGATGATCGCGCGCAAGCAAGCAAGCGCTCGCCGTCTCCCCCGCGTACCTGCGCTGCGCGACGTATGCGGGCTCATTATATTTGGAGGCCGGAAAAAGGATGCGCAGGGAACGGAAGAGTGCCTTTAAGAGAGGTCGCAGTTTTTGTAGACGTGGATCACTTGTGTAATTGCGGGGATCAGATTCATATCTTGTGGTTGACCTTTTTTTCTTTTTCTATATGAAAACTACGTAGTCTTTTCCTGACAATTGTTTTACTAATGTTCTAATTATGCTTTAAGAATAGTGTACTGTATCGACGAGAAATTTAAGAAGATAACTTTGAATAATTTTGATCATTTTGAATATACGATTTTACATATTTCAAATTCAATTAATAATAGGCATTTGAAAAATAAATCTAAAATTGATTATTCTTTTAAACTTATGTAATGTGAGATTAAACAATCTGTGACATAACATGTGACATAACAATATTAAACAAAGAAGAATAATTGTGCATTTAATTTTACTTTGTTGTTATATAATTGACAATGAGATTGGAAGGATTTATATTCGAATTAAACGTCGGTAAAAAGATATTTTTCGTTGATTATATAGGATTAATAAATAATTCTATCAAATTCTAGGGTTGTTTCATTATCATACCTTATTATAGAATAAAGCATTGGCAACAAATGGGAAACCTGCCTACAGAGATCGTTTCCATTGAACTGTTACCTCGACTGTTATATATATATATATATATGTGTGTGTGTGTGTGTGCGCGCGTGGGTGTGTGTGTGTACTTAAAATTCTGATGTTTGAAACTACCCACGTTTCTCTTCAAAATAAAAAAGAAAATTTCTCTTTTTCGAAAGCACCCCTGACAATTCTTATCGATGATATATTGTCAAATCGATGAGATCTGACTGAATTTCGATATGCTGACTTTCTTTTTTTCTGTAATTCCTGAAGGGGAACAGCATCGCTTCGAAACGTCGACTTTTTGCTATTACGGAAAAGCTTGGTAAAAGAGGATTTTCCGTCACAAAAAATAATAATTTTCAATTTTTATGCCTCAGATGGTATGTGCGTGATTGTAAATAAGGGAAGTTTGACTGACATTATAATTGTATAAGTTTATAAAAAAGACCATATTTCTCCGTATAAAATACTCCTCATATACTTTTTTTTCACGTCGAACAACAATGCACAAACGTAATTTCGAAGAAAATATAATAAAAAGACAGTCACGAAACTCCTTTTGAGTATCTCAATCGGTACAGTAGATAATCGATCTCTGTAGATCGCGTCCTATGAAATTTCACATGCGTATACAATTCGTAAGGCAGTTGCCGCACACGCCGATATACATCTCATGTATATATATATATATATATATATATATATATATATATATATATATATATATCTAACACAAGTTCAATATGCGGAGGATCCTTCACCCTCCTCTTTTTCTCCCTCTCCAACCTCATAAAGCCACGTTTTATTACCGTATCAGGTGTACCACTTTTGTTTCAAGAGAGAAACTACCGCGGGGGCTGTTGCGCGCAAAGCAAACCATTCCATCTATATCTACTACTGAGCCGTGACCGCTATAGGTGTGTATGTATACACGCGAGAACAAGAAAGTGAGAGAAAGAGAGAGAGCGCGAAATAGAGAGAGAGAGAGAGAGAGAGAGAGAGAGAGAGAGAGAGAGAGAGAGATCCATTTATGCACATATACAGGTCCACAAGTATGTACGACGTGGTACGACCCAACGAATCTCGCTTTGGGAGTAATTTCGCAACAGCTCCCTCGCCCAAACCAACCCTAATGCACACCCTCACTCTCATGCTCCCTTCTTTTCCTCCTTCGTTCTCCCGCTTCTCTCTCCTCTCTCTCTCTCTCTCTCTCTCTCTTTAGGAGTTCCTACGTCTGTCTGTCTTTCTCTCATTCTCACTGACTAGTGTAATCGTTTCTGTTTTTTAAAAAGGTCTATCCTTACTTTTCTCGCGTATTTATCTTTTATATATATATATATATATATATATATATATATATATATATATGTACACACACACACACGCACACACACGCACGCACGTACGCACCGCGCCGCGCACGCACACACACACACACACACACACACACACACACACACACACACACACACACACAGAGAGAGAGAGAGAGAGAGAGAGAGAGAGAGAGAGAGAGAGAGAGAGAGAGAGACAGAGAGAGACAGAGATAGGATAGGATAAAATCCATAATGCGCCTTACATGTTGATTTGCACCATTTTACCAGTAAATTTCTATTAGCTGTATTGTTGTCCTCGACTAAGTCAAAAGCTAAAAATTGAAAATTATTTCGTTGTGAGTTCCAATTTTCAAAAAGCTCGATTCAAAACCATTCTTTGACAATTTCATTAATGCGATACTTTGAACTATTTATTTAAGGTTTTTTCAAACATCCCTCGTGTTTGACCCTGTAGCCCTTCTCTATATCTCTTGTTCTCGTTCTCCCTCTGTAATAATCGGGCTCGAGTTTAGTTAGGATTCCACACCAGGAATGCACAAGAAAATCAAACGTGCTTTATGACAACTAAACATATTACTCGAGGTTTTCGTTATCATTTGATTTTTGTACTACTTATTATTTTAACAATAAATAAGAATCCAATTAAATTCCATAACAATTTTGAAAATCTATCGTAATTGAGCTCTGATTCTCGTTCTCTATCTTTGAAGATATATAATTATATTTTGAATACATCTAGAAGAATTAATTATTAAGTTCGAACAAATTCTATTATGGCATTAATTATATGAATTTACTAAGAGTAGCAAAAGTAATGACATTTTTGTATGTCATTCAAGGACTGCTTTATTCAAGAAAATAGCTAATACCAATGTTCCGTCCAAGAAATTATCTAAGAACCTTGATTTGAACCTTCCAGACAATTTACCATTACTATCTTAAGATCAGCTTTTGTTGTTTAAACAACTCATATTCTGCTGTATATTTTTATCGTTTTTACAATTTAATTAATCTTTTAGTATAATAATGTAATTATATTAGAAATATATATGATAGAATATAATTATATAAACTAATATGATTATTCTGACAACCAGATTGCCCTTATTTAAACTCCATAATTTCTAGAATGTACAAAATGATAATTAAATAAAATCACCCTTGTCGCCTGCTTTATATATATATAATAAATATAATAATAAAATATATATGTATAATTTTTTAAATTAAAAAAATTGCTAATAATTATCAACAATCAAATTAAATTTACATATTTGGAAAGAAAACTTCATTGAATTTCATTATATTATTATCAACATAGTTCAATATTCATTCATATAATAAAAAGTAATTTAAAAAAAAATTATTTTTAACTAGTTACTCTTACTCTTCGGCACCACTTTCACTAACGTTAAACTAATCGTATACCAATTTGGCAGTTCAGATAAGTCGACGGTGCAATAGCCCAAACTTCATGGGTCATTTCTTGGCGAACAGAATCGAAGAAGCTTGCAGTAGATTTAGTATAGTGGAAAATTGTTGGATTTAAACCGAGAGTATGAAAACGGAAGGAAAAACAAAGGGAAGAAAATAAAGGGTCTGACTGAGAAAAAAGAATAGATGCAGTTAAGCGAGAATCAAGATTGGAAGTTTAGAAGAGCCAAGGGGAGGGGGCGGATCAACACCGACGTACATAATGAAAATTCGATAAAGCCTCAACGCACACAGTAAAAAAGCTGCAGGGAAGGCGGTGCAGGGGCGTGCGAGATTCGGAGTCCTCTACCGGGATTATCGTGTATTTGGCGGGTATTACAGAAGCAGACTTTGGGTTCGAAATATATTAGTTGACGAAGGGAGTGGGTGCATGAATACTGAAAAAAGGACTCTAAAATGTATTTCGAGCACGTCGCGTTCCTGGGGAGAAGGGACCTGACCCTACACGATTTACCCTAATTATCCTTCGCTTATATATCCTTCTAAATAGAATCTCGATCGAAGGTAACCCTACAAAAACTTTCCAAGAGGGCGTGATTTTAAATAAAACAAAAGTATTGACTTTGATAATGTTCAATTTCATTCGAAAATCTTTACACAAAATATATTTTTTATATTTTCACAATTATTCCGGCAGTCAATAGACTGATTCATTCATTCAGGTTATACTCATTTAATTTTCTGATTCTTAAAATCCAAAAATGGGAATTCTTTTTCAAATTGAGAGGCACAAGCGGTGTGTAGAATAATTTCACATATCAAGAAATATGGTATTAACAAACAATATAATTTCACATATCAACAAATGTATAATCATCGTAATTTTGCGCCTTGATTTTCACAGAAGATAAATCAAAAGAACACAGAGGTATATGGAATTCTTGTATTGATCGCCTTGCGAGTCGTAAAATAGGATAATTAGCTCGTGGATTGCAAATGTCACGCGCACTATATCACAAATTGGTTTTCTACGTTAATCAAAAACAACTTTATAACTTTACTTATCGACAAAAAGACGTACTATTATATAAAGTTTTCACGCGTAACGCGGAAATATTAATGGATTAATATAGCTATAGATAAGGCACATCTTGCGTAGAGTGCAAGCTACAAAATACATAGCACTATTCCCGACAATTTATATGAGGGAATGCAACCTTACGCCATATATATATATATATATATATATATATATATATATGCGTAAAAGCAAACCGCGCGTGGCTTCTTTTATGGAAAGATTAAAATTAACGGGGACCGACCCGTCCACGGAAAGACGAACGTGGAGGTGTATATTATAATTATCGCAACTGCCGCTTTGACAAATTCCCGACGCAATCCGAGTAGTCTCGGACGAGATCCAAGAGGAGGAATTTCGCAGCAGGAAGCTAACCGTGCGGTCGCGCTGCCAAAGAACACACTCTCTCTCTCTCTCTCTCTCTCTCTCTCTCTCTCTCTCTCTCTCTCTCTCTCTCTCTCTCTCTCTGTCTCTACGGGCTCTCTCGATTTTCTCACGAGCTGACGCCAGCGTACGGAACGCAAGTTTTAAAACTCAAGGGAAGAAGAAGAAGAAGAAAAAGAAAAAGGAATGGGACGACCCGTCAATTACAGGGAACTTAAGTCCCCTCGAGATTCGCCGCTGAATTATTACACATATACCATACGGTGGGCCATGAGTTGCATCCTTGCGAATGTTTATCTAACGATCGTGCGTTTACCACGCGTACGAAACTTTCGGCACACGACCGAGCTGATCGACCGCACAAATCATCGTCGACGCGCAGAAATGAAAGAATCGACGTCAACCAGGACGGCTATCCAGATCAGCCCACGCGCGACCAAGAAATTGATGAAGTAAGAATTTCCACCTGAATGACGCGTATAAGTAAGAAAACTAGGAGGTACTATAAACATTGAGTCATCGAAACTATATATATTCTGCAGTACGATTTTCCGGATTCTGAATCTCCGAATACGCTTGCTTATGTACAAGCCTAATAGAGGCGCAATAATCTGGCAGTGATCCCATCCGGCTGGCCTTATATATATTCTCAACGATATTGTGACATGAGCGGGGGCATGAGAATATTCGATAATGCACCACTGGCACTATTTTACTCTACTATATATTTGAAAATTGAATCAGAAAGAAAACTGTTTCACGAATAGTATACAGATGATATATTAATGTTTCCCGTTCCACATCATTGGTGAAATTACCAATAATATATATCAAATAATAATTAATAAAATACAAAACGTTTTCTGATATCAAGTAACTCATGAAAAAAGAATACTTCAAAGTTTTGTGTACGCAAAGCTCTTACCATAAATCGTAGCAAAAAGATTACTTGCAACAACCCCGAAAAAATCAATATGAGACATTCCATAAAATAATTAGCGGCTATTTTACTTTAATTTGATAACTCCTTTCACCTATGTAACCTACCGTAATTTTTTATTAATTTCCTTTTCTTTCCAATGATTATAAATTTTTTTTTGATATTTATTTTATTTTTGTATGATATATCTGGTCATGAAAATAATACCTTAAAAATTCATTAAATTTAAGTTATCGAATACTGCTAGGTTTGATATAAATTCAACCACTAATGGATTAGTAAAAATAGATACATATTAGATAAAATAATTGTTTCTTTCCATTTTTTGCTCAAAATACTACTTTTTAAGCTACTTAAAGGGAATTTAGGTATCGAATTGAAGTATCGAACACAAATCGAGTATACTGTTCATATATTCTACGATTGTCAACTTGGATACGTTCTTGCGAGGAATATTCGACTTATTATTCTTAGATCGTTTGCCTTAAATCTCGGGATTGTTTAAAGCATATAAGTATTTGGGACAAAGTTCTCCAAAATAGTCTTTTGATGGTGAATAATAATATTACAGATTTAGTTACTCCATGGAGGTGGCAACCAATAGAGTGATCTTTCTTTAATTGAAATTCAACGAGTACCAAAACATATCATATTAATCATCCTCCTGTATATTAAGAGGGTATGTCACTCCACCTCCACTCAAGCGATAAGACCGTTAAGCGGAAGTCGCACAGTTCTCCGGATGTTGGTGGATTGTATCTGTCAAATCCTAAATAATAGAAACATATTCTTTATAATAGGATATACGGTATTCATGGAACTCTGGCGAACAGAACGGCCATTATTGGTGAATAATCCAAAAGGTTTCTTTCGTTATTAGCAAGGCTAATCGGTTATATTGTCACGGAATCTTAATATCAATGATCAATCAAATTAAATGGAAAACGATGGGTCTTGAACGATGGTGGATAGCAAAGAGCAATTTGATACAAAGCCTCGCTCTCTACCTGCCGCTTGGATGATGACCCTCGGTATCCCGTGTAAGCCAGAAAGACTTATCATTATTATTCATGAGTCCAGCACTTTTAACGGTTATTGCCGGCTTTTAGTTTTCAAGCAGGATTCGCGTACTCTATGCAGCGATTCATCATCAGTATAGCACATATCTCATGGATCGACATCTCTGTATTTCTCTCTGTCTCTTTCGCTTTTTCGCTCTATCTCAGTTGCACATCCTCCAATTGATCCTCTCCATGCTCCTTTGCCTCTGATCTCGTGTGTATATATATATATATATACATCTTATGTACACTAGAATCGCCCGCAACTGGCGGGACACGGGAGGTCCGTACCGAACTTAAAGGTGTCCGATCGGGGGGAAGGAGGGCGCGCAATTACGCGCTCTACCTCGAGGCCTCCCACGCTCGTATTTTCTTCAAAGAAACAAAGAAATCTCGCGAAGCGAGATTGCACGGGGCAATCCGTTATATACTCGAAATCGTGACTACACTCGATCGTGTATGTATGTGTATATGTATAAGAACACACACACATATATATATATATATATATAGAATATAGCTTTAAGTATCCGCTCTGCCTTCATCTTATACTGCGGCTCGGGCAGTTTTTCATCCATGCTCCTTTATATATATATAGATTTATAGTGGTATACATGTATAGCGCATTAGTCGATGCAGCCGCCGCGCCGCTGAGGCGTCTAAAAAGCGCCTCCTTGCGATCCATATACGCGGTCGTGTCAGACGCGCAATTAAAATCTGCGAGTTCGCTGAAATTCAGACAGACGGGCTGTCTCTCTGGTCAAGGGGACGAGGAGGCCGGCCGAGGCGGAGGTGAGGGGGCGAGGAACAAGGATAGAAAAGCATCGCTTTTCGTGATTATCGCCAAACGCGGATAATCACGATAATTGCGTCATGATTGCGCTCCATTGACGATCAATAAAAGCGGATATTGCTTCGTAGATGTACGGGTTTATATATATATATATATATATATATATATATATATATATATATATATATATATACAGAAGAGAACGAGGGGGAAAGAGAGTCGAAGGAGGCGATTGCAAAAGATCGGTGTAAAGAGCCACTGCGTATCTATATACCGCCACCGTCGCTCGGACGTTCTTCTCTGACGTTCTCACGAATGAAATTATTCCGGAAGAAATAGTAGCCAGCAAGAGAGACTGAGGAATCGGGAGAGAGAGAGAGAGAGAGAGAGAGAGAGAGAGAGAGCAAGGGACAGGGTGAGGGTGAGAGAGCAAGGGACAGGGTGAGGGTGAGAGAGAGGAAGAGTGAAACAGTGAGGTGCAGGATGAGGATAGCTGGGTTAGGGCATCAGGTGGTCGACGTTAATCACTCCGCGCGCTCAGCACCAGCGGCAGCAGCAGGAGTAGTGGAGGAGAAGGGAAAGAACCGAGACTGCGACTGTCAGAGGGGAGGAGAAATGCGCGTTCCCGCTCTGTCGTATAGGACAGAACGCGGAACCCGCAGACCATCGTGCAAACTTCGACGAGGCGCAACGAGCCTTCTCTATATGCGCTTTCTCGCTCCTCTCCTTCTCTTTCATGCAAATCAGCGAGACCGCTGGCTTAAATAAAAGACAGAGCGAGAAGGAGAGAAAGGATGAGAGAGAGAGAGAGAGAGAGAGAGAGAGAGAGAGTAAGTGAGATGCAGGATGGGTTCACGGGCAAGGGAGTTGGCAACAAGTTGCCAAGAGAAGGGACGTCAACGTTGTTAAAGACGATCGGTAAAAGTAACTAAAAAGTCCTACATAAAAGGACTATTTTATTCTTGATTCTGTCTCAAAACCCTTGAATAATAATTTATTTATCAATTCATGCTAATAGAAAATTCATGTAAAATAGAAGCCTTGTTCGTTTTTAATAAGGTGCAGTCTTACATCCTCAGTGGTAAGAACTTAATGCATATAGAATGGTATAGAAGGTAGTATACATATAACAATTTTATAACCTTTAAGTAATATAATTTCATTCGGATTGCGATTTATTTAAAATTAACCAGATGGTTTATAAATGATTTGTGAATACAGAAGGAGAGAGGAGGGAGAGAGATGCTTCTATTTAAAATTTCTCGGTCATTTTCTTTATATTAAAGATATATGATCGACATCCATAAGATCAATCTTAACTTATAAAGAACATTCATCGCAATAAAAAAAATCTCTACACGTAAGTCAAGTCTCAATGTATAGAGCTGTCGTATACATCCGTGAATACTAATGAACCATTTAGATTGGCTCCGCATGGCAAACGACATTTCATACGACATATATGCAAGACATCTATATTATATATAGATCTGGCAATGTATATATATATATATATTACCTGGGCATATACATATCCGGTAAGGGAGGACCGGCAGCCAATCAGTCCTCATCGGTAGCCAGCCGCAAGATTTCGAAGTCCATTTCCGTTTATTTCGCGCATCCTTGATGAGCTTCGCGTGGACCCAGAGATCGAGAGGGGAGACATGATGCCTCGAAACAAGATAGCGGACATGCCGTGAAAACGTTATAGTCACATATTCTTGCGGTAGGAATCTAATGCGAACTGCCACGCACTCGCTGGCAAAAGCGTCCGCTGTGTCGCGGTTGAACTACGCAACGCCGAATGGTACCGGGGATAACCAACATATACAGAATATATATATATATATATATATATATATATATATATATATATATACATATATATATATATATACTAATTTATAAAGACAAAGCGTGTTTTTGTTTTTACACCATAACCGAAAAAACTACTGAACCGATTGTTCTGAAATTTGACATATAGATTCTATATTATCTTAGGAAGGACATAGGCTATGTTTTGTTATGGAAAATCATTTTACTTTCATCAATAAATTAAGTGAATGGTTTTAACAATCAGTTTCGCCAGCGGTCACTAGGTGGCGTCATGAATCGCAAACATCAACTCAAAGTAATCCGCTTAAAGTATTAAACCAGGCCAGTTCTAACGAATGTTCATATCCAGCTTTGGAATTCGTATCCGAAAGGTGTGGCGTTAGTCGGTATTACCCTTTTTGTTCTACAGGTTAATCTGATAGTATTCTCACACGTTATGAATATCTTTTAATTTGTGTAAATTTTATTTTCTCTTGAAAAAATCTCTCTCTCTCTCTCTCTCTCTCTCTCTCTCTCTCTCTCTCTCTCTCTCTCTCTCTCTCTCTATCTGTCTCTCTTTGGCTCTCTGTCTTTCTTTGTCCTCTTCTTATAAAATGGTTCTGTATGCCAAATCATACTGAATATAGTTTGTGACGACAAATTATATTTTTGTTTTTATACGTTATATTAACTTCAGAATTGTGACAAGAGCCTGTTTTTTTTAGTTTGATCAAAAGAAATGATGACAAAATAGGGTATCTTTACCAACAATCTCGAAACTATGTTATATATATATATATATATATATATATATATATATATATATATATATATATATAATATCGACACTCTTGCATAAAAGGCAATATCCATCGTCTGCTAAAAAAATATGCTATTCGCATACCAACATTTTTTTTTAATTTCAGTTGGCATCACTACGAAAATATTCACGGTAATGAATTGAAAAAACGGAAATATTGTATGTATATTATATTGTACATATTATATATACACATTTTAACTACGGTTTACTGAGCCGTATTGCATTGACGTCTATAGATGGTCGGTTACGAAATCCTGTTGCCTCAAGAGGATTACTAAAGGCAGTGGTGTGTTCGGATGATAGAATGCGATGTCCAGGTCTCTGAGCGATTTCTACGGGAAATATTGTATTTAGTTGATATAGAACGACATTTAGGTATGAAAAAATCAACTTCTATGGGAAGGTATTCTAGGGAATTCGTGTTGGGATGGTAAAATACGATATCTAGGTCATTCGGAACGACTTCTACGAGGAATATTGTCTTTAGTCCTTAGGAAGCGATGCTAGCTTTCTCGTACCGACTTCTACTGGGACTCTCGTGTTTAGTTGGTAGGAAACGATGTTTAGGTATGTCGGGACGACTTGTAGGGGGAGTTTCATGTTCGGATGATAGAATGCGATTTCCAGATGATTTGGAACGACTTCTACGGGGAGTGTCAGGTATAGTTGGTGGGAAACAAAATCCAGGTATGTTATTACGACTTCTATGAAGAGATTAGTATTCTATCATTTGAACATTCGCACATTCCCAGTAAGAGTCGTCCCGGGATAACTAGACATTGTACTCTACCTACCCAACACAAAACTCTCTATAGCAGTCGTCCCGAGACATTTCCTATAGTCCGAACATGATGCTCTCTGTAAACGTCGTCTCGAAACACTTGCACATCTTTTTCTACCGCTCCAACTCGAAAGTACAATTTTCTCCATCGAAGCCGTATTTAATATCCATATATATTGTATAAAATCGTCAACTTTTTGAAGTGGACGCTACATTGAAGTAGCTTTTTATACAGACGCGACGATAGTTAAATTACGGTCAATTATTTATAGTAATATAGATTTGTATATATAAGAGTACTTTTTACTTAGATATTATTGAATTGTTTACGAAATCGGTTAAATTATTATCTCGGGCGAAGCCGAGACGGGGGATGCTAGTATATATATGGTTGGGATGAAACGAGGAATTCGCGCTGCCAAAGCACACTGATGTCGAGATGATTAACCAAGGTACACTAGAGATTTTCCAACGATTGATTAGATTATTTCGAGAGTGACAGTAGGTGGTGGAGGGAGGGCCAAGCGGAAAGTCTCACCATCAGCCATCACCGTCGAGAGAATCCCCCGCGGAGCGGAATTCGAAATTCATGCGCTTGATGAAAAGCAGCTCGTTGCCCCCGCCCCCTCCTCCACCGAAGCCCTGCGGGGAAGGATACGAACTTAATCGGGCAAGTGTTGGCGCCGCGAGAGAGCGCAGACGCGCACAATGGCCCCCTGACTCGTTCGAGGCAGCTCTTTGATTTATAATAGGATGATACGTTATATGGGTTTCCGGCTGCCGCGGAACGAAGTGCCGTATTGGATTAGGCTATATACTGGATGCATATAGGCTTTACTTTAAACACGCAAAAACAATCTGCGCCCCGATGACTCTGCTTCATCTATTTGTAAAAGAAGAGATATTCGAATAAAGCTTTCGGTATATCCTCCTATCGATAATTAGATGCAGCTTTATTGCAACTATTTAAATAGTTTATATGTCTCCATCAATCGGAAAATTCTATCAGAATAATTGAGAGAATAATAAATCGTTTAATAAACTATAATCATTTTTAATTCAAAACATTGACGTTCCATATATCGTTATACACATGTGTGTAATTATATGTCACTTCTATTCATTTATTATACGTTGTTCTTTCCTCTTACATGTGGTGTACATTTATTTCTTTTATAATTGAATATCATCG
Organism: Sycobia sp. Sy_11; assembly: GCA_018907035.1. NCBI lineage: Eukaryota > Metazoa > Arthropoda > Insecta > Hymenoptera > Epichrysomallidae > Sycobia > Sycobia sp. Sy_11. Next base: position 2,528,648 of record JACCIC010000034.1, on the reverse strand, counting down.
TGACCAAGTTCATATGTATATATAAAACTATATGCTCTGCCTTATCAATACTTCTTATTCATAAAACACTTTGCAACTGTATAAGGGACAGTGTATATGACTATAAAAACACTATATAACATGTCGCGCACGCACACATACGCATAGATCATCAAAATATTCCATTAGCTCAGTAATGCCATCACAAAACATATCGCGCTACTGGTGTGTGTCTCCACTGGAGGACACGCTCTATCTCTCGCCAGCACGCGCCCCTAACAGTTCCCCCCATTCCAGCCTCGCTCTTCCCGACTAATAATCATCGCAGGTGGTCATCGGCGAGGGCGATCGCTCATTAACTCAGGCGGACCGGCGAGCGCACACCCGCACGATCTACCCTGCAGGCTGCGGATCCATGATATATATATAAACCTATACATGTAGTCTCCGGGTCCATAAATAACGATGGGGCGCGTCGTCCCGGCAGTACGAATGCTGCTTCTGGATACGCAGCGCACTGCACTGAGGAGGACTCTTTCTTTCTCATTCGAACCTATGCTACATATATGTCCACCAAAGCAGCAAGAGGGATCTGCCGCTGCGGAGCTTCATGCTGCTAAGGGAAGTGGTAATCGCACGTGGTTTTCATTTTGCGAGGCATTAAGGTATTGCCCTCTGTCATATGTGTATACATACATACATACATACATATAAATATATATATATATATATATATATATATATATATATATATATATATGGTGGCTTAGATAAGGGAGCCACCGCGGTGATGCTTCCACTTGCAACATAAGGGTAGACATATAGATAGATATATATATAGCGATGAGGGCGCGCATCTCTCGCGCAATCTCCGGAGCCATGCGTCAGAGGCTAATCTTCCGGACGACACTCCCCTGAATCGCTCCCTATCTCTCTCTCTCTCTCTCTCTCTCTCTCTCTCTCTCTCTCTCTCTCTCTCTCTCTCTCTCTCTCTCTCTCTCTCTCACTTTCTCTATCTCTGTTTCTATCTCTCTTCCTCTGGCTCTCCCTTTCATTCTACTAATCTTGATAGGACTGTGCTACGAGAGCACGCGTCTATAAGGACTTCCCTTTCTCTCGCCTCCCGCTCGCCCCGTCATGTCCCCCGAAGGTAACATATAACAAACCGAACCAGTTGTCATCGATTCTGCTTGTATATATATATATAGCGACTGCTCAGTACCACGCAGGCTGTCCCGGTCCATTTGGCACGCTCGCGCCATTTTCCGAATGCCTCCATATTTACCCGCTGACGTTCGCAGCCCCTCCTTCCTCACCACCCCCCGTAAATACGAGTTAAGCCCTTATCGCTCGATCGCGCGAGCGATAACGAGGATTATGAATATCTAAGCGCGGGCTGCAGGGAATACGCATACTGTAATTTCGAAGGAAAAAAGCTTTACGTCTCATCTGCGCGTGTTGGGGAGGGTGGCGGGGTGCGCGCGCACGTGTAAATATCCCTCCCGCGCAGTTGAAATCAATGATTCGCACACGTAGACTAGGGTACAAAGAAGTCGCGAATCGTGTATAAGGGAGACATTTGTCTTGCGGGCGGGGTGAGGGGGACCCGCTATCTCGATCTAGGCTCACGCGTATCGGCTCGCGGCGAGTCGAAGGAAATTTTAGTAAACACATTTACATCTGCGACAGCGGTATATAGATATCGGCTTATCTAGATAAAGAAGAGAAGAAGTTTATTATATATATATATACAAAGAATTTCAAGTCAATTACAACAAATTTAAGCCTAATATGAAAAACTTCTTATTTTATACGGAAAATGTTTTTTTTCTATACTACTATAATTTACTGTAATCCGCATAGAGATAATAACATAAGCTAATGGAGTAAATCTGAGGTACTTGCCCTTCAAATGTAATGACTAGCGCTCTATCAAAATTCTCTCTCTCTCTCTCTCTCTCTCTCTCTCTCTCTCTCTCTCTCTCTCTCTCTAAAAGTATGAGATTGGCAAGTATTTAACGGCAAGTATATACGATGCATGTGTTACAACATATATGTTTGTCAGTTTTGTGCCTTGTCTCCATTCCTCTAAGTGTGCGATAGAAAGAACGATCTCTTGACACATCCATTAGATCTGCAGGATAGGCCTCACATTTCATCTACCCTTATTGTCGTATAGTAATCCATCACTTCTTGATGATCTCATATTCAAGCTCAAATTGTTTTCAACTGTTTAAAAATAGAAAATATAAAAGGTCTAGTTCAAAAAAAATGTGACGATCTGAAATCATCTATATTTGTTAAATATTTATAAGTTTATTCTTGTTTCTTAAAAATTCTAACTATTATCCTATTCATTTAATTAAACAAGGAAATTTGTTCTTTATTTTTTCAATACTGAGCAGCGTTTGTGCAAATCCAGAACTGAAGCTAAAAAATAAAAATTGTTTTATAGACAAAAACGGAAGAAGTATTTGAACTATTATGACTTTGTTTAAAAATTTATTTCTAAATTTTTACATTAGTTTTTTAAATAATGTTGAATCATATAATCATAATATATTTATGTTTATATAAAGTTAAATTACATTTATTTACTATTCTATTTTTATGAATTGTACCTAACCATATCATAGCAGAATAAAAATATTGTTTATTTCAAAATTATTAAAGTCAATTTGCGTATAGCTGTTGTACCATAAAATAAAATTTTCCTGTAAGCTATGCTGATAATGCATCTATAGAAATACTATAGTATACAATAGAAATAGTCAACGTTTATTGAAATTTATATTCCGTGCCTGCTATTTCAAATTCGAAATTTGATCCTTAAAATTTTGAATTAAATTACTACACATCTAAAATTTTAAAAACATTAAAAGTATACTGAAATCATTGTCGTACATTAGATATTAAACTAAAACTAAAACTGAAACGACGACTATAAAAGCATTTTTAATATTCTATGAATATTTTATGAAAACTTTTTTGCACGAAAATAAAGAACATAACTTATACCAATTTTCCATTCAAATAAAGAATTCGATTTTTCACTATTCAAAAATATAAAATACCTTATTTATAGGCACTTCGAATATTTACTATAATTCAAAAACCGAATGTCCGTAATATCTCTATTTCCTTTACGTGACATTTCGACCGCGACAACACTCCATTCATTCCCTGTTTTTTATTTTCAAGAAGGGAAAATTATATACCATTTAATCATTAATGCATTATTGTGTGTGTGTGTGTGCAAAATATGTATATTCAAATCAACAATTTTTCTACCCGAATAATCCGCATACGTGATTTGCGTTACGATGCATATTACGCCCAATACACCACAAAAAGGACACACCCGTCCGCGCATACATGGGTATATATATCCAGAGAGCGGCAGATTCTTCGCAGTGACGCGCGCGCCAGCGGGAGCAGCAGACCAACCGATGATGATAACGGCGTAGGAAGGGGAGGCGGGTGCGCGCGCGATGGGTTTTTCGATGAATTTATTCAGCTGACGATGTTATACGCAGCGTGAGCCAACAAAATGAGCCCGACGAGTTTTTTTTCCACGCTGCCGCGGCGAATGCCCCCGTTTCCCCTTCCTCGCGTTGTACAAACACGCGGCCGTGGGCGGGCAGGGGGGGGGGGCTCGTCGTCATTAACTCACAAATTAGGGATCGATTTGATTTCCGATTACCACAATTTTTTCTTTGTTTTGTTTGGTTTCTTTGTTACCCACCTCTCGTTAGCCAGCTACCAGGAGTGCGTATGTATGTGTACGTACAGCAATCTGATGACCCTGAAAAAGTAACGTGCGAGTGTCGCGCGAGCTTACGGAGAGTGGGAAATTCTTTTTTCTCTCGTTTGATCATGGTAAACATATCGAATGTAGGATCCACATCGTACATGTATACTAGACTATATTCTACAGCGGGCTGAATGTATATAAAGTATAATTATAACATATGGTAAATACATTGGGAACTTGAGATTATTTAATTACCTAAATTAAATGAACATTTAATGGAGTTTTGAGGTAGTTCCCGAATTATTCGACGTCAAATTCTTTACAATGTATTGAACAAGCAGAAATAAAGAATGCGCTTTCTTTTTCTAACGAGAAATTTATACCTATGGCATATAAAACTACATCTATGCTATTGAATAATGAAGGAGAAATAGGGTTTTACGTATCGTTAAATTAAAAAAGGAAAGGTATAAATGAAAACCTAACATTATATTCTTTTGAAATGTAAAAAAATTACATGTTGAAAATCAATCGCTTTAATTCTATCAGATATTTTAAAAAAACAGAGACTGAAGACTTAATAACGTTTATAAATTCGAAGGAATAAAAAAATAAAATATGCCACTCATTACACCAACTTAGAAGAAAATTTGACCTATATATAACCAAAAAGATGTTTTTTCCTACGTAAGAAGTAACGGGCCACTGCTGTAGGACCAAAATTAAAATTGCAATTTTTATACGTTGAAATATGGGAAGTATTGAAAATTCATTATAGTATAAAAAAAAAACTATACAATTTCATTGAGCTTTAATTGAATATCTATGGTAAAAAAAAGTACGAGCACCTAATAGAATCTGTCTTAGTGTATACGAGGGCTTTCGTGGCGGAACCAAGATTAATATGTGCTTGTGTACATTTTATTAAAGCTTTCGAAAAAATGAGAGGTTTTGAGAAAATAATGAGACAATGTAACGACGACTTTAGCATAAAACTCTAAATGTACATTTGCCATTGAAAGTATTTAGAGATTATATTTCCACGATTCGATTGGCAACTGATTGGTCAGAAAAGCCCCGCTTCATTTTCCATCCCGACCCTTCGTTGCAGGCGCGTTCAATCACCCGAAAAAGTTATATAAAAAAAAAAACGCGGAACAACGCAACGCATCAATTTATCCATCCATGACATTGGCTTATAGCCGGGTGATTTAGAAGTGCTGAGAGGGGGGAGGGAGAACGGTTGCGAGGGTACGGGACAAAACACGTCGCGAATTCGAACTCGCTCCTTTTATTTTTCTGCCTTATATACCCGAGGCGTCTCTGATTTGGCCCCGCGGATCCTCGGGGGGATAGGAGTATGGGCGCCGTCTTGTATATAGAAGCGAGAGAGAAAGAGTGAGAGAGCGGGGGCGTCGATGGAGGGAGGGAGGGAGGGGGGCGAAGATTCGAGATTGAAACTTTCCTGGAATTGGATGTCAGATCAAACGAGGGCCCGTCAGTCTTATCGCGCGTCCCGCAGCCCGCGCGCGCGAGAGCTATATAGCGAGAGAGCCGCGTTGCTCCCGGGGCCGTTCGCTCGCTCGCTCGCTCGCGTGCCTCGAATATTTAACGAATAAGAACGAGGAAAGGAAACGGTACAAAGCCGAGGAGTCTATTCTTCCGTGCTCTTCGCCTGCCCCCTCCCCCAGGTCCCCTCTTCTTTCCTTCCCATCGGATTATACCCCGAACGGGAAACTGAAATTGAGGCGATTTCGGGAATCGGCTATTATTCTGTGCTTTTCAGAGGTTTCTTTTTTTTGAGGAATTTTTACGCTCGTAATGCGAGGTGTGTGTGTGTGTGTGTGTGTGTGTGTGTGTGTGTTTGTATAAAAAGACGTTGAAGATCAAAATCGGTGCTCTGATTGCGCTCTTCCGACTCTCTCTCTCTCTCTCTCTCTCTCTCTCACTCTGTGCGTCTGCGCGCGCGTGTGTGTGTGCGTGCGTGTGTTTGCGCGTGCGTATGTGTGTATTCGAATATAATATATCAATTAATAGGTAATGTTGAGAGACCCAAGGGAACAAATTCTTATAAAAGTTTTAAATATCTATGTTCTTTTAATAAACCGAAGTTGTAAGTATTAAACAAATACATTTCAAATAAGAACAGACCATTATTAAAAATTGCTGGTGCAAATGCATAAATGATAAAACTTTTGAATTTAATTTATTTTGTACGAGTTTTAAAACTCTGTAGAAAGATTCTACTGCTTATCTTAAATAAGATAAGCAGTAAAATAATAAATTAAGACTAAACAAGATTTGACCTACATGCAATGTTCATATCTGTTCTACTATTATATTTTTTACTTAATGCCTTTAGTTTTTGTTTGTTAATAAAACAGTTAATACTACATCATTATCAAAGTAATAAACCATTTGTTTTAAAATATTTAACTGTACTACTGAAACGCGAATGGCGGTATGTTTCTTGCCATACATAGTTCAGGAGAAACTACTGAATTATAATCTTCCTCGATCTTTCTAATTAAAATTACTATAGAGTTTTGCGTAATTCACGACGAACAGTTTGTTTTGGATATGCAGGCAGTCTCTGCCTTTGTAATGGAATCTATAGAAACGTGTTCGTTTTTGTAATGATGCAAAGTATTTATAGATATTTTTTATAAGATTTAAAAAGAAGTTGCGAAACCCGTTAATGTTGTCTATACCTTAAAATCTAAAATTCCAAGCGTCTATTGAAAATTATTTTTATGTTACACAGTAAAAGTCTTTTTTTTTAATCATGTCATTCACTGCACCGTCGATGAATATCTGATGGGCGGGAGGGGGGGGGGCGAAATTTTCATCTCCTACTTTTCAATAAAACTTGTAACTGTTGAAACCCATGAAAATAGGTACGAAAGATGAATATTAAATATATTATCTATAATATCATAGTTTTTATTCATATATGATTTTAAATTTATATAATATCGTATTACTTTATAAATTATAAATATATTGAAAAATTGATATAATTTAAATATGGTAAAAAATTTACCAATAAGTAAAATAAATAAATTTGCCAACATTTACGTATTATCAACTTGTATTAATTACAAAAAAAATTTTAAGTAATCAATTAATAATCAAGTAATCAGGTAATCACTAAAAAAAGTAATCAAGTAATCACTAAAAAAGATTAAACATATCGAATTCTATATGAATTATTATCGTATAGGAATTTGTACTCAAATCTTCATTTTACACACTTACCTATGTAGAAAAATAATCATAAATTTTACGAAATAGTTCTTTACAAAATAATTGCACGAAATAGGTGTAAAAGTTAAATTGATAAATGATTGTATTTAAACGATCACACTTATAGAATTACATATGGAAATCTCATTTAATTCAAGTATGCGAATCATTATTTGAAACTAAAAAATTGTTACATCAGTTCCTATATGTGTGTGTGTGTGTGTGTGTGTGTGTGTGTGTGTGTGTGTGTGTGTGTGTGTGTGTGTGTGTGTGTGTGTGTGTGTGTGTGTGTGTGTGTGTGTGTGTGTGTGTGTGTGTGTGTGTGTGTTTTATGCTCAAAGAATATAAGACCTGTCGGTAATTAAAATCTATATTCTGACACCAGTTCGTGCGGCGCGCCGGCTAAATCCTCGAAAATAGCCGTGAACATTTATGGAAAAAGATCGATTCTCGGTAGCGATTCCACTTTTAACTGATCATGGGCGTTCAATTAATTCTGGCATATATACGTGCTTTATACGGACCTGTTGCGACTCGTTCATCGCCAGGCGATGATATTCATAGATAAGGGCGGGAACGTTTTCGAAAATACTTTGTAGAGAAGGAATAACTGACGTTTATGGGCTTTAAAATACACTGTACATTGATAATTGACGAGTTTCGTCGATTTTTAAAATTCAAACGTTTTCAGATTCAGTGTGATCCAACGATTTATCACTGAAAAAGATAAATTCTGTAATTTCTTTTGATAATTAGCAAGAAACATACAAATTTATGCGGGGAAACAAGTGTCGACCAGTTCCATATGCCAAATAAAAGATATTCGGAGGAAATAAATTAGGCGATTGTAGTAAATCATATGTTACGATAGTCAAATTTGAATCTATTCAAATCAATACTATTTTTCGCTGATTTGATTAAATGTTTATCTTAGGAACAGATGAAGGTATTCAAAAATCATAATTGTAATTGTATTTATTAACTAAAAATTATATTTCCAATAATCCTATGTTACTCAAGCTTATGTTATTTAAACTGTAATTCAATCTAGTTATATATATATATATATATATATATATATATATATATATATATATATATATATATATATCTATATATATATATGTATATATATATATATATCCCTAGTATCAAAAATATCATATATTTAGGATAATTGAATCAAAACCTGATGTGACTTTAATTTTAATTAACATAGTATGGTACAATAAAAATTATATACAGCTCGTGGTCGTTTTCGAAATTTTTTCTTTACATGTTTCGCAATGATTATTTCCAAAAGTTTTCTCTCATATTTCTTTCAAACAGAGAAATATGTTTTCTTTCAACTAGGGATATGCAAGCAAAAAACTATAAGCATGGTATACGATTGATAAAAATTGCCGCAAGGAAGATTTAGGCACTCTTACAGGTTATTCAGAACGAACTGGTATGTTCATTAGGTTAAAGTTTAAAGGAGGTTTCATAAATCAAAAATTTTTCAGTCTCAAAACCAAAATTCATATTATCGTTGACTTCATGAGCTGTACTAAGTGACATAACATGTCTTCTTATTTTCAACTAAGCTCTCGCCATCTCTCTCTCTCTCTCTCCCTCTTTAGCTTTCCCATTGTCTATAAACATCCATCAACCCCTTGTTCATATAACTATCGCCGAAAACCATTAGTTAGCGGACGGCAGCGCTGACTGCTACACATATATAGTTGACTTTGAAATAGTTTTCATTCAGCGGTCTGAATTACAGCACCATTTGCTTAGTTTATCTGCTCATAATCGTCACTATGATCTACAAGGAGAAACACACGGATCGCGCTGCTCTACGCAATAGAAATGAGTTTTAATGGGACTTAAAAATTGGTTTTCTGTTTGTATATCGAGTATATAAGTCAGACATAATTGTGGGAATTTATTCATGCCAAGCAACAGTTGAAAATGAAATCCCGAAGAACAAAAAACATATTATTTTATCGTAATTTTGTACATTGAGCAATTTTATACTTTTCGTTACTTAGAGTAAAAGGTCTATATGAAAAGCTCCATATTGAAAAACCAATATAATATTACATTTTTCAGATTTTTTAAATTAATTTAGACGTTATAAAATTATATCGATAAATAATCTATTATTATTATGACTTTATCATTATTAAAAAATAGTATACTGGTATCGTTGAATTAAATTATTCAATTAGTTTATAAATTATTTTTTCTATAAATACCAGCTTTATGAATTTATAACTAGATTCGAAGAAATAAAGAAAATTATAAATTGTAAATTATAATATAATTCCCAGAGGAATACGATAATTTTTCTTCAGAATAAAAACTCGATATTTTTATATACTTCATATTAACTGTTACTACTATCTTCTATATAAAATTCTTATTTATAGAACATTGTGTATCTCGACATGAGGATGGGAAATTCCCGTTAAATTTTTATATAATTTAATGCCTAAAATTTGAAAAGATAAATCAAAATATATTACTAAGCTTTTTAAATATTTATTATTAGTATGATTTCTGTGAATGGTAGGAGTGGGAATAAATTCGTATTCGAGATACAGTTAATTGTGAACTTAATGAAAGAAAGAAATTTGTTGATTATAAACTTGTATATAGAGATACAAAATAATATCAGAGACAAAGTTACGTATTATATAAGCGCACAAACGCAATGACCGAAGTTGCAGCCTATAGCTCGGTTATTAATTTTTGTTTTTGTTTTACGGTCCTCAAAACTCTTTTTACTTTTATGACTTACAATACGACAGTACATTCTATCAAGAACACACGCATGAGACATTTACGAACGCTCGCGACTGTCCTCTCTACTCGTCACACTTTCGACCCATTATTTCAATTTTCCACGCACGTGCAACATGTAAAACAAAAAGAGAATTACTTGGAACAATTTCTAATCGAAATTTACTGCTTAAAAAATTACATGTACATATATTAAAACCATTTTCATGAACTACTTGGACTAATCATTGTTGATCATGAGAATCACAGCAGCTATTCCAGTTGATTCGACTGGTTTAAGTTTGGAAGTTCAGTAATAAATGACAACTTGCTTAATAGTTTTCGATTAGATTAACGAATAGACGTGGCTCTTTTGTTGCGTGATTAAAAACATACAGAATTGCAGCTTATTTATAGTAGAGTATGTATAGCAGACTCGTGCAAGATGCTTATAGATCATCCGTACATGATTATTTTTTTTTTTTTTTATTAAGCTTTATTGAAACCTTTACAGACTTATTTAAGCTATAATGATTATTATGTTGTATTTTGGCATAAAATATATAACAGATAATTTGAAATACGGGGGAAATCCTTACATATAATATAACAAAAGCTTCTCAATGTCGCTAACTTTCTTTTAAATACTCCTCGTTATACTGCGAACTTGTACATTCGAGTGTGAGCGCGATATCCAGGTAATCAGAAAACATTTGTCAAGTTCGTTTTCATTTTTGCACGAATCAAGACGCGTCTCCATAGTATTGCGATGCCTTCAGCGGAGGGCAGAAATAATTTCTTGTGTCAACGCTACATAGAATTGTCGAAAGCTAAAGCATAGTTTGCAGTTGGTTTATTGGTTGGTTTATTATTTCGTACATTTATACTTTTATATTAAATAAAGTGATTTATGGTCTAATTTACGAGCTTACTATGTCAATTCTAATTGAAAATTAACAGTAGTGTAGCAAACTCGCAAACTTAGTACTAATTGTACAATTATATTCCTCATATAATTCAGCTATAATATGAAATAATACTTTGAATCAAATCACAGCTATGTGTCTCTATATAATTGCTGATAAAATCAATAAATTTAACAATTCAAGCGAATTTACATCATTAAATTTATTTGCTTTTAAGAATTCAATAGACTATAGTTTAATAAATATTCGCCGTGCATTATGCAAATGGGGATATGTTGACTTTGCATTTTTTTCCCCTCGAAACGCTACTCTAATGAGAAAGAAATGAACAAAAAGCGTTGCAAAATTTAATACCCTTCAAAACTATCGAACCTTTTATATATATATATATATATATATATATATATATATATATATATATATATATATATACCTATAGTCCAAACAGTAGTTATATAAACTACCAAGTCGCTCGCATAAATCTCCCCAAGCCCTATAATGCTTCATTCGCTAAACTTTGTCGTGCCCCTCCTCGTCCCTCGCTCCACCCTTCCTGAGCTTGTCTTTGTGGTGTGTATATATATATATATATATATATATATATATATATATATATACATATACAAGAATGAATGCGCTAGCGCGCGAACCCCTCAACAAATGAACACATAAATACATCGGTGTGTCTCCGACCAAGCGTAATTAAAGTATAGCCTATATGGCCAGTCACCTAAAAAATGCTAATCCCATATACGAGCACACTGGGAAGATTTTGAAACCGAGATGCAAGAGAGAGAGAGAGAGAGAGAGAGAGAGAGAGAGAGAGAGAGAGAGAGAAACTCACAGTAGCATCTATATATATACTATAAAATCCACAATCGTGCGTCACGGTGTAGCGTCCCCTCATCCTCCTTTTTTTTCTATACTCCTTCTGTTGTCTATTTTGTACACATGTGTATACTCTGTCCGTGTGTGTCTAGAAGTTTTTTTTTTGTCAGCGAAGTCGGCAATCGTTTGAGCCGCACTTAAGCAATTCATCAATCGATGATTATCAGTCGACGATCTCGTGGAAATCGTCGGGAGATCGAGCAGCCCGATACATCGAGTGTGTCGAAGCAGAGTTTCGCGCTGATACTTTATACACACACACACGCGCGCGCGCGCGCTCGCGCGTCCGAACCGCTGTCGCACATGGCGCGCGAACGGATTGACCCGAACGCAAAGACTGAATATAAATATAATAAGGCGCGCGGGGGGATTTTTTTCAGCGGCGGCGCATAGCTGAATTTCTAATTGAAATATTTTCAGCCAACGCGTACATTACATAGTCGGTCACGAAAGCTTCTCATATTATGCGCCCGCGCGAGCTCCGGCCGGACTTACATTATATCATTGCGAGATAACGATTTTCGATCGCCTCGCTTGAATTTTAAGCCCCTAATCGCGGGATAATCGTGGGTGCCTCTCGACTCGTTAATTACACATCCGATTCTTATCTGACTCGCGAGCATGAGATTCTGCAACGTAACTTAATAGAATTTCGGCAATGCGGCGTCGGTCTAAAATCTATTGTATATACGAAAGATATCTTCCAAATGAATATTCATTTTTCTTCTATATGTAAAATTAATTTAATATCGTAAATGTTCGCCAATTTTCAGCATCGTTTTTTTCATTAAACACTCGTTTTTTAACAGTCGAGAATTTTCGTGTCTTTAACGATATTCCTCGTATTATTTCTATAAAATATTTGATATAATTAAAAAAAAAGATATATTTTCATACTGCTTTATAAAAGATGTTTCTTATTTATCCGATAGTACAAAAAGCGTTATTTTTACTTTAGATTTATAAGTAATGAAGTGCATAATTCAATGATTTACAATAATCCATATTTATAAAATAAATAAATATATAAATATAAAGACGGTATGTTGCTCTGTTTCAAAGTCGCTTGGACTTCCAAAGGCGAGCTTCGTGCACATCGAGAATTTAAAGTTTAATAAAGCTAAGATATAAAGCTACGTTCGCTATGGCTCAAAATATAAGGAAAAGTATTGATATTTATCATCCGGAACAATCGAATTAATTAATTATTTATTTATAATGAAGCAAGAACATCTTCATAAACTTGTTTTATTTCTTAACGAATTGTAAATTCTAAAATAATCTTTTTGAAAACTCATGTATAGTATTTAATTAAGTGTATATATTTCAATACATTACGAAACTACTTTAATGTAAGTCAATTGCCGGCATTATAATAGTATAGCGAAATCTTTCTTGTATACAGAAACGATAAATTATTAATGATGTAATGCCTGGATGATAAAAACTACTAACAGAATTCTCGAAGTTCATTTAAATGTAGAATTGAGAAAGTTACGAAGTTAGCATCTTATAAATTTAAAGTCTTATAACTCAAATCCACTCAGATTTATTTCATTATATAATTTATTTCTTCGACTAGAATATCTAAACTTGTTGACATTATTATGAATAAAAATACATTATTTATATTCCTTATCATATTGATATCTATATTCATAGCTTTTTGATTATGAACCGCCTTATGAACTGTAAAAACTGTAACAATCGATACGTTGTATGAACTTTTATTACGAAAATTAAGCACAAACTTATATGAGCACCGTAAACATCAACATCGAACAACATGCGGAGAATAAGCGATTTCTATAATAAGACACAATATTTTTATACTAATTGAGGGAAAAAGATTATCTTTCCAGCCATATATATATATATATATATATATATATATATATATATATATATACATATATATATGGTTGATATTTTAAAAGTCCGCGCAAACCAATTATAAAAACGAAGTAGCTTCTCAAGTAGCTTTGTACTCACCGGAAACCATCTAATTTTCTGTTGTTTTTTGTTTTAATTTTTTCTTTCAGAAGCGCCTATAAAGCAAAAGAAACTGAGAAGGGATTTCGGACACTTCTTCTATCTCGGCGGCGCGGCGCGGCGACTCCGTGCGGCTACGACGCTTATTACAGAGGCGAGAATATGCGCGCACGTCGTAAAAGTCACTTGACCCTCGTTGCGTTGCGGATGAGCGGAGCGAGAGTTAATTTTTTCTATGTAATATAAGAAGGCGCACATGGACGAGAGAGGGAAAGAGGGGCAAATGGGATGAGACAGAGAGAGAGACAGAAATAATTTAAAATATCTTTTGGGTGATTTTGTCTTATTTCGTTAACTCCCTTGCTACCGACCTGCTATCTCTCTTTTTTCGAATCTGTTCTCTCTCTCCTTCTTTCTCTGCATCTATTACTCTTTCGTACTCGCTAGTGTCCGAAAGGACGGTCCGAATCGCTCGCTGCCTCTGTCTCTCTCACTCTCTCTTCCTCTTCCTCCAGCCAGATTCGCGGAATATTTTCTCCATAGACCGCGGCCTTTCTCGGAAACCCGCGTCCTACTTAATTACATGTGTGTAACAAGTTTTGTATTTGTCACTGCCTCGCGACTTTGACCGTAAACGACCCCCGCCCCCATTGCCGTCTCTCTTTCGGCGCGGAGCTGACGCCCGATTAAAGGATGTCGGCGGCCGAGCGCGTGGGACTAGAGGTACGAATTTATTTGCTTATAACGCGTTTATTATGCTCGGCCGCGTGCTCGGCGCGGCCTTCTCCGGAAATTTGCCGATCGGTTTAGCCCCGCGGCTGATTTGATGACCCGCGGGCGCGCGCTCACGTTCGGACACGATCTCCCGACCACCGACGATGAATGGGCTCAGTTATATAAAACTATCATAACGCGATTAATATTATATCTCGCTTTCGACATTTCCTTTCCGCGTTCGTGTGCTATCTCTCTCTCTCTCTCTCTATCTCCCTCCTTCCCTCCCTCCCTCACGAATTTTGCTACGGAAATTTCGCGGTTTATGCAAATAATTTCTAGAAATAAAACATATTCCTAGTAATTGCCGCTGCAATTTACAATAATTAATAAGAAAAATGTTTCGTTAAACTAAGTTCTGTGAATGAACGAAAAATTCATCTCGACCATAATTAAATGATTTAGAAACGAAACACGAAACGAGAAATTGATTAAAATACGATGGTGAATACTTAAAAATATTGCTGCTAAATGCGGTAATTGTTCAGTTGATAAAATATTAATATTTAAGGATACGTTACACGGGTCAGTTCTCCCTTGGAATTATGAGACCTTAACAAGGAAACCCTTGGTTAGTCAAGAACCAGTGTAGAGTTCGCTCGAAGAGTTTTTTACCTTGTAATCGCTTGGAAATAATGAGAAATGACTAACACGACGCGTTAATCGGTCATCCTTAACACTGATAATAATTAATTCTATATTAAAATTTATTCATTTATATATTTTTATTCTGTATCAATATTTAAATGCACAAATGTACATCATTCTATTCATTTCGTAACATCGTTCTCTTTTTACGTCTTCCTTTTGAATTATTAAAGGGTCAAAATAAATCGAAAGAACACAAGGGTAAAAAATTATAAAAGGACATGGAATCATAAAAATTCCAGATTATAAGATGTGCATTTAAAATATCGCGACTACACAGATAATTGAAATAAAAATAAACGATCTAGTGCTGAGGAAGCGTAAATCAGAATTAAGAAGAAATAAGTTTACTTAAATTATATTAGAGCATTATGTAACTCGACTTTTAATTAAAGGGTAACGAAGATCAGAATTAGCACAAATTAAAAAAATTCAAAGAAACTTATAATAAATGTCATTGTCGTTACAGTATCGAGCAGAATAAATATATGCTATTATGGTAGATGTAACATTAACAAATATTTTACATTATTTCTTATAACTTATTTTTTAACCACGAATTTGAACATCTTTGACACCATATACTCATTACTTTGAAACAGAATAAAACAGAAAAATATTATTGTGCACAACTTGTAATTTATGAGTTTCATCGTTTTCCAATATGTAAAGTCAGTAACTGTTATAGGTCAAAAAATTATTCTATAAAGAAATACA
This sequence comes from Sycobia sp. Sy_11, assembly GCA_018907035.1. NCBI lineage: Eukaryota > Metazoa > Arthropoda > Insecta > Hymenoptera > Epichrysomallidae > Sycobia > Sycobia sp. Sy_11. The sequence goes on along the minus strand of JACCIC010000034.1, from coordinate 2,512,958 downwards.
TTATATTTGTATATATAATAAGTTTTTAATCTACAAAGAGTGATAATTAAAATTATTTACAGACCACTTACAGTTTTATCTTCTCCCTCTCTCTCTCTCTCTCTCTCTCTCTCTTTTAGCATCTCATCTACACTCTCGCTCTGCTTTCGCTCGATTGATTATGATAAAACTGAGTGTATCGATTTGTTCATACATTACTGTTATTGAATAGCATTCTATGACTTCAATGGTCTAATTACATATAGTTAATGGCACCAATACAATTTTGTTAAATTTTCGTCACAGGGGCGGAATCAATTTAAATTGGAATTTAATTTTAGAATGCATAAGAAATTAATTATAAAATAAGAAAAGTACAAAAAAACTGCTAGGTAAATTTTATTTTTTTAATATAAACTTTCATTTAAAAGCGAAATTAGAAAATCTGAGACTTCCTTATTCGATCTTAATTAAAAAAAAAAATTTAATTTAAACATACGATAGTTTAGATCGTTAATGATTTGCATTTATATAAAGCACACATAGATTGGTGCACATATTTATAAGGGTAGGTAATATGTGGCTTTATCATTATGTTCCAAATACTAACCATTGTCATAAGGTGAAGCTAAGACGAAAAATGTTTAAATTTTATTATATACATATGTTCATCACGAATGGAGAAAGTAATAAAAATGGAAAGTTTCCTTGATTTACTAGTTCCTAGAAATTTTTGTACGTCTTCTTTTTCTCGATCTTCCCAATAGTCTACGTATTTCTTCTCTCCAACGCAAATTCACGACATAGCATAGTAATAATTACAAACGGGTGATGCGTCTACGTGGTATATTAAGCATGTTCTTCTCCAATTTTCTTGCGGTGAACAATTCAAAGAAGCATTGGCCGTACTTCGGAAACGCAATCTTGGAATAACATTAGCGTGGATCGCTTTGATGTTGAAACCGAGAAAATTGATAAACTCCATGTAAAGACTCGGCGGGATTCTCATTCAATCGCTCTAAGCTGTTGCCAGCCGTACAAACAGTGGACTATTAGCATCAGCAGTATACGTTGGACAAGGCCAGGTTCTATCGATAGGTGCCGATTGCAACCGTGCGTTCCTCTTCTGAACAAGCCTTATTAGAGGTGGGGGAGAGATTTAAAACGTAACTCTTCTGTTTTTCACGACACGAGTTTGTCACCGCGACACCTTTTCTCGATAACCGCGACACAGTCGTCATACGCTGTCAAAATTATAATCCATTGCGCATGTACTAACGCCATACATACGTTCAAACATTGGCGAAATAGGCCATATTCTCTTATCTCCTCTGCCTCTATGAGGATGAGAGTGGCGCATCTTCGAACCTTTGATGTTGGTCACAAGTTTCGAATATAAATTACCGCCGAACTATGCACTGTGTATCTTTCACATTGATTAATTTCTTTGAAGCATTTAGTTCGCGCAAATTAATTTTTCATTCTTGATTTTTGACTATACGAACAAATTTATTCGTGGTGTGATTGGTGTAAAAGTATAGATAAACTCATTTCATTAAATCTGGCGCTGATTAGGTCCTTGTGAAAGTCTCTAAAGAGTCAGGATCTTGACTTCAAAGTAAAACGACATATTAGAAATCAACAGAGAAATCACATAGAGCTTGTGAAAATTGCAAAAATTGAGTGAAAACAAAGGACAATAATTGAAATACTTGAAAAAGTATCAAGTATTCTCAAACTAAAAGACATTTTCGTTTCACCTGCTTTTTGTTTTATTCATTTGATTATTCATTTGATGATTCTGAATAATCTGTTTTCCATACTAATTTATGTTTAAGTAATTTATATTTAATTCAATCGGCCTAAAACGATCCAAAAATAAGACAGTTCTGAGAAGTATATAACATGCAAAATTCAAGTCAAGAATAGTGTTGTATTATAAAACTTTTTTTCCAAACGAGCTGTCTTGTCTACATAGTTGAACTGTTGCATCTATATACATAAAAACTTTTCATTAATTTTTTTCAGCATTTGTATGCATACACGGTACAATAAGCGCATAAGTTTACTGTCGAATTCGAGGTCGAATCCCGCGAATGTTTCACATTGGCAAGCAACTCTAATTTTTTTTCGTCATTTTTAGGACCCATCGCATCCGATACTTATTTTTCTCATTTGTCCTTTTTTGTCTCTCTCTCCCCCCTTTCTCTCTCCGTCTCCTTCTCCCCGACCCTCTCTCTCTCTCTCTCTCTCTCTCTCTCTCTCTCTCTCTCTCTCTCTCTCTCGCTGAATACTGCCTCCCGGCATTTTTAGCATCGATTATGAGACAATAATAGATTTACTAGACTATATGCCTTGGGTCCACAATCCCACCCCCCTTCGTCTGCAGCGATACCGGACCAGAGAAAAAACTGTGGCAAGAAAAAAATGCTGTCCGATGGAGCGCGGTTTCGAATTACCCGTTCACCTATGCATAACACGCAAGAGCCGACCGAGCGGGTATTCGACGAGCAGCCTGTCGTTCAACTGAACACAACTCCCATATAAAGGACGCGGAGGAGAAGTAGATGGAATAGTAAGAGAGGGAAGGAGAGAGAATGAGAAAAAGAAGCGGAAAAGAGACGCGCCGAAAAATCGCGACAGCCTCGACTCAACGGCATATTATAGTGCGCTGCGGTCCCGCAGAAATTGAGACCGGGATCCCATACAATAATGTGTTATAGATGTTCTTTCGAAGTCCCAGGATCCGTGTATAAAAACAGTCGCGCGCAAGAGCACTCGAGGCCCCCGGCTCGATCGTATCTCTCACCTAGATTAAACAATTATGTATGTATGCATGCCGTGAAAGAAATTCGATCTTTCGAAACGTTTTTTATCCTATAGATCGAGTCCCTGGCTCAACTCTGTTGATGCCGTTGGCGCTGCGCTGCCAGCAGCTCTGCGACCGCACGGTCAAAAACAATATACGCCAGATTATTCCGGGCTCTTATATAAGGAACAGATCAGTCGTGAAAATGCAACATTTATCTGTAAGTATATATATATATATATATATATATATATATATATATATATATATATATGTATGTATGTATATGTATGTATATGTATATGTATGTATGAATGTATGTATGTACGTATGCATGCATGTATGCATATAAGCATGTATGCATGTATGTGTGTGCGTACTGCGTATGTATGTATGTATGCATGTATGAATGTATGTATGTATGTATGAATGTATGTATGAATGTATGTATGAATGTATGTATGTAATGTATGTATGAATGTATGTATGAATGTATGAATGTATGAATGTATGTATGAATGTATGAATGTATGTATGAATGTATGAATGTATGTATGAATGTATGAATGTATGTATGAATGCATGAATGTATGTATGCATGTATGTATGTGTGTATGTATGTATATATGCATGTATGTATAAGTCGAATCAAGGTTACACGAATCGCTGCTACTCGGTATAGTATCTACAGTCAGCTTTTTGTCCAAGACAAAGGATCTATATATTATATATACATATGTTTTTTAGTTTCTGTTGGTCACTCGTATCTGTTGGTTTCGATGAATTGACTATAGTCTCCATGTAGTGCTGACTTCGAGACGGACTTATAAAATTTAATGTATTTATTAGTTTATGCTCAAACTAATTCAACTATGAAATCGACTGTTAAGGGACAAAAAATTAATATTTATTATAAAATCCGAGAGTCGGTCATGATAAATATATAAATTCTATATATACTCATAATTAATTACCGAGTCACTGTGGAAAGCATTCACTTATTCCAAGACACAATTCTTTTTTCATTAAAGCCCTGTTACACTGTATAATTTAGCTTTCTATTTTTTACTTTAAACTATTTAATCTTTGAGCGAGCGTCTTTTTTATTTTCCGTTCGATGAAAATGCAAAAGACTTGTTATTCGTTTTTTTAAAAGCAAAAACACGTATCCGTGATGGACGAAATTCTTGTTGGAACGCTATTGTATTTCCTGATGAACTATTATTCTTTTGCCATTCACAGTCAGTTCTCACTTATCATGATACTCGACTGCACGATTGTGGTCGATGAAGGGTAGTTGAACGAAAACAGAAAGGTAGTCAAAGTAGGTACAGTTTTGATTAATTAAAAAACAGGATACATATGACTCTATCATTTATAAGAATAAATTGGAGATAAATTTACATTCAATCCTTAAAGAGGACGTTTGGTGTTAATTCTGATACGAACAAAATTCTCTTTCCCTTGCTCTATTAAAACTGACTTAAAGATTAAGCTTAAATTAATTTTGTCGTTCTATTTTTACACTCTTTTAAGACTGAAAATTTAAATATTAATTTTCATAGTAGGAAAAAGAATGTTTTCTGCAAGATTAGAAAATAAACCAACAATTATATTGTAGTAATAATAAAATCAAGGCAAATTTGTGAAAAGATAACTGTATGAACAACGTGAGTGCAAAACAGTTAATAAATTGTTAATTGCAACTGAACGAAGCTCGTATCGCTATCGAAGTAAGGTAATTTGACATGATTGTCTATAGTATACTATGAGGCTACAATTAATCTAATTCGACAACCTGATAAGAAAAATTTTACGTGGTTCGATTAAAATAAAATTCAAATTTACGATTTTCTTTATTTGAAACCTTATTTAATCCTTTATTGCAGAAGTATGATATCCTTTATATCATTTTCAAATTTCTAACAAATATTTTAAACCTTAAAGGTAGGTTTTTTCAAATCTGAAAAGTTCTGTATATCAAACATTTTTCAAAAAAATCCAATATCGTACCGAAATGTTGTTTTTTCAAGATCGAAGGCCTCGCCTCGTACCTCGCACCTTTTATAATTTAAAAATATTCCTAAATGTATACACTATGAAAAGTAAACTTTTAGCCTGAAGACTGCTGTCTGTTTTCCTAATAAAATCTAAATATATATTTAAATCTAAATCATCCAGAGTAATATTAATATTGACTTACTTTGATCGATTGATGTAAAATTTTGTAATAGAGGAAATCATATTTTTCTCAGATATGAATTCCCTAAGTTATTGGTTTTATTCCATACAGTTGTATCACTTTTATAAAATATATGGCCCATGGTGATGGAAAAATTTTGCGAAACACCATAAGAATTTAATTCGAAATCTCGCGGCAGAAACAACTGTCGCTTGAGCAAACCCTAAAATCGCTTGTCTCCCGCGGAGCTCCAGCGACAGAGGGCACTCGATATAAGCGATGTGCCCTACAGCAGGTCTATACAATCGAACCACAGTGGCCGCAGTTTTATTTGCGGTCTCGGCGAAATTACGGGTTACGCAACGATCCGCGCCCGCGCGACGACGACCGCGACAGCGGCGCAACTTCCAGCAGTACATTGGCCCTCGCCGTGTACAACAAACGCGACGGACTCGCGTGGAAAAAGCGAATAGGTTTGGCCACGGGCGCGGACGCGGTCGATCGGTTCAATAAGAAGCGAGAGGGGCGTAAAAAAGACGTTAAGTATATAATATATAGATATTCGTGCCGAGAGGACTCGTTTACGATGCTGCGGTCGATGAAGTCGCCAGAAGCGATCTTGCGCGCGCCTGTTTTGGCGTTGTTGTTGTTATTGTTGTTTTTGTTTTTACTGTTTTTTTTATATAGTTATCCAGGACTTATTTGAGATCACAAAGTATAACGGGTCCTAGTGGACTCGATATTTTGGTGAACGCAGCGATATATCTAACAGTAATTATGACAATTATGAATTCCTATAAAAAATTATATATAGCAATACTAATATATATAATATACAAGTAGATTTCTAGCTACAAACTTTGATCGTTCCACAATTTTTACCATGTATAGCTAAAATAATGTGACGAGGCAAAAACATTCGTAGAAACATATGGTTAATTATATACTCTTATTTTAAATAACCACACACACTTGCTTTCGATTAAACTATACATTGTACATAGTAACAATCGACTATCTAATAATGAATAATGGGAACAATTACACTTAAATAACATATAGATTATATATTAATATAACCAATATAAAACTTGTAGAATTAACGGTGACTGATCATTTTCAATTAAGTCATGAAGAAAAAATTACTATAAGCGAAGTTTCACAACCGCAATGAGCGGAGTTACAGTATAATAATATGTAAATAACCCCACGATCGCAAGCAATAGAAAGACCCCAAAAACTACGACTCCCCGTCGTCGGAGTTCATTTTTTGCGCTTTTTTCCCCTCTATTATCGACTCGTATATTAGTGATAAAACTTATCTTACGCGTCTTTCGCGCAAAATAGCAATATCTATACGTACTTTAAGAGCTGCGACGCATCGTATCGATCCAGGCGGCACAAGCTAAAAAGATACATCAAAAAAAAAAAATAAATATTCACGCCGACCGTGCACGCAATGGGCGAGCAACTGTCATAAAGTGCCTGTCAACATGCGGCGAAGGCACGCGGAGAGACAATAAGAGGAACGGAGTGTGTGCGGAAGGAAGGGAGACGCCAAAGGGAAGCACGCAGTCGAGTCCTCGAAGGAGTGGCGCGACCGGGAGGAAATTGCACATTAGAAATTCTCCACGCATATATATATTTAACCCCCTAACCCTCTTTACATCCGTGTCTTAATTGTGTTTACGTCTGTTTTTGCCTTGTATCTCTCTCCCTCACGCTCTCTCTCTCCCTCTCTCACCCTCCTTCTCTTTTTGCTTTTACAAGTGTTCATTAAAGACCTAGTATATAAAAAACACTAAATTGGACATCTGATTGTGACATCGTATTGTCAGAACAAACCACGCTAATACCTCGAGTTAAGAACGAAAAGAGTGGAAAAAATTAAGAGGCTACTATTGGAGAACATTATCTGCTCTTTTTCCAACTTCTCTTCACAATAAAACTGTGCTAATTTGAATAAGACATCACGTATTAAAAAGAGTTTAAATTATTTTCTATAAACATTGTTTTCTCGTTTGTTATATTTTTTAATTTTTCAATATTAGTTTAATTTTGCATTAATTGTAAAAATTCCATTGATTGAACAAAAGTCACAGCTACATTTATGACTCTAAGAATATACGTGAAGTACACAGAATTCAACAGTCCTGATATTATTCAAATTTTTATGTCGAACATTGTTTGCGATTTCGAGAAATAAATAAAAATAGAAAATACAAGTTGATATACTTTGTCGGTTTCACAAATAATTAATAATATTACTTCCGTAAATGTAAATCAATTTAATAAGTTGCGCTCAACAGTTCTTGTTTCGATCTACTGTTTATGATAGAATTCTGTTCCAGAACTTGTTTGATAAAACTTTTTCAAGTATAATAGTCGATAACCTGCTAGAAACTTTATCTCCTGATTAATAATTCCACAATTGAAAGTCTATTACGCACCACTGCTTGGTACGGGAGCATACTATTATATATTTATATGTATATATAGATACAATATATATACATATATATATATATATATATATATATATATATATATATATATATATTGTAATATAAACAGCTTATATATAATCTATAATATTATATATAAGCAATATTAATATAGCAAAATATATAAACAGTTCTTTAAATGAAGAGCAAGAACCCCAAAGAATGCCCATGTACTTTTCATAAGTTTTTCAATACAACGACGCCTCAGTCTCTTTTCGGTCGTCATTGTATGTATGCGCTATGAAAAAAAACAAAATAGGACGGAAAGAAGGTGAATCCGTCATTAAGTATAGACAAGAATATTCCCCGGCAGTCGTCCACCGGGTTCATTTGCTGCTTATGCCGCGCCGGTAAAAACGGTATTTCTGATGGGAAAGGATGGACTAAGTGGGAGGGAAGGAGGTTGTACGAAGTCGCCAATAATGGATAAAACAGTACGGAAAATCAGATAACTTCTGGATTGATCGCTGCCGCAGCTGCTGCGGCATTCCACTCAGCGCGGATCCCGCACACATGAGTGTATATCTATATATATATATATATATATATATATATATATAGACGAGTGCGCATCATCGACGAGCGCCATGTGCGACGACCGAATTCGCCGACTCAGCGCCCATCGCAGCGGAAATCTCCGACGGACGTCCCTCTCCCGTGAAAAATGCCGCGAAGATTCGGTGCCGACGCGCATCGTCAGGTTGATCGCTCATGATTTGAGGACTGGATGCGCGCGCGGGCCCGGTCGCACAGAAGAAGGTGAAGTAAGAAAACAAGAAACGAGTGATCTCTCGATGTGAGCATTAAGCTTCCCATCGCCAGGCGCGTATGGAAGTACACACACACACACACATAATAGGGATCTAGAAGGATAGAAGAACAAAAACTTAGCCTAATACGAGAGAGGTATGCGATAAGTTGCGCAAGCCGATGATCCCGGGTGAAAGTGGCGAAATAGGAAAGGGTGAAAAATTAGCCGATGGAAACGGAATGAGATCGTCCTGGTAAAAAAAACTGAAATGCGGGATACGAACGAATTTCTTTTTTGTAGGGCTTTAGGTCGATCAATAGCCTTAGAAATAGCTATGGAACTTATTGTATATATATATATATATATATATATATATATATATATATATATATATATATATATATATATATGTTTTCTTTCGAGAGTTTTCGTTCTTGTATACTTGCATCACTGGCCTTTGAGAGATACAATTTTAATTTATATATAATATAATTTTAATATATACATATTAATAATTTTATATATTTGATTAGTATGATAAAATGTGCCTGTTTAAAATTTTTTTCCTATATTGTTTTTCGTTTCACCCCCTCCCCCCACATACCTCATTATGAACTATCAAATTAATATTATAACGTCGATACAATAGTTTTTTGTATTATAAAGGTAATTGCTACAAAAATTTTTAAATATACATTATCTGTTTATGCGTAATATGCTATTATATATCTATATATAAATCGGATTATTTTCTAACGCTGGTCTATGTTTCCTAGTAATTTCATAAAACTGCTTTTCATCCTTTTGTTTGCTTTTCAGCTTGTTCAAATTAATCTATTAAAATCTGCTTTACATTATATTTGATGAATTATATTTCTCAGATAGATTAATTTTTTTTTTAATATAGACATTGGTGGAGAATATTTGAATATTTTTTATACAATCTGATGACTCGATCCCTTCTTCTAAGTTCATTAGATTATATCCTCAGCTAACAACTTATAAAATAAAATCAAATCATAATAGAATAGGTGTTATGAAATTTTTTTCTTAGTTTAAAGTATTTACTATTATTAGTCAGTCTTGCCAAAATGCGTTGGATCTCTTTTTTTATTAAATAGTTTTATATATGATAAACCTGTTACTATTACTAATCCGAATTGCTATTAAAATATTCCCAACTTCGATTTAATCTAAATAATTTCTCATTAATTTGTGTGGTTGTATCTGCTTATGCATTTCTGTTTTAAAAATTTACCATTTTACCGGTGAAAATATTTTTATTTTCAAATGCAATTGAATTATTTTCAGAACATGCCCGTTTAAATTCTTTATTTAGTATAACTCTTGCTTTTTGAGTGATATCATAAATATTTTGAAATATTTTAAATATTGAAAATATTTTATTTATGCATTTGTTTCTGTGAGCTATATGACTACGTGATTTACATGGAAGCACTTCTAGATACATGACCCTCTGATTGAACATCTGACACATTGACCATCTAAGCATACGAGATGCATACAAAAATACTTGAACCATGTTTGTTATAATTAATTTTGAATACTTCTTAATTACATATAGTCAGAGTTTTCTTGGTTTATTATTCATTTATGGGTTACATCATAAATACCATGATTAGGTCTTATGATTATATTAAATTTTTTTTATTACACTAGATTCGTATTTTTCTCTTCTTTTGCCATTATTTCCTTGAAACTTGCATAAATTCCTGATGTTACCGATTCTCGATGCAAAATACAATAATTATGTTTTCTTCATTGGTGATATATTATTGGCTCAATGGCTAGAGAAATGGACTAGTACAATTCGGTGGACCGATGTTTATTTTCTTGTATCCGCAAATTGGCATAAACAACTCTATAAACATTTCTGTTCTTCATAAATGTATAGTTTCACCCGTAGTTATTAATTAGCGTCTTTATTTATGAATATTTACATACAGTAGAACAATTTAGTCATGTTGAAGCTTGTTGCAAAAATATTGTGCAGAATTTATTTTGAATGTAATTGTTGGAATATTAAAATAACTCGTAAAATGTGCTCTGATTCCAAATTGAAAAGCCATGTTGATCCACTTATAAATTTCCTGACAGACCTGCCATAAACCTAATTCTGGGTTTTCGGAGCTGCTTAGTAAGGCCTTCTGTAACAATTTAACAAATCAGTAATATACACTTACCGATATTGATAGTACGCAAGAAATCAGATCAAATAATGTATAAATTCTCGATAAATTGTCTGTATAAATTAATTGAGCATCCGTTACGGGCCAACTGGCCATTCCACGCTCATCGGAGTTTCAGGATGTACGTCCTTGAACGCGTCGAAGACGCTCTCGATTTCGTACAGCTATGTAGACGAATACATCGATATAATAAGACAGAACGCGATAGGAAAGTGTCGCAAAAATAAGACTGATGTAAAGAACAAGAAGAACAAGAAGAAGAAGAAGAAGAAAAAGAAGAAAAAGAAGAAGAAGAAGAAGCGTGAGAAGAAACATATAGACATACGCCTGCGCAACGGCTTATGCGATGCCGGGCAGCACCTTGGGTGCAGCATATATATATATATATATATATATATATATATATATATATATATATATATATATATAATAGCCTGAGCTACCGCACCGAAGTATATAGGACCGACCGATCGTCCGAGCGGAAATTAAGCTATTAACGAACTGGTTTGCCGAATCGAGCGTAACCGCTTGCTTCCTCCCCTCGCGTGGATGCGCGGCACCGATCAACGATCGACGCAACAATAAAGACTTTCTCATGCGCAACTTTTTCTTCAATATATATATATCGACGCGCGCGACGAACGCACGCGGGAGATGCCGGAGCGTTCCTCCTTCCTCCCCCGTTAGATTTATAATACGCCGGTTGATGGGGGTACGCGTGGTACTTAATGCTGAGAAAGTGTACCTTGTTCATTATTTAAGATCAAGTGCACCGATATAAATATAAGGAGCAATGGCTGGCGCCGCGGCGACAGCCGTCGCTGCGCATATTTCCCACTCGTACATTATTGGGCAATGATCTGATATATATATATATATATATATATATATATATATATATATATATATATATATATATTATTAAAGGTGCACTGGTATAAACTATAAAGTTAAAGGAATTTTTTTATGGCAATTTCAAAAGTAGCAACACTTACATCTGTATAGGGATATATGTATGTATAATGAATATTGGCTATGAGTGGTTGCAAGACTAATCTAAAAGAGAAATATACTTCGGAATTACCAAATAACTTTAAAATAACGCGCATTTGTTCGATTAATTCTTATGTCTTATCCACGGACAACTGCACATTTTTAACAAGACTATTATAAATTCTATTAACACTTACCTGCTTATATCATATCAAAAAACGCTTTTCATTAAACATTAATATTACAATATTTTACAATCCAGTATTCAGAAAAGAAAGAAGGTCGAACACAAATTTAGTCATAAATATGTTTTTTTTTTTTTAATCTAGCTTAAAATATTCAAATATTTTTTTCTGGTGATAATTCTTGTTCTATACAATTAATTTTATATTCTGTTAATAGTATTCAAACTGTAGTCGAAATGTATCAACGAATCAGATGAAATCAAAAAAGTAAAAGATGTTTTTACTTAGAAAAGATATTGCTAAAAAAAGCATACTGTAGCATACACCTTGCTGTACGGTCACGTTTTAATTGAACATAATGGTCCTCGCATATATCACGTTATTTGTAATTTTTTTTAATGAAATTGTTTATGTTATATTTTTTTTTATTTCAGTCGTTGTGATTTTAAATTATTTTTACAAAATTGCGTTATCAAATTTTTAACTTGAAACAGCTGAAGATTTATTATAACACGGTAACATTTATTATATTAATTTAATTTGTAATTTTTGTAGCGCATCTATAATTGATGACATGCTAATAGTTAACGAAATTTTTCTTTTTTATTTTCTTCAGTACTTTAATAAGTTTATTCTTTCAATGTTAAAATATTAGCAATAGTTAAAATAAAGAAATTGCTTTTGAAGATGATTATATAAATGTTTTTAACCATGCATAAGATGAAATGTACCAATAAGTATAATTATATATATTAGTAAATCACTGCGTTCGCGATTTTTATTTACACATTAAGATGTCAAAAGACAAATATGATTAGAATTATTTGGCTACATATACTAATACAATTCAAGAATTTTGTTCTCTTTGCGGGTCGTAGAAAACTTTAAAATCATATACAAAATTGATTATTATACTTTCAATGGTCGAGAGATGGATAGTTATTTGCTAATAGATTCAAATTATATATATATATATATATATATATATATATATATATATATATATATATATATATATATATCGTGTAATCAGTTTTCAAGTACCAGTTTGTATAATTGCAAATTATTTGTCAAGAAATTGATAGAAATATATACATAGTCAATTATAAGAAAGCTATGTATTCAATAACCTGTGTATTCTTTAAATTAATTTATTTTTGAAAAATTCAGTTTCGATCATGTACATAAATAATGGAACATAAATTTGGACTATATTGGCATAAACTTTTTCAGCATAGTCGTACATAAAGCGAATTTGATATTTCCATTAATAATTAATGTTTTAAATAACTATATAGTTTTTTAAGTAAATTTTTGTGAATATAACTTAACGAAGATAGTAAACCCGTAATAAGTCACTAGTTACAGGTTCAAACGGTTGAAAAGTTGCAAATACACAAAATATACGATTTTTATGGAATAATCGGTTATTGTATATTTACTCCGTTCGACAAGCAGAATCATACATAAAATATAGAAAAACAGAACTTTTTCGTTTTCTGAAGTAAAGACGAAAAGCGAAAATAAATTTAGTCCTTTCTATTTAATAAATTATAATCATAAATCGTAGACGAGGGAGTCCAACAGTCTCCATCAGCTAAAGGATCCAGCACGCCGCCAAAGAGCTCTCGATATTGGAGCCGATCGTATAGTCAACGCCGATGTTACATCAAACCTTGTGCGTAATCGTGAGTCATTGGTGCGCACGCGGTACAGCCGAGCCGACCGGCGGGTGCGATGACGATGGCGTCGCGTCGCGGAAGTCACCCGTAGCCCGGAAGAATGTTTCACGACTCGGGATACTGTGTATAACATAGGACTAGTTGCACGCGGTCGCCGTGTGCGCACCACTCGCCCTTGCACGTGCGTTATATGTAGCGACCGCGCATACTGACTCACGGAGGCGAGCGATCTCCCGACACAAGACGCACGCTGCGCCTGCTATTATATGCCTTGTGTACCAAGCGGATTTCTAGGTGGGTGTGTGTGTGTGCGCGCGTGTGCGCGCGCGTGTGTGTGTGTGTGTGTGTGTGTGTGTGCACGATAATAGGAACAATGAAGAAATTTGAAGTGGCCGCTCGCACGTGCGTGTGCGAAACGAGCATGCAGGCCATTAGGACAGTCGCAGGGGCGAAGGGGAGGGGGTATCGTTCGCGAACCAGACAATCGCGACCGCCCGATTTTCGAATTATATATAATACAGTAAAGCAGTATAGGAGGATATGAATTGAAAAGAAACGGGAGCATGGCGTTTGAGGATATATATAGTATACAATTTGTGTAAAGTTTTCTAGCTAGTTTGCGCAGTGTTTCATTTTGGTTGTTTGACGCGCACCAGACGATGGGGTGAAATCGAGTGAAATATAAAATAATGCAGTTCGTCATGCTCATGAATCTTCGAATGTATAAAAATAATGACTTCCTAAACGAGCCATTTTCAAACTGATTGACTTCGTCTATTATGTACAGTGCGATAAAATTCGTCAAAATTTTAATTTTGAAGAAAATGTTTATTTTCTCAATAGCTATACAGTAAATCACAAAGCATGTAAAATATTTTTTGTAGCTCATATCTCAAGAAGCCATACATAATAAACTAAGAAAACTCATTTTTGAAATGCTTAAAAAATAGAATAAAAACCACAGGCACAACAACCGGGGGCGTTGAGACTGTCAGAATGCCGTTTAGTCTTTTTACCTTCTACTGCGGGTGCCAATATGATTCAGATATGTATTTATTTATTCATTTATTTATTTATTTATTTATTTAAGTAATTTTCTAGAAAAACGACCTTATACGACCTTATACAATTCAGGTAGTATTACTAGAGAAGATACCATTACGTTAACATTATCCGAAAGCATATGTGTATAAGTGTGGAAAATATTCAATCGACTGTTCAGCAAGCTGCGACTTTCTAAATGCGCGCATCTAACGTATACTATCATAGAGTTACTGCGGATAGAGATAGGCATGGAATGGACGTCAGTATATTACACCGGCTAAAAACCTATTTAAGAAAGATTATGTTGTACCTACAACTACGATAAAGCAATATGGCAGGATGTGATGCACATGTCCATAGAATATTTAAGTATAGTTAATTAAAATAAATTAATGCAGGAATTTAGCCAAAAAATATATAGAAAGACTAGATTTCCGGAAATAAAACATTTTTATTTTCTTTTCGAAGTATTTGGATACCCCTAACTAAAATGATTTGTTGCGCCACTCAATCAAAACTATAACAATCCATTTGGGATGTTGACTTAGAATTTAGAACTTAAAACTTAGAACCTGACTAAAGAACATGTGTGTGTGTGTGTGTGTGATCGATTAATTTTAACAACCCTAGATTACAATTCCGGATATCATTTATACCTGGTTCTAACGACTTTCACCGAACCGTAAACACGCTTTTAACTCTCCCTTAAAATGTGATTCGAAGCCTTAGCATACACGTTACTGGTTATTGCAATTATTAATTTCGCGAGGTTTCATTTGTTTTAGAGTTTACTTTATCATATATAGAGCTGATATCGAAGTGTTATTAATGTGCTTAAATTAAATTATCAATTAAATAATCATAATCAATTAAAAAACTGGGCATTTCCGTAATGCACAAAATTATATATAATTTTCTCAAAGTTGCAAGTAGATTATGTTTGAATATTTATTAAAATATTTTTTATAAGTTCTATAATTCGTATGAATAATAATAATATATCCGCAATGTTTCTAGCTATTATTAATCATAGAGTGACGAAAATATTTGAATAAAAAACTTGCATACAAAAAAAGTGCATACAATTTTGAATAGTGAGCCGTTTGTTATGATACTTCTACTTCTACTAAATGATAATAAACTAATGCTTCTACTTAAATGATACGAGATATAGTATTCGTATATAGAATTTGACGTATTATTTTTCACACTGTTCAGTTACAGAATTATAAAAGAGCAACAAAAATATAACTTAACAACAATGCATATTATATAATAGCCATGTACAATATATTATACATTAATGCATTTTTATATGCATTTATAAAAACGTAAGAATGTAAATTGTAGAATAATATTAAATAATTTAAACTAAAAAGAATAAAATCTAAATATATATAAAAATATTTTAGATCGATGTTATGGAATGCCGCGATTGTTTTTGATTTACGCACGAGCTATTTTAATGACGCTGTTGTATTATGGTTGGCTCGAAAAGAAATGTCTTCATATCCAAGTTAGAGAAATTAACTGTTCATTACCAAGTCAGGTATTTTAGGGTTACATTGCGGCAAAATTGAAATTCCAGTGATGCACTATTTGCGCCCTAATTTAGCGTGACGAATGAAACCCATTGCAATTATTCGCTTAAAAATAATTATACACTATATATGTATGTATTTATAGTAGATATAATACAAGTACACGAGTGTTGCACAGTAGTACTATATATATTATACGTCAAATAATTAACGCTCCTTTAATACAAATGTACATATTTATATATAAATATATACGTATAAAGGTCAACGGACAATAAAGATAACGAAGCCGCATTAATTAAATGGGATAATGTTATTAATTTACCGATGATAATAGTAATAGTTGGAGTGAAAAGATAATGAAGCGCACAGAGGATGCCGCGCAGTGCTATGCGAATGCAGCTGCAGTTTGCACACAAATGTGATAATCAAACTGCCGCAACTATATATAATAAAGTTTCGAGCAGAACGCCATATCTTGGCAAATTTTTTCTCGCACCATATAGTACGTGTATTATTGCAGTGGCCGAGTGAGACTCTATGGACATCCCGCGAAATGCGAGGCAAAATGACGGCTTCTTCCTTTCTTTTTCGTCCGCGGATGCGTGATAATGGGTATATAATTATACGAATGCATTTCTTTCACTTGGCCATTCGTGTACGTAGCTTTAAATTATTATTGCTCCTTGCGCATACCTTCAGTTGCATTACATTTTCGCATTAATTTTTATGGAAATGTATATCTTTATAGGTGGTGAATTCTCAAGCAACATAAGAATAATGTTCCACTTATTCTATATCTTATTGCTCGAAGTAAATAATGCTTCGTATATACAGTAGTCAATTAAACATTGGCTTAGAAAATAATTCTCTTCAATGTTTTGAATAAATCTTCATCAAATAATACATACACTGATACTGACAATGAACAGTTGAAATAAGTTCGTTATTAGTTACAAATTAATTTTAAACGTTGTAAATGTTCCTGAAACTAGTATATTATTAATGTAGGAGAACAAGTAAAATAAACGATAATGAAAATAAAATGAATAAATGATAATACACGTACAATAATAATAATAATAATGATAATAATAATAAATTGCGCGTAGTAATGTATGTTTTTCTATTATTTAGAATTTATTTTAGATTCTTTATCTATAGGTTCTGTATTTGTATAAAGAATGTCAATTTTACCCAATCAAATTTAATACCTAAAAGAAAGGTGACAGATATTTTAAATTACTATATTAAACATTTTCTTCTTGGTCAATTGAAAAATATAGAACGTGTTTGGATTATAGAAACGAAAAGAGAATTATTAATTATTATCTTGAACATGTTCTTCGCATTGATCGGAAAAAATATAATTTAAATCAATCTCTATAATCTATAGAATACAAAATTTATCCTAATTTAAATTTCATATATTAATCCCTTTTTTCTATTAAGTGCATAAGATAATTACGTGATTTATTAATTATTATTTATAAAATAAAAATCTTTCCTATAAAATCCTACAGACAATAAAATATTAGTTCGGAGCCTGTTTGAAAATGTAGGTCAAATTTAACTGCAAAGTATTTTAAAGATCCGATTACCATTAAAAAGCCATTATACAATTTAATTAAGAATCAGAAGGAAGGTTCTCATAAACATCCCATAAATTCCTTGTGCGAAAAGCATCGCGGATCCTTTAAACCGAAATAATTAATTTCAGTGGCCGTTGCGCAATAAAAGAATGCCGAGGCGCGCGCGCGCGTCGATAAAGCAGCCACGGCTCGAGCGATTTCACATGAAAATATTTCTACTACGCCGATCACTTGTTACGTATTATACACAGACACACACACACACACACACACATAGTGAAAAGGGCCGTTTACGGGTGGGCAACAACGGCGACGACGACGACGACGACCCCCTCCACGTCTCCCGCCTGTCTACATAATATACTATTGCCGCGAGGAAAATCAATGACCGCACACACTGATGCCCGTTACGCACGCGCGTGCAACACACCCGCTCGAATTGAGGCATCTCGCGCGCGCGCGGCTTAAGGTTTCGCAACAATGGGGAAAATTTCCGTTTCGACGCGGTTCGACAGCAGGGCAGAGGGGGAGGGGGCGGTCCACGGGCAGAGAGCACGGAGGGGGAGGACGTAATTGGTACACCGTAAATTTGCATGCACGCCCTCGCCGCTCCCCCCGCTCTTGCGTGCGGGCTTTCTTCTTCTTGTATATGATCTCGACAATGGCGGCTACACTATAAAGAAAGCCGCGTCACCCCCCGCGCGCGGGCCGATGGTCAGTAGAATTTATGGAGGCTTGTAGTATATATATATATATATATATATATATATATATATATATATATATATATATATATATATATACAGTAGAGTGACCGGAAGTTCGACAATGGAGTTCTTCCCACTTTTTACTGCCAGCCCGGAAGCACATTGATGTATACACGTTGCACTAATCGATGCGTAAACAGGAGCGCACGCATTATATAGCGATTATACGGTTTTAGACTGCTCTTTTTCAGCGAATTTATGAGCGGGCAGTGTGCTACCCACCTCCCCCACATTCTATATAAAATATGCTTGAAATTATGCGTTTCGTTTCGATCTAGAAACGAAATACTTTGTGGATGCGCAATTTGTTCAAAGCGTACCTTTTCATCGTTCTACGCGTTTAAAAGCTCAATTAACGTGTGTTTTTTCAATTGGCTCCGTATATTATCGCTTTGGAGGGGGTAAGCGAAATTACCGAGCATCCGCTCTACAGATTAGTATTGATTTCGATTATGAAAATGGGCCGAGCTATATTTATCATAAGATGCTATAACAGATGCTGTATTATTATGATTGAATGTATTATTATCATTTCACAGTACTATAGGCAATCTGTAGAACTTACACTCAAACTAATTCAATAATGACATCAAACAATGAATAATTCCGAATTTTCCAGCTCTCGGGAGCTTATCTGATGATCTTTGATATTAAGCCTGGATTAATAACGAATTATTTAATAAAATACCATCGTCCTCGTCCTTTTTATTATGTCGAGTGAAAATATTTCATTATGCGAATAAAGTTTTTTTCAATCCCGTTTTTCTATGAAATTCATATTGCACTAAAATTGTAATAAATCAATTTTTACAATCTTCATTTAGGTGCCCGTCATCAATAAATAAAGGCATGTAAATTATTCAACGCAGAGATATATTATTCAGTATCCTACTCTTAAAACCAAAACTTTCATATAATTTTTCGGATTTCACGTTGAACTATATAACGGTCCTGTGTAGAGGGGAAGTTTACTGTAATTTTTCATTCGATCTGAAAAATTAATTTAATATAAGATGTTTTAACGTAATATTTTCCAAATAAATTTGACGAGTTTGCGTTCTGTTGCCAATCCATATGTAATAACCATATAATTGTAACGATGTAAAAAGATGTATAGAAAAACTAATTTGGGACGAGCGGGCAGGTATTCTGCTGACCTACAACCATTGTGAAGCATTGCATCACTGGTGCGCAATTAAACGAACGAGAGGAGCGGGGAGAGGGTGCTGAAGAAATCACAAGCAAGTGAGGCTGAGTTCTTCGAGTTCTCGAGTACCCGATATACTCATCGGCCAAGATCGATTGCGAGCATCAAACTACCCGTTCAAGTATAACGTCCTTCGAACTTATAATTGTAAATCGCTCGCGGAGGAGTTGCATATATAATAAAAAAACAACAAGATCACGGAGGAAGGTGAGCGCAAAAAGCGCAAAGCGCATGTGAAGAACGAAGGGTTTGCCCTCGTTTTTCATATATATATATATATATATATATATATATATATATATATATATATATATATATATATATATGTATATATATATGCTGCAGTGCTCGCGCTTCAGCGCCGGCTCGGTCGCGCGTTCCATTGCGATAAGCAACTGATGCAGCAGATATATATATATATATATATATATATATATATATATATATATATATATATAGCGAGACGAAGGCCTTATCGCGCTCTCGGTAACAGTAGTTGCTCTATTGTTCTACCGAGAAGGTCGTCCTACTCCCTCCCCCCACTCCTCCGTGCATCTGCTGCACGCGGGGGTTTAGTACTAATATACACCACCTTGTAGTACGCGTGCGTATATCGCCGTATAATAGACGTATGCGCGCGTATTATATTTGCAGTTCTGCGGGTCCTTTGACTTTACGATTACTATTACTGCCGCCGCTGCTACTACTACTACTACTATGACTAGTATGTACATGTACGATATTATAGCCTCTCCGCGACTCTGAAACGAGTTTATACGGCTGTATTTGACCTTCCACCGATGCTCGCGCGATGCCGCACAATAATGCGTATCAGACGTCTGGTTTGAATTGGATGCATTTCACTTATGCAAATGAATATATACACCGTGTAGCGCACTTTCGGAGTATTAGCTGAATGAATATTGATACAAGAAAAATCTTGAGAAAAATGAATTCTGTTAGTATGCAAATAAGTATATATATAAAATTTGGATATAAAATAAATAGATAATTTTATCGGAGTCTTTAATAATTTGATTAGAATTGAATTGATTGTTATAGCTATATAGATCTATCTCCTGTATTATAATATGATTTTTAGCATGTTATTTAACAATAATTATACAAGTATTATATTTCGCATTATATATATATATATATATATATATATATATATATATATATATATATATATATTAAAGTACGTACGCATATGCAGGATATCGCTTTGACTATAGTGTTGTTCGTTTTTTTTTAATTATTTTTTTTAATATCCGTATTGGCCAAAAAATGAAATATTTTTTTTTACATAGTTGATATCCAGAATAAACAATGGAGCGCAATTACAGTATGTTAAGACGGTATGTGCCGTTGACGCGACGACATAGTGTAGCCCTTCTTTACATAGATTTTAGTATTATAATGAACAGATCCTTTATTTTTATTATACAGTTGTTTGATGAAGCTCTTTTACACAATATCGTAAATTTATATATGTTATAAAAGTTTGGATAAAACTTAAACTAGCTGTTTTTTTATGTGAGTTATTATGTGAGACATTAGATGGCTTAAAATTAATTTTTTGATACCATATCTATTAATTCTATTAAAATCAATACAGTTTATAATTAATAACGTTTTAATTTAAAATGTATTTTTGTAAAAATTAACAGTTACTAAAAATTATTAGTAATCAGATAAAATTATACGTCAATTTCATTGTTATATCTATAATGCAGAAGATATTTAGTATTTTGGTTTTAAAATTTCGTTGTTCCTCAAGTAAACAGTATATAGTTCAAGATCGATGTCAAAATTACATAGTGAAAGAAGCTTATACTAACAAGTATATAGCTTAAAATAATTGAATCATAAATTTGGTCTAGTTTGAGGAAGAGAATCCTGATCGCCTCCAAAGTGCATTCTAATGAAAAGTGATAAAAACCAAAGCTTTCATGTAGTAGTGAAAATTAGTATATTTTCAATTAAATAAAAATGAATAGATATAGATTGTATATGAAATACTGTATATAGTGAGAGAATATTTTTTATGAAAACCTCTGCTTCTGCGACTAAATCGCACATAATGCGGTGAAAATGTAATATGTTAACCAATAATATGTCCATAAATTTATATTTTCTGCAGTTCGGCCTACTTTATACATCAGTTAATAGATAACTATTTTGCGCCTATTCTATTAAAAAGAATAATATATCTCCCACCTATATTATACAATACATCGAGTTTAAGTAATGAGAAGTAGACTAATTGCAATTAAAAAAGTATATAGGTATATAGTAGTACGACCAAATCTTGAAAATGATCGAGAGAGAGAGAGAGAGAGAGAGAGAGAGAGAGAGAGAGAGTGATATCTTATATAGATACAAAAAGTTCTTATTAGCCAAATAACTAGTTCTCCATCTAATAAGATGTTCCAATATGCTTCAATATTAAATTTTCAATAGTTATTTCCGTATATGACTGAATGTTTGTAGTCAATTACTGAACATAATATTATTTTACTAATGAACGACTTTTGACTCTGATTATGCAAGAATCTCAGAAATCCAACGATGCAGTTATAGAAAAAGTTTGTTATTTATAAAAGTAGTAATATTATAATTAAAAGAAAGTGCAATGTACCAATATAATATATGATAAATAAAAAAACATTGATGCTGACAGTTTGAGGTTATATTTAATACCTATTTATTGTCCAAAAACATTACATTTGCTCTGTTTACGAACGCATCGTAAACCTCCATTGATTAGCCCCTCTATTTGAGAACATAAATAGAGTGCTATTAAATAGGTGAAAAAAATATTACTTTTCCAATAAATATATATTATTTAATAATTTCTATAACTTTTGAAAATAGCCGACACTTAATCGGAAAATGATTTAAGCTTATATTATGTAAATGTTTTCATCGAGGTTTTCACGTAAATGATATTTAATATTTGTCATTATATTCTGGGAAAGAATAAGTTACTATACATTATGTTTCAATCTATATATATATATATATATATATATATATATATATATATATATATATATATATATATATATATATAATAGCGAAATACAACATATAATTGAATATATATATATATATAAGCCGGATCAAAAGAGTTCATATTTTATATATATTCGTATATATTAGCATCTGCGATGCGCTTAATAGTATATGTACTAATTTATATTGTAATGCGTTTCATACGTTATATAATCAGGTTAAGGTAGACATGTGCGTATAAGCTGAGTAAAATTGAAGGATAAATAAAACTTATTCAAATCCTTAAAAATTCAGAATTTTATTAATTAAAATGATGCTAACGACAATGCAGGCTTTTATAAGTGTATAAAGTGAAGTTTAAATTTAAGTGTATAAAGTGAATTAAAACAATTTATATTTGACGTCAAATTTAGATGGTAATATTTTCTTTTCACGCGAAGAAAATTCAATGGAAAACGATAAAAATATCCATCCTTGATAAGCTTTCCTTTTCAGTGGAGAATTGGAATTATATATATAGATATAATTTAAAATTAATTCGTCTCAAGTTATTTTATAATGTAATATGAATGTATCAAATTCAGAGAATCTTGACCCATTTTTAATAAAGAGATTACAGGCATTTTTCCTTATTAAAAATCTGGCTTGATTCATAAATTGTTCAAAAAGTTGTTTAGCAGATGAACTAAATGGCAATAGATTATTTAAAATAACGTTATATTTAAACATAACATGCTATTTTTTAAGAGCAATACTTAGATTGGCTTTCAGAAAAAAGGCAAATTAATAATTTTAAATTAATTTGGATTTAATTTTTTAATTAGCATTAATAATTGGGAATGAATTTTTCAATTAGTGATATTCAATGCAAACGAGCTGGTAAGCCAAGGCCAAAAGCTAACTAGGCGTATTAAAAGGCAGTCGTAAAAATTAATAATAATATAGTAAAAATAAGCAATAAAATATACAGATAACTATACGAATGAGCTACGCGCGTCGCCTGTAAATAAGTATATACGA
This sequence comes from Sycobia sp. Sy_11, assembly GCA_018907035.1. Classification (NCBI taxonomy): domain Eukaryota; kingdom Metazoa; phylum Arthropoda; class Insecta; order Hymenoptera; family Epichrysomallidae; genus Sycobia; species Sycobia sp. Sy_11. The sequence goes on along the minus strand of JACCIC010000034.1, from coordinate 2,489,471 downwards.
GAATGCGAAGAAAAAAAATCGTCGCTGTACCTTATAGCTCTCGGTTCCTGCCCACTTTTACCGCCGACATCATCGATCCGTACACCGTGTCTATATATATACATATACGTATATGTATATAACATTCGGCAAGACCGAAAGAAAAAAGATAAAAAAACCGCGTGGATCTCCCCTAAGGACTAAAACCTATCGTCTAAACGCGAAAGGAGAGGGCGAAGGAAGAAAAAGAACGAAGGGACAGTTCCCGAGTCCGCTATATGTTTTACGAGGGAACCCATTTGGTTCCATCATGGTGTATTACAGGCAGCACTGGACCTCCCTCGTGCGCGTCTTCCCTCTCCGCTCTTCCTCTCTCTCTCTCTCTCTCTCTCTCTCTCTCTCTCTCTCTCTCTCTCTCACTCTTCTCTGTCCTCTTTCCACGCAACTCCAGGGGACAAGCCATAACAATAATTACCGTTTACAATACTTTTTTCTCGCCCGCCTACCCTCCTTCGACGGAGAGCGGCATCAGCTTCTTTCATATATCTATAGCGTGCGGCCTCACGCAAGCACCCCCTCCTCCCACTAATTTACGAGGGGAAACGCAATACCGGCGCGTTCACCGAGCAACTAAACACACACGCGTGCGCGCGCGCTCACACGTACCTATCTACTACAAGGATACGCATTATATATACATCTATGCATGATGCCTGCACCATCAGCCCCTGCACGTTCTTGCACGATGACGCGAGAGCCGGGGCGCGGGCTACACTTGACGAGATTTTACATGGATTTCGAATGGACGATCATTATAAATATATAATACGTATAAATATAGGCGACGGCGTCTTCGTGACGAATCTGTTGGCGCGACCCGCGCGTCGAGGGGAAAAGAGAAATCGGGATTGCAGGAGATGTTTGGGAGATGTACTATCGCCGGCGGGAATACCTAAATAGCCATCTGCGAGGAAAAACCGGTCGCGCGCACCTATAACGATCTAATTGTACGCGTGGTATACCTGCACGCGTGTCGCCGGCTGTATTCCAACCAAAAGAACAACTGATATATATAGAATGTAACAGCCGGTAGGAGGGAAAAGCAGAGTACACTGTGTACGACGTGTATATATATATATATACATACACACGAGGGTGGGGGAAGCTTCCTATCGCGTCCTCGGCCTCCTTTTGTTGTTTTCTCCGCTCCGCTTGTCCTCTATTGTTTATAGGGGGATTTACGGACCGAAGAGTAAGAGGGAGGGAGAGCGAAAGAGAGAGAGAGAGAGAGAGAGAGAGAGAGAGAGAGAGAGAGAGGAGAGAGAGAGAGAGAGAGAGAGAGAGAGAGAGAGAGAGAGAGAGAGGCGAAAGACTAGATGAGGTTTAAGGTAATACTCTAAAGACCGATGCGAGCATTTCACATACATATCACTAATGTATAACCCGATGACATGCTGCGGAACAATTTAATTCCGACAATGCCTGTATATAGGTGTATATATATATATATATATATATATATATATATATATATATATATATATATATATACACAACATTGGGCCCATACGAGCGCCTGCCTTCTTTTCCCCTTTGGGTGCGCGATGCATATATATATATATATATATATATATATATATATATATATATATATACAGTACACGGCTCGCTGGATCTCTCGAGGGACGCGCGTAAAGTGCAGCAGCGATGTTCTATCTACTCATCCCCGCCGCTCACCGACCATATATCGAGGCGTATATTTTCACGTTGGATCGATCAATCACGTTGCGTTTTTACTTCTGGCCCTGATCTGTTACTTCGTTTGTTATATATATATATATATATATATATATATATATATATATATATATATATGCATGTATCTATGTATGTCTGTATGTAATATCGAGGAGTGCTGGAGATAAACCGCAACGAGACACAACCAACCAATCAGTCGGGTGATTGGATTTGTAAATTCATATACGACGGAGCCCAGGAGGACAGGGAATTAAGCTGTAATGTAATACAGCGATTATTTCTTCAAAGGTTTGCAAATTTAAAGGGAATGTGACATAATAATGCAAGTAGTAATATATTTGGAGGTCTGATTTGGCTGTAAAAAGTTGGGTAAAAAGAGGATGAATTCGAGACAAAATGTCTTTATGTTAAAACATGTTATACAGATTTATTACCGCACCTATAATCTTATAAATAAATATACGATGGATGCAGAAAATAATGTACGTAATGTAAAAAATTTTTAGCGTGCAAAAATAAAATCTGTTTATGTTTATACTTAAGCATAATTCTAAAAATATTTTGTTATTATTTTATACTATAGAAGTCTTTATATATAATAGAATGGTAAAGGAACTACGATTTCATAGGTACAATATAAAAGTATCTTATAATTAAGTTACATTATACTTGACAACTACATCTACTTGCCTTTCTCAGTCAAACAAAAAGGCTGCGCAGACATATCTATAAAAACCTTGCTTGACATTTACGACGATTGTGGAACAAATTAGAAAAGGGCATTAAAGCGGCTTCTGCCTTGAGATAGGATCGAAAAAAATTTCTTCAGCCACCATATAGATGACAACCAAACTGTCGCTTGGACATTATACTTAGTCGCACCGATCGGTAAACCGATAACAATTATGTATAGAAGCGAAGGGAATTCGAGAAAAGTTGCCCTTCCACGAAAACTTGATTATATATAATACTTTTTTTCGGAGGGTTTTTTCTCCTCAATATCGATGAACTATGCCGAGCGAGGCCAGTATATATTAGTAAAGCGATTGATACGCTTCCCCCTGTGCGCTTGGCTTTATTAGAATCTCGTATAAGTTTTACCGATCCTGTACCATTCTGATGCATAATATAATATGCGGGCCACTTTCAATCCGCGGATTTAACGGCTTTTCAACGGCGGTTACGTAAAAACATAATCGTTGTACATAAACTCACTCGTTGTTCTTTTTTTTTTATCTCACACTCGTCCTTTAACCCGCCCAAGGTCATACCCATGCCTCGCGAATGCATTTGGCACGATCCCCGCGCGCGGCCTATTATTCGCTCGTTATACGAGTATATTGTACTCGTCCTATTATATATATAATCGAACGGCGCAGTTTTTTACACACATATACACGCGCACCAACAGATATAAAGAGATAAAATGTTATGCAAGCTCAATGTTTTATATATACATATATGTGCGTGTGTGTGTGTGTGTGTGCCGTAGTTTTAAATGGAAACTATATACATATTACAAGTGCATTATTTGCAATGTAAAAAAGATTTCCACATATACATTAGCCATGCTATGTTGTGTACCACTGCAGGTTGGCTTATTCGTTGGGCCGTGAAATGAATGCTGCGTATATTATAAAATTCAAATTTATTACAATGGAATATTTTAATATTTTTGCTACCAACGTTATTCCAATTTAAATTTTCATCACTTTTTTCTGCTGCGCTTAATATATAATACATAAAAAAGATTTTTTCAATTTTGTTAAATAATATCTTTTGAATAATGTTTTATACTTATTAATATGTGCCAATGTTCGTAAAGATAATATTCTGATTAATTAATGGTGATTTAATATTTTATTTATAATTTTTCAAAATTAATATTCTATATGAATTTAAAACTCAGGTCTGCGATAAGGTTCGATCGCTAGAGCGAAGGACTAGTATAACTTAGCAAGCATAGCTGCAATAATGTACATGTGCTTTGTTTACAAGCACATCGAAAACCTTGGCCGTTGATTAGCAACGGTATTTGGAAGCATAAATAGAGCGACGTTAAATAACATAAAAAAAAGAATACAAAACTATAGTTTTGTACGGATTCCCGTTGTTACATCTTAATCATTTATTATGGAATACCTTATATTCGCCATTATTATATACTCATGATTGTTATAGAGCTTTTTAAGATTTTTTAAGCAAAACAAACTTGGTCGCACGAGAATTACATTATAATTTTATCAGATTTTATTATCAAATGTAGCACTACTTTGCATATTGTATGTTCATAGTTTGTGGTTTTCGCGCATACATTTTGAATTACACTTGAAATTTCTCCGATAGGATCATTTATTTAGAACAATCACAAACTATAGCCGATATATATATATATATATATATATATATATATATATATATATATATATATATGACAAAAACAAAAGTAAAGGGCTATATAATAGTTTCTCGATTTCGGTTCTACATTTTTTCGAAATAAAGTATAAGTTTAATAATAGAAAATGATGATTAGAAAATGAGAATAGTACTTAAATAAAAAAGTTATATAAGTACTATTGATAAAGAAAACTTTTACTGTATGTTCGAGGGCGTCACTGAATAATAACAAAAATAGCCGGGATGAGAATACAAATAATGCAGTGTTTAAATGGAAAGAACCGATCTTTCAATTCAAAAATAGGTTTCTGTAATTAAAGTAATTAGAAAAATAGTATACCGTATTTCATAATTCCATAATTATGAAAAAAGAATAAATGTTATATAATTGTTTTCTCTATATTTTAATTAAACATATAATGTAATAAAAAAGAATTTATATAAAAATATTTTTTTTAAAAGATTAAAAAAAAATTTAAAAGAATTACGAAATTTTACTATTGTATAGAATACTTTCGCATACTTATTGTATACTTAAGGCTGACGTATTTTTCATTCTGCTTTTCGCGACTAGTAGCGCATATTATATTTAAATTTATAATTAAGACAAAAACAAAATAAATTTCTATTTTTATGAATCAGATAAAAGCGAAAATATAAAACTGGACAATGTCGGAATGTAAGATATATTAGGAAATGTAAAAAATTTTTTAATATTGCGTACTTGTTAAATAATATTTTGCAATAATTTATAAATTTTAACTAATCCCATAAATATTTATATTTTCAGTTTATTATCGCTAATTTTCTAAATAATTTATACCATTCGGATTTATTTATAACAGGTGATCAATATTTTAGTTCATATTTGAGAAATAGGTTATAAAAGGCTGAAAAGCACCAATACTATTTACCTAGTGCTTGAAAATGAGCGACTTAAAAAAATGAGTATATAATACTATACTCATGTCTGAATTTGCTTGCTTTTGTATGTACGTTTTGAAGCAAAGTTGTAGGATTAGGATCTGTAGAGAAATATCTTCATATATGAGGATTCATAACCACATTCTTTCGATTTTACATATATAAGTCATATAACGTGTTGTACATGCTCCAGATGCTTCATAATTAATCAAAATTTGAATTTTCTTCGATATATATATATGTATATATATATATATATATATATATATATATATATATATATATATATATATATATATATATCTGTAATACCTTGATCTTCAAGAGCCTGTGAATCGCCTCGACGACCCGCGCGAAGTGTCCTTTCCCGAGCGTGCCCATTATCTGATAATTCCCGACGCTGACCGTCGAGTGGCTCCGATGATGGCCGCCGGCCGCTACGCTCGCCAGACTTATGCCGCCGCCGACGCCGACGTCCGACACGCCGTCCGCAGCTCCGGTGCCCGGCCTCCCGATGCCGGCCGAGGTCCTCGCCGCCGCGGCGGTTGCCGACGACCGGGCGATCGTGCTCGTCCTCCGCATTTCGGGCCTGTTATCGGGCCTGTCGTCGCTCTTGCCCCGTCGACGATGGAAATTGCTCGCCTGCTCTCCCGTCTCGACGACCCCGCGACTCCCCGCGCCGCTGCCACAGGACTCGCTCCTTTTCATTTGCGTATTCTTGGACCGCGTGCACCTTTAATTAATCCTTCACTGGCACCGTATCACCTATCGGGAGAACGAGAGAGGGACCTTTCCTCTCGGTTTGTTTTTTTTTCACCGTGTCTTTCAAGGTGGTTCTTTTTTATTTCACTACGAAGCGCGCGCGGGAGCTATGGGAGAGGAGGGCGGGGTAGGTGGGAGAGGAACGCGCAGCGCGGCGGATCAAAGGCGCGAGCGCACACTCGGGTGATACTTATATATACACGCGCACGAAGAGAGGACCGAGCGACTTCGTCGCGCAGGGAAAACAAGAGGTTATATATATATCGAGAGAGAGAGAGAGAGAGAGAGAAGAGAGAGAGAGAGAGAGAGAGAGTTTAAGAGACAGCAGAAGGAAGGAAGAGAGAAAGCACTAATGTGAGAAAGAGGCGAAGGGACATCAGATAGAAAAACACGATTCACGGGTGAGATGCTGTGAAATGGAGACTATTCGATACATATTATTGCTACGTTCGACGTAACAAGACTCTAATACTTGAAAAATCTTTTTTCTCTGTGTTTCTATCTGTATCTCTCCGACTCTCTCTCCTTTCTCTCTCCTCCCTCACTCTCCCTGTGTTTTACCTCTGTGATCAGCCGTGCCACCATATCAAACTGTATGATAAAGGTTAGAACACAAGGAGAAAATAATAGGAAAGAAGAGAGAGAGAGAGGGAAACAGATATCGCGAAAATTTGTATGCCCAAATAGATGATCCTCCGAATGACAAGCGAGCGACGAAAGTATTTATATATACATAGATATACATCGATATATATATACATGATATAGTGTGTAATTAATCAGGCACATTAAACATTCATCGATAATCGCATCTCTATAATAGAACTTTATTTCAGTAACTCTTTATATTTAGGTTAATCCTACACTACAACTAGAAAGATTCAGTAGCCATTTGTTATTATTACGAGTAACTCATTAAATGGAAATCCAACAAAACATTTGTAGTTTTGCAACATTCTGCCATTTTAGACAACAGATTCGCCAAAAATGAAAATACTTTAACTGTGTTATAGAAGTAGCTTTTTTGACAAAAGTCTTAGACTCTGGATGGCTTATGCTCGCTTCAATATCTGCTATTTTATATATATAGACATCTACTAGCTCAGACGTTCATGCGCTGCATTATACAACGTCAGTAATTGTAACCCGAATAAGGTTTATTCTACTCGGCTTTGATAGAGCTCCTTATATATAATATACAAAATCATTAATATTGAACGTATAGAAGGCTTGATCTGGAAAAAACTTCGCCCATCAGAATAGGTTACTTTCAATTTCCAAAAAATGCATCTTTATATATAACACATATGCGTATGTAATATTTCTAGCATTTTTACGAACTGTTTATGAATGTAGGTCTTTAAAGATATATTTTAAAACATACAAGAAGACAATTGTTCTTTGGGATACAACTATTTTATCGCTGATAGGAGAAAAATTCGATGCACTAGACTTTTATTTTAATAATTGTTTGTGCAAATGTGTAACCAACGAATTTCATAGTAAATTCATCTTAAGATATTGCTAAAATTCTAGAACAGCAAATTAATAAATATTTTTTTATTGGTCTTACAGTCCAATCAATTCAATTTAAAAATAAAATAAAAATAAAAATAAAAAAGAAACAAAAATAAAATTAAAAATAAAAATTAAATTAAAAATTAAATTAAAATTATATTGACAGTCAGACTATCCTTATTTACATTCACCCTCGTAGACTAATCTGAAAATAAAATGATAGCTGAAAAAATTCTTTGTTAGTAAAGTGCAGTCTGACTGTCCCCAACACCCTTACCTAATTGAAGACTTGTCCAACGTTTCGAGCTCGCTACGGCTCTTCATCAGGGACCATGGGTCCCTTTAATTAATTTAATTTATTAATTTATTTAATTTAATTTTTATTTTTAATTTTTTTTTTATTTTTATTTTTATTTTTATTTTTATTTTATTTTTAGATTGAATTGATTGGGCTGTAAGACCAATAAAAAAATATTTATTAATTTGTATATGGGCAGTCGACAAAAGTACAATTTAATTGTTCTAGAACAGCAAATTTTAAACTTTAAAAATGTCACAAAGTTTAAAGAAAGTACTGAGAAACATATTTTTAACCAATGGATTTTATTATTATACTGTGCTTCTGCATCGTTATTAACATGATTTAAGGCGCAGTAGCGATATTTTGGCCAAATGTATTTAATATATTTATACAATAAACAGGAAATTCCATCTATAAGCTAATAAAATAATTATATTTAGTTTATTAATCAAAATGAATAATTACATGTATTTTAAATACTAGATTAATGTAAATATTTTAATTTAAATGAAAATGATTAAAAAATAAATAAAACCAATGTTTTGGTTGAGAATTACATATCTCTAAAAATATATTGGAAAGCGCTATATTGTTATAAAGTTATATTATAAATGATATTATATATAAAAAGTTATATCTAAGTGTACATATATTATCAGTTGATAGTATATATATTTACATACTATGTAGATTTTAAGTTAATTTAAGCAATTCATCTACAGAATTAATTGAGTAATATTAATGAATATTTGCTTATTGTTATTTTACAACGCAGTACAAAACAAATGATTAATTTTCATACAAGCCTAAAACGTATTACAAGAAAAAAGAGAAAGTTTTAGAATCTATATATAGATTTTATTACCTTGCTCAGTGCAACGGTCAATTACGAGGCGTTGGCGCGAGGGCGTTGGTCATAAAAGGGCGTGCTGTATGGCGTGTCACACAATTTTTACGCATTCTTCAGAATACGTTAAAAAGTCTCAGGGGAGTTACTTTTTTTGAAAAAGCAGCTCAACTCAAGCTCAACCCTCTGATAACTAACTGTTATAAAACACAAAATCGTTCGTTATGAATCAAGTAATAATTCTCTGTAATTTGATTCAAAGTAAAATAAAAACGATAAAAACGTCTCGTAAAAAAATTGAAGACACACACACATTTATATATATATATATATATATATATATATATATATATATATATTTCTAACTTCTATTGATATAGAACAATTCACCTTGTTTTAAGAAAATGTTTGAAGGAAATGTTAATATAAATACATCGATAAAGGCATCATGAAGTTTTCTTCTTTATCGATCATAAAATTTTAAATGAAATATTCATGACGATATATGAATATATAAGTTCTGAAAATTACTTATACTCGGATAGATTACTCTGGAAGTTTACAGTTATTTTAGTCGCGCAGTTCAGTTTTTAAGTTTGGTATCGGTAAGTCTTTGCATTGGTCCCTAACTGTGCTATTCCATGCACTCAGTCTATTTATGCCGGTCAACGGTTTTTAAAATGAAAGATGAAACAGGTAAGCTCTCCGCGACTCTTCTATCACCTAGACTACGCTGAGCCTGCACGACGTATATCTAATTCAAATCATTCTTACGCTTATCACGATACTTTCAACATCCAAATACATTTAGTAAGATAAGTTTATACTATTTATTAGAGAGTAATATTTAATAATATAAGGTAAAATATAAATGAAAGCACTTGGATAGTTTCACAATTTTAAGAATATTTATTGTGAAACTACCCAAGTGTTTTCATTTATAATTTATCTTATATTATTAAAAAATGTTTCATCAAGTGCATAGCGGGTCTTCAATTAATTATATAATATTTAATATATAGCTCCAAAACGATGAATTCGAGTAATTACATAAATGTATATTAATTTTAATTTTATTGTTACAATATACAAATATATAAACAAAATTTCTATACATTTCATTAAATCAGAATTCCTAATCTAATATTTCTATATATTTAATTAAGTAATCCTATCTAGTTTTCTATATATTTCATTAAATAAGAGTTCCTAATCTAATATTTCAGCCGATCGTACTGTTAATAAATAATTATTAAATTATTATGTATAAATGGCGAAAATCGCACAAGAGATATCTTCGCCATGCCTTGATGTATATCGAAATAGTTCTACTGATATGATGCGCTTTATATATATATATATATATTTATCATTTGGGAAAAGATACATATGTTAGTTGTCTGATGTACGAAGAAGTGCGCGCATAAAATGCATATCTGTTGTATGCGTCAGGTGAATTTGACGTAATAAATTTAAGCCTGTTGTATACTTCACTAATCACTAGAATTTTATTAATACGATTCCATGTAAATTAAGTGAAAATAGTATGAGAACACAAAATGAATAAGATTTATTGAAATCGATGGAATGTGTAAAAAATGAAGCTTGTAGTTCAAAGCTTTATGTTTAGTAAATGCAAGTCCAACTATATATGTATATATATTTATACATATATATATATATATATATATATATATATATATATATATATATATATAGTTAATAACTCAATATGATGTAAGATCGCAATAAATTATGTTTTGCAAATAAACCGATTTTTGTTTCCTTACGGGATACGTGATTTTACAAGTAGAAGTACTCCGACTATCGCCGACTAGTTAGCCAAATTATAAATCTAAAAGAAATAGTATATAGTATGTAATTTTTTACAGAAAAAAGTAAGGATCTGCATTATTATATATATTTAAAAAATTTTACTGTTAACATTTATTATCATTAAATAACGTACACAGTGTTTCGCCCGATAAAATTAAAATATGAACTAGTGAAATCCTGACATGCTCCTTAGTTTTTACTTGGACCAATCAGAGCCTATAATTTCTAAAAATGAAATATATATATATATATATATATATATATATATATATATATATATGTATAATTCTTAAATCCGTGATTTTTTGCATAAAACACCTTGAAAAAGGCACAATCACATCATCAGCTGGTAAGTATATAGAACTGAAATCGGCGTTTAATTAATGTATTGAAAGAAGTTTCATATATTAACCGAGATTAGAGTCAAGGAAAACATAACACGAAAAAGGTTTAATTTAGGTTAAACATGCACACGCTCCAAAAAGAGTACTTGTTTTTGTCTCTCTTTCCCTCTCTGTCGATTAGAAACACTCCGAGACGCAGAGACCTTCGTAGAAGTCCAGAAGGATTATTAAAATATACATGAGTCATGCTGGACAGTCTGTATAACTCGAGCATATATACACATATTAGACACCGCACGTGTGTGTGTGTCGCTACTTGAAGCCTCTATAAACTGCAGAGACCATCGATTTAGGACCAATCCCGCATGTATATATAGTGTGGGTGGAAAACAGTGTGCGAAAGAAAAAAACGTCGGTTCGAGGTCCTCCCCTCCCATCTCTCTCCTCGCTCTCCGTCATCGGCGCACACCCGCGCAGCGAAACTATACAGGCCGTCATATATATACATGTGCGCACACGCACATTACTGGCACCGAACACACTGGTCCATTTATATATACGTGCGAGTTTTAGCCTCGTAATTCAGTAATCCATGCGTTTATTATGTTCCATACGCGGGCGACCGATATTATATTACGCCGCGCTATGTACAAAAGAGGCCCAACAAAAAAAAATACCCATAACGCATATATGCGCCGTAATATTAGCCAACGAAATCGGCTGCCGTATGTACGTATATAAACTGCGGGCTTCTGCATCATGTGCCGAGCATGTGGCGCGAATGTGCGTTACGATATTTCTTGCGTGCACGCGGGGCTCTTATATATAGTACGCGGCTCGTTCGGCGCCTTTTTCTACGCCGAAAAAAAAGGCGAACCGCGGTCGAGCGTATAGAACCAAGTGCGAATAAGGGACGGAGGGACAGAGTGGAGGAGGGGGGAGAGGAGAGAGGGAGAATGAGAAAAAAAATGAGGGAAATAAACGGAACTGCGCAAATATGTAGAGCACAAGTCCGCCCTCCCTTGGGGTTAATGTGGGTTTAAACGAAATTCTTAACCCCGTATTTATATCCGTTTACGCATGTGCATTCATAAATTACAAAAGTTATATATATATATATTCCTTAACTGTAAAAGCGTGGTCTAAGCGCTCTTTTTAAGATTCGGGGAAGTTTGCTATGCAATTAATGCGGACTTCGAAAATGTCCTATTATTAGTATGTTGTCAGCAAAGTGCCTTTGCGCACTTCTACCTTTTACTACATAGCTTTATCGTAATTAATTCTGCCTCTTTTTTTTCCTTGGCCCTCTGAAACGGAAACTAGATTTTTTAAAACTAGAATTGATTATACAGTCGAAATTACCAGTTTTACGTGAACCCGATGCTTCGATTTCAGTTTAAAAAGATCTAATTTAGTTTCAATTTCATTTTGAGGTATTGGTATATGGTTTCTTCATTTGTCAACTTTTCATATTTGTGCTTGCAAAAAACGATACTGCCAAGCTTGAATAAAACTTATAAGAAATTACTTATTGCATAGACGTGTTTGTTATAAACGATACAAGAAAAAATATCCGAAACAACTTATATTATCAAACGCATACGTTCTATCCTCTTGCCAAGTGAAGTTTGGCCAAATTTAGTCACCCAAATATCGTGGTTTCTCCTTGTAGAATAAAAATCTCTCTATATAAGAGAAAAAAGGTGTTTTTAAAAAATACTAGTCTTATAAAATTTAAGAAGAATTATGACTTAAGTTTTTTCACAATGTTTGACGCAATATTTATAATTTATGCCGTAAAAGAATTTTGACAAATATTCTTTTAATATACAAAGGTCTTGAATACACCTTCGCAAGCGTATGACCTGTGACGTTATATGGTGGATGTTTATTTTGTAAGAATCTGTATGTGAAAATTCATATTTTTTAATAAAAAAAAATAAAACATTTATTGACAAAAGTCGCATTATTAGAATTATTTCAGAAATTTCCATTATGTAATTCAGAAGTGAATGGCCCTGCTAAAGTATTCTTACTGCTCTTGATATTAGAGAGTGAACAAAAACAGCAGTTGACTTTCGATGTAGTTCCTTATGTAGCATATGCATAAAACATCAATCATTATTAGCTGATTACACTTGCATAGATATTTTTATTAATCGAAATTCTGCGTCGATAAATCCACGAGTAAATTTGCCATAATTTTTCATAAATCAAGCTACCATAAATACATGGATTGTCGAAAAATTGTTAGCATCTGCTTGTATATTCCCTCTCCAAGCAATTTTATACAAAACATTTTCATAATGGAATAATAGTTTCTTATGCTTTCGAAGATACAAAAAAGATAGACACTACTAGGTAATATCACAGCAGGAAGCTTATATGACTATTAAAAAGTTGATATTTTATTTATTAATTTAAAATATTAATTGATACAACGATTATAATACCAATGTTACAATTATTCGTCTATGTGCAGATCATCAGTTTTGGTTTAAAAAATAATAAAAAATATTTTATTTTTTGTTATTCCCTCGAAAAATCCTATCTTAAAAGAATCTTTATCTTAATAAACAAACTCCAAATCAATCTGAAATTATAAAGTCTGGTTTTTTCAAGTATTGTTGGGAGTTTGCTCAAATATTTTTTTATCTGGAAAATATCCTATAATGAAATGTTCATATTTGTGAATTCTATACATAGTATGATTTACAATAATTCACAAACACGAAAACTTCAAAATTCGATGACTGCACAAGAAACAGATAAATGTTTTTTCTAAGTTAAAAAAATTATATTCTCTATTGTTAAACTTTCTGGATCACTTGATTACAGATTAAGTTCCATCCTACATTGAATTTCATTCTCACACCGAATATCTAAAGAATCAAAGTCAACATAAAGATTTGGACTTCAGTTTTAGATTCGCAAATTGAAGTATCTATATAGATAGCTTGTGAAAAATATACTCTGATTACTATTAAAAAAAACTACTAAAAAAATCTTGTGTTAGGCCTGTGTAATTCAGCAAAATCGTTTAAACTTTACCATCAGTGTGTATAACTGCCCGACTATCCCGCATGTTATGGGCAAAAATCTCGTTTAGCCGAGAAACATAATAAATCCGCGAGCGCCGCGGGTCTCTATATCGTTAATTCTCAATAATTAATGTCTTTTAACGAACGATAAATCATTACCGAGCTCTTAAATGCTTTTTTGCACGCGCTAAATATATATATATATATATATATATATATATATACATATATATATATATATATATATATATATATATATATATATATATAACTCTTAAAGCTCAAAACGTTGCCCCTAATGATATACATTGTAGTTTCCTTCGTGCCTCGAACAAAGCGAGCATGCACATCTTAATTGTTTAGACAATGAGCGGCCGTGACATTGCCGCGCGCTCGCGCGCAATGCGGGAGCGAGAAAGAAAGAGGACTCGTCGTCCATTAACAAGCCGCGCGGTACCGATGCAGGCCTGCATCATCGCCGCATCATCAGCGTATATATTAATGCGCGCGTGCAGACGGTAGATTTCGAAAATAGCGAATGTGACTCGGCGCGCCCGAGCGCGCATGCGGGCGCGCGGCGTTCTCGATTCTACAAAGCGAATTGTATATGTATATGTATATATATATATATATATATATATATATATATATATATATTTAGCGCTACTTAAAAATCAGCAAAAATCTCTTATCAAATTTTCGAGCGAGCGGATCGGGCGATCTTAAAGAACGCACGAGCCGTTGCTCCCACGACAGCCGCAAAAACTCGGCTTAATATATAATGCGCGGGGAGGCCATAATTATCGCGCTAATTGAGCACGAGTGCCCCGGATGCATTTCTATGCCTCAGCGAGCTGCCAAATTTATATATATATATATATATATATATATATATATATATATATATATATGTATATATATATATATATATATCTTGTAATTGGATGAAAATTACGCGATGGCGATGGAATAATGCCCATCGGTAGACGTGCTGGGAAATGGTAACCATCAACTTTATTTTTCATCAGCAAAAATTTCAGAAAAAAAACAAACTGAAATGCACGTGCTATTATGTACGTTACAGACAGTGTTTTAAATATGGTAATTCCGGTTGCTTCCTAAAAAATATTAGAACGACTAAAAAGTTTTTGTTGGTTGAAACTTAGACCATGCTATTGTACGCAGAAGCTCCGCTAGACAACTTGCGCGGACAAACTCGAGAAATCGGGATAAAATTAATGAGTCTAACTAGGAAACTTTGTTAGGACATTTGTATTTTAATATATTTTAAATCAATTTTAAATTTATTCATAAGATGAAATTTCTTAGATTATTACGTATGATATTAACTTTCGAACTGGTTATTCTTAGCTTTATATTCTACCATATTGATGAAGTCCACAATGAAAATTTTTAAATATATATTTTATTAAATTATTCGTATTAAATTGATGTTTTACATGTATGCCAGTTAATAATTAATTTATTTTAGTTGAAAGAATTTGAAATATGTTTCAATATATAATAAAGTACGCGTACGTAAAAAGTAGAGACAAAAAGAAAATTTATGAAATCGATTAAATAGCCTAAAGTAGCTACGATTGATAAATTAACAAACGAAAAACATTACTAGAACTTTAATGGAACCCTATACAATATTGATCGATAGCGCTTGAACACATCGACATTATTGCAGCCTTGAATTCACATTGAATTCAACGGTCGATTAAACAATGGTCATCTCAATAACACAATTTCGGTAATACTTGATATAAGAGATTTAAATTGCTTTGCTCTTTCGTTGGATTATGTGTAGATCGTATAATATGTATACGTGCTATACTACTATTAATCACGAAGCATTACGTAATTGAATAAATCTAACGAGGTCTATAATACGAAATGAATCTTTACTATATGATAAATAATACGAATTTTTACAAGTATAATTGGAATAAAAAAAACTTTCGATTCTTTATTATCGTATGGAATCATTGTATGAGAATACAGCGCGTAATATCATGCTCTCTTTGATTTACATATACTTAGCTGTATGACCTTATATCTTCTAATAAAGTATAATGTTAATTGAGAGATATATTGCGTATTTTTTAGCATTAAATGAAGAATTCTCAAAGCTTGAAGAAAAAAAACAGTTAGTTTTGAACGTGTTATTTATGCGCATAATTATTACTCTCATTAAAATCATATAATTAAGCGTGATTTATAAAATAATTATAAAAATATAGTTTCTCACGTTCCTTGTATGGCAAAAACAAAATCCATTCAACTCGGCTTGAGCGTTTAAATTTATATAGGTATGCAGCTGATGCGCAAAAACAACTTTGCATAAACGATAATGCCCCGAGACAAATGCAATTCTTCCATCCAGTGCGTTAGTCGTCTAATAACTCTCTGCGTGTTGAACAAATATATAGGAGTTTTGACCGTTATAATGAAAAAAAGAAGGCGATTACAGCGCGTCTGATGATGATGCTTCACGCACCGGGGGCGATTATATATATCGGACGCGCAGAAGTTTCCACATTCCTAGGAGGAGGCTGCACTCTGCTCTGCCCCTCCCCCTCTCCCGCTTATTCTCTGTGACTGATGCTTTCTCTATTATATATGAAGGGACGATAAAAGATGACCGCCCGATCCGAGATGAGGGTAATTAGCGCGCAACTAGAACTTATTATTATGCGCGCCGAGAGGATTTTTATTTCTCCTCTATATATATCGAAGCCGCCCGACTAAACATTCAATCATTTGTCTTCGTCCGTCGTTCTCCGCTGCGGCTTCTTATACATAGCCAGGGAGCGCTGGAGGGAAAAATAAAGAGCTACTCTCAGACCGCGAGTCGTCACATCTATACCGACGACTATATACGCTCCTTTCTTTCCTGACTCCGACTTAAGTATATTTTCTCCCGAACTTCTTTTATCCCTGATGCTCGGCGTTTTTTTCCTTTTCTTCTTCTTTTTCCTCTTCGCCATCTTCTTCTTCTTCATTTTTCTTTCTTTCGCGCTTAACGGCGGGAAAAGGCGAATGATAATTACGGTTTTTGCAGTGGTGCACGTGTTCGTAGCGCAAAAGCGGGACTCGAGGATGAGTTTCGCGAGAGATTTACGTTTATCTTATACATACATATCGACTATAGCGAGGCAACTTTGATCAATTTCATTTGCAAAAGGTTATGACTAAATATTCAAGAACAGGCATCGATATTATAAAAAACTATAACATTAATAATAATGGATGATTTTTCTGTTTAAAAATATGTACATCGAAGACTAGATTTGAGACAAAAATTAAGAGACTAACCTTTCAGAATATCAATGGACTATTCGAACAATGGCTTGGTTGCCAAATTTCTTCTAGGGCCTTCAGAAGAGTAGGTTTCATGATGTTTTCAACACTACGGTTCCAGATACCATCTAAATACATGCTTCACTATTTATTTCAAATTCGCCTTAGGGTTTATTTTCTGTTTTGAATTAATGATATATTTATAGAACAATTTTGATTCAAAAATAAAGGAAAAAATCAAGAAAAATATCTTTTACGATCCGAATCTACCGAAACGTCGGTGTTTTAAAAAGAAGTTGGATACATATATGAATGTATTTCGAACCATATAAATAAAATCTTCAACAAAGGAATAGATATTTCTATTAAAAACATATATACTCTAGCCTTACAGAGCCTCATTAGGACCCGAAACCCATCATGAATCGAACAGTTATTAAAATACGATTTCTGATTTCCTGAAAAACTGTTATATTGAGTTTTTCCTTAAAGCATTTAATTTTTAAGATATATGCTATTATTTAAATTAAAAGGATATATATATATATATATTTAATTTGCGAGATTTAAAAATACAGGGTGATTCCTGATCGGTATTATTATCATTATCTCGTATAGATCGCGTTTTCAGAGGAAATTAAAAAGAGTACGGATTTAGAATTTTTCCCAACTTTTTAAGGTGCCCTTACATTGAACCTTCAGTGTTATTTAAATTTATCTTTACAATCCGAAATAGTACATCAATTTTTGATCCAAAATTGATGGGATAGGAAGATGTACATCCGAGTATGATTTTATCATTCGGTTAAAGGTCCAACCTTCCAGGAGAATCGATTAGTCCAAATATCTTGGTCGAATGGGATGAGTTCTGTTCTTTTATGGTGAGTAGAAACCAGAAAAATGAATCCAACTTTCGAGCATAAACTTGACATTCGCTTCGCATGTATGTGAAGATCATACGTAAGTTGATATTTCATACTCGAATACAATTCGGGTTCGAAAATTGGGGTTTTTATTTCAAATTGCTAAGTTTAAATCCAAGGCCATTTTTAGACAGAACAAAAACAATTATACACCCGATTCTATAAGCCCTTTGTAACAGAAATTTAACTGTGAGATTTAAACAATCATACCAATGCTTTTGGAACACTCTGTATATTAGCTATAAAAGAAATTTTTTGAAGACGATCTTATGAATTTATATTTCTGCCCATTCAAAGTATGTCAGCATTTTTCCATATAGAAGCAAAAATAGCGCGTTTTCGCTTTCACGTTCTTTATCTCGTCTACCCGAGCGTCTTTTTCAATCACTATATAACGATATAATATATTATCATTGCGCACGGTCAGCGTTTCGCGAAAGCCGTGTACGCAGGGCATTGAGCTCGAAATTATAAATGTAACAGTTATAAATCCTACAGAGCGGTGGCCCAGAGCTTTTTGCGTTAGATAACCGAACTTACGGAAATAAAATTCGAACACACGTTTAACTTAACTATACTTGCTAAAGCACGCGCAAAACTCGCCAAGGGATAAGGGGAATGAAACAGAGAGAGAGAGAGAGAGAGAGAGAGAGAGAGAGAGAGAATGAGTGAAACCTTAGGCCCCGGCTTATATATGCTTGCGGTCGTAAATGCCGAGCAGCGAGAGATCGCGCGGCGCGACCAACGTGTATATATATATATATATATATATATATATATATATATATATATATGTATGTATGTGTATGTATGTATGTATGTATGTATGTATGTATGTATGTATGTATGTATGTATGTATGTATGTATGTATGTATGTATGTATGTATGTATGTATGTATGTATGTATATATATATATATATATATATATATATATTGCGCGTAATAACGCGAGCGCGCGACGCGACGTTCGAGAGGGCGATAAAAAGAGGGAGCCGGGGAATAGTCCGCGCAAGGACGGGTCCCCGCGTCGGCCGCGCACTCGGGGGACAGCGGAGTTGAGGGAGAGGAAGGAGAGGGGAGGTGGAGAAGAAAGAAGGCGGAAAAAGTGGAGCTCGAGGCTGTTTCGGGGCCGAAAAAGGAAGGGGGAAGCGTTATACGACTCGAGTAATAAGCGTCGCCCCGCGCGCGCGAATATTGCGCTCCGCGGTCTCCTCCTTCGTCGTCTCGCGCGCGCGCCGCGCCGGTACATAACGGGCCATATACAGCCACGGCAGAGAGTTAATTTCCAAATGAAGATAAATGTTTTTCTTCCGTCGCGTCGGGCAAAATTATTGTAATGAGGCAGCAGCGAGGCGCTCGAGCAGCGCCGCCGTCTAAAGGGCCAGCCGCATATAATACACGCTGATAAGTAGTAAATATATTCAGGCGCGGATCCGCGTAAAGGCGGACGACGTGCGGAGGTTTTAAGTTCCGCCTCGCTTTCGTGAGTAGAAAGTGTCATGCACGGACTTTGAAGTTTTTTTGGACAGG